>JAMWFC010000116.1:0-373218 GCA_027475525.1 Macrolepiota albuminosa
AAAACAAGTCTAGGGATTCCCTATGCCAGGTTGGATGCTTCTGGGGCCTCTGAAGCATGGGAAACAACTGTACAGTATGGGAAACAACTGTACAGTATAACAAAACCTTAAAAACTTGAAAATTGCCTACACAAATAGTTGCACAAAGAAGTGGCAAACTCTGGCAAACTCTGGCTTATGTAAGTGGTCTGGAAATGGTGCTGAAGGGCCCACACTTGTCTGAATAGTAACTAAAGAACCAGAGCACCTCAAGAGCTGAAAATAGTACTAACAGATAGTGTTGAAAGAATAGAAACAGTAAGATGAGAGAATGACAGAAGAAATAAGAGAATGAATGCAAGGAGAGTGAAGAGATAAGGAGTGAAAGAAGAAAGAAATGAGGAGTCCCCTGACAGTCCTATGATCTGCTGGCATTCTAAAGATGATAAGCAATTAAATTTGTGATATTTATCAGTAAATACACACCACAAAATAGTCCTGTCTCATCTATATTGGAGATGTCTTAAAAATGATATCCATGCCCTATAAGAAGGTTGCAAAAATATTGAAATTCAAGTTCAATCTTCTTGGAGTCTACAGATGCAGCCTTGTTAAGGTATAATGTGTCAGCTTGCCTATCCCTTGTATCTTTTTCTTTTTGTCTTCCTTTCTCTTATTTATGTTCCACTTTGCATCACCATACTCTTAATATTGCACCACTTTGTCACAAACCTTATTTCAGATACATACACTGCTGGCACTGAAAGATGTTTCCATTGGAAAAAGTGTAGAAGAAACATGTTATACCATTTCCAAAGTGCCAATTTCAGATAGAAAAAGGCACTTTGCTTTGTTTAAAGACTTTTTCTTCCAGAAAATAGTACATGGGAAATAGTATAACATGTTTCTTTTCTACTTTTTCCAATGGAAATACTTTTCAGCACCAGCAGTGATATAGATATTACATACACAAATGTTTTTTTTCCTCAGTTGTCTCCACTTGCAACATCTGAGGTTTGATTACTCACAAGCCTCTTCATGCTTCTTGATATTTATAAGTAGCATCAATGCTTCAGCACTGTTAACCATCTTTCACTTAATGTGAGATGCTCAACTATTGGTATTTCTTCTATGTCTGCAAAACAGTTTCATTTTTGTCCAAGAATTTGGCTGTAAGATGAAGCCCATTCAACATTGCCTTCTGGATCCAAAGCTCAAGCATTTTGTTGACTTCAAGATGTTCTGTATATCTCACCTGCTTTGTTGCTTTGTGTCATCTGCTCTCCTTTATACTTGCTTTTTGTTGAACTGATCTGACAACCTGGGACTAAGGTTAGTGTGAAATAAAGCCTCAGAGCCTGTCTATGATGATAGAGAGCAACTAAATTCATACCTAAAGATAGTGTGAAATAACTAAATGACAGGCTATCAGATATGTACTGATCAATGAGAGGAAAAACATGTACTCACAGCCTCAGAGCCTGTCTATGATGATAGAGAGCAACTGAGGCTATAGTACATGTCAATGCAAAGTCAAAAATAAACTATCTCAGTCAACACTTTTCTGCAGAGATTTATTTCCTTTTCATCCATGAAGCAGACTGATACAAGAGGTTGCTTTAGACAAGATTGAGATAAATTGGATTCCAGTGAGCTGTCCTTTCTTGACTCTTTCCAAATTTGTAATGCCAATCCAGGACTTCAATTTTCTGCTTGACAGTTGCATCTTATTTTCTACTAAATATAACTGGTGCCTTTTTCTTCTCTTTGTTATGTCATTATAATACTCATCTAATCAGGCCTTGATCTGTTGTTTGTCACAAGATTTCAATGTTGAATGAATGGACAAAATTCATACATTTTTACTGAATTTATAGCTTATGGAGTATAGAAGAGGTCATAAAATTCCCTGCAAACAGACCAAAGGCCAAAAGCTATGGATTCCACCAGTTTATGGGTTATGACAAAGATGGGGTATGGCAGAGGCAACTGTACTTTGAGATCTAGCTGGGACATATACCACTACTACAACAAATTGAGGCAGCATACTAGGCAAATGGATGTATTTGTGTACAAATATAGTATTACAAATATCTGGAGAGTGGAAATCATAAGATGATCCATCTCCAGGTGTGTCTCAATATAATATACAATTGTAGTAATAAGACAATAAGACGTCATGTATGAGTAATCAATATGAAGTTTTGAAACATATATGTAGAAAAGAGAAACATATGAATAATGACATAACATATAACACGAGTGTTTTGTAGTAAATCCAGAGTCACAAGGCATTATCCTTGACACTTCCACTTGACTGTGATGGAGGAGAAATGACTCCCAATAATTCATGATGCTTTTTGAAGGTTTTGCATGGCAATGCCTTCATCAACGTATTGGCAATCATTTTCTGGGTAGGAACATATTGCAATTAAATATTTCCCTGAGAAATATGTTCTCAGATAGAATGGAAGCATATATTGATATGTTTGGCATGAGAATGACTGACAGGGTTCTTGGACAACACGATACTTCCAGTATTATCAGTGTGGATGATAGTGGCTTGTACCTGCTCGAAACTGAGATCTTTCAACAGATTTCAAAGCCAAATGGCTTCTTGGGTCATATTGGCAGAGGCAATATACTCTGCCTCCACTGTCAATGTCGCAGTCACCAATTGTTTCCTGGATGACCAGGACACCAAGCTTCCATCAATGTCATAACACCATCTGCTAACAGAGCATCAATCATATTGATCTTAAGCCCAATTGGCATTGCTCCATCCCACTAGTCAAGCTTGCTCATGTTTAAAACTGCCCAACTTGAGGCAGAGTAACTTTGTGTCTTTTAAGTATTGTAGAACATGTTTACAACCCATGAGATGGGGGATACCAGGGTTGTTAGAAAACTGAGCCAATAAACTGACTGAAAATTAAATATTGGGTCGAGTTTGAGTCACATACAATAGTGAGCTGACTAGTAATAGATATTTAAGCCCATTAGAGTATTGAGCGTAGTTGTCATGTTCTTCATCTGTATGGGGGCACTGGAGTTGTGAAAGGTCATGATTTGTTTGCAGGGGAGTTGATAAGGGATAGCAAGAAGTCATCCCAAATTGTTCCAAAATGGAATTGATGTAAATTGATTAGTTCAAATAAATAACACAATTAGGTCAATCCTGTTTGATTTGGAGACCAAGAATATAGTGAACTTCACCAAGGTTGATAATGTTGAAGTTCCTATTCATGTCCTGTTTGAACAAAATAATCCTGCAAATATCCTTGCCCACTATAGCCATATCATCAACATAAACAACGACGATAAGTGAGATTTGACCTTCTGAATGTAAAATGTATAAAGAGTCATCAGCGTGTGAGAGTTTAAATCCTAAGGTCATGAGTATGTCATGTAACCTTTCCTTCTACTTGCAACTAGCTTGTTTAAGGCCATATATAGCCTTGAGCAATTTCCAGTATTTGGCCTTACTAATTTCTTTTGGAGCACACATATATATCTCTTCATCAAGATTTCCCTCCAAATATGCACCTACAACATCAATTTGATGGATTTTGAAATTAAGGGAAGTGGCTAAGGTCAGAAATACTCAAAAAGTTGTGAACTTGGCAACTGACAAATATGTATCATTATAGTCAATATCTGAGACCTGCAAAAAACCTTGTGCCACAATGCGTGCTTTGTATTTCACATGTTTGCCATGTTTATCTAACTTCTCCTTTAGTACAACTTTACTTCCCATGGCTCTTTTGCCTGGAGGTAACTCATTGATTTCTTCAAAAACTTGCTTTTGTAGAAGCTGATTGTATCCCGATTCTATAGCTTTTTGCCAGCCACAAGCCTGTGGGGAAGCTAATGCATCTTTGACACAAGGGCCCGAGATGGCAACAAATGCCATATGACTTGAGTCCTCATCACCATCACGATCTTGCTGATATCTAATCAGAATACGTTTAGTGCATGTTGAAAGCTCACAGTGGGGCAGGTCTTGCCATCTCAACAACTTTCAAGGTGCAGGAAGTACTTTGGTTGGACTTACAATAAGTGGAGGAGAGAGAAAAGGTGACACAGAAGGGTATTGTAACTCTTCAATTGGTGTTTCTTCTCTCATCTCGTCATCAGCAAGTGGAAGCTCCTGTAATTGAGACTCAACTTCAGATTTGGAGCTTGTAGAAGGAATGTCAACTTTCTTCAGTAATTCTTCAGTAAATCCAATTTAGGATAAATAGCTGTATTGATCATCTCATTAATTTCTTCAGGAGATGATTGAGTCAAGCCAGAGTCGAAATGAGCAAGTTTACTCAGAGTATTGTCCTCATAAAATTCAACATCCCTTGAAGATATCAACTTGCTGTTCTCTAAGTCCTCCAATTTGTAACCTTTGGTCTCATCTGACCACTACCCAAGCATTCGGACCCTCACAGCACGAGATTCAAGTTTGCCTTGTCAAACTTCTCTCGGAACATGAGCCCAACCTAATGATCCAAAGATTCAGAGATGAGATAGATCAGGTACATGTCCATTCCACTCCATGAGTGGAATCTTTCCTTGGAGGGCTGACGTTGGTGTGATCGATTATATATAGATGGCATAAAGGAACACTTCTCCCCAATATTGTCACGACCCCTTCCCTCCGGACCCACCCCGGGACACCCCCAGAACACCATCCGGGACCCTCCCTCCAACCCCACAGGACACGCCCCGCCATCACGACTACCGACGCCGCCATCACGCGCATCAAGGACCGCCATCAGCCACCACCAGCCCCGATCAACGATCAGATCACGTGCATCACACATCACAGCTCCCTCCGCGTCAATTGATCGCATGCTCCACACGCGTGATCCAGGTATACAGTCCCTGCCACTACTCAATGACTCCCGGAACCCATCCCAGACACCCCGGAACCCCAAGACCCGGTCCCGTAGTACTTATAGCGTAGTTCCCCGTTGTATTCGTTAGTCTTGATATTACACTGCTTACACTGTTTTCACTTGGTTACTTGAATTGTTGCGTGCCCTCTATTTGACTGGTACGCATTGACTGGCATGCTTTGACTGGCACACTTGAATACTCGCGTGCTCTAAGATTGGTACGCACTTCACGACTTTAATTTACTAACTTGGTCTCGTCTTAGAACCCTCGGTTCACGACTCAACCCCCACCCGAATCCCCCACTACTCACAACCCAAAACCCCCGGACCAAGTTCCCTCTCCCGGGATTACCCCTGTCCACGTCTTGAACCCCGGAGTCCTAGCCCCGGAGTTCCAGACACCCGAGTATCCGTAGGTCAAGTCCGCATCGTAAGGGCGATTGCTTTCCCAGAAAGCCCCCGACTCAGCGGAACCTGACAAATATCGTAAGTCCATTTTTGCCCCATGAAGCATGCTTCTAACCATCTCCATTATCATGGCTATAGTGTGTTCTGCAATTCCATTCTGTTGTGGTCAGTATGGATTTGTGGTTTGATGTTTTATTCCGTTGAGTGCACAGAATTTTTGCATAGCAGAATTAACGAATTCACTGCCATTGTCAGTTTGGATGATTTTAACAAACTGACTGCCATCACGCTCATATATGTCTGTGACATCACACACATTATCTCCCACTTCCTCCTTAGTTTTGAGAAGTCTCCCAGTAGGAAAACGTTTGCTCGCTTCGATTATCACCATAGCATACCGATTTCCATCCCAGGTGGCAACACTCATGGGTCCGGTGGGTCCATGACCAATAATTCATTCTTCTCATATTTTGTGTTGCTTATGTCAGGCAGGGCGGTCTCGTAGCTTTGCCTTCAGCACATCTGCTACATAACTGATCGAATTCTTGAGGTAGCTTTATTTTAATGCCTGTGACTAGATTATGATCCACCATGGTTTTTATAGTGCGTGGACTGATATGTCCTAATCAACAGTGCCATAAACGCATGGTAGACTCACTGGCAATATAGGCTACCTGGTTGTCAACTATTCCAATGGTCATAGTTTTGATTCGGTAGAGAGTGCCGCGAGTGCCAATGAGATTCATGTGAAGGAATTCTCGACAATGCCAAGACAACAAAATTCCATAAGGAAAGTCATGGAACCTAACCCCTTCACGTTATAAAGAACCCAGACTGATGAGGTTAGCACCTAGATTGGGAATGTGGAGGACATCATGGAGGATAACATTACTTGTACCAGAAGACAAGTGAGTTCGGAACATAATCACACCAGTACCTTCAACAGGTAATTGATTTTGTCCTCCAACAGATATGTGCTGATTGCTTGTCTTATGGTAGTCGACAAAATAGGTCTGATCAGCCACCATATGACTTGAAGCAGCACTATCAAGAAGTAATCCAGTGGGCATGTCCTTTAAAGTCGCCATCATGACTTGGCCTATTTCACGAGATTCGGAATTATGAGTGGAAACGGTAAGTCAAGCTTGACCTGCATTTTTCGCCTTCTTGGGCTTGGGGCACTTCGGACTCCAGTGTCCTTTCTCGCCACAATTATGGCAAATATCATTGGGATTAGGCTCGCGTTTTGGTTTTAATTTCCTTTTCGTGGTTTTAGGATTTTGTTTACTCCCACACGATTCAGGCTCAGTTCTTGCAGTAAATGCCAATGTCTTGCTAGTTGCAGCATCCTCCAAAGTAATACAGTCATAAACTGTCAGCAATTCAGTTATGACAGTTTTGAGCGTTAAAGAGGCACCCCGAAACAGCAAATTCTGTTTGACAACTTTCCAGGTAGGAGAGCGCGGCAATGACAAAAGAATAGCATTGATTATAGTATTATCATCAATGCGGTAGCCAGCTTCAAGAAATCGGCGACGTATATTCATATAGAAACCAAGATGGTCCGTCAAGGGGGAATTTCCATCCCATCGCTTTCCATACAGCTGCTGATGATAATAATGTACGTTGATCCCACTCTGTTGATCAACATAATTTTGATGAAGGTGATACCAGATTTTCTTTGAAGTATCAAGGCCGACGATAGTCTCGCGTTGGGTGTATTCGATGGCATCCTCGACACAAACATAAAAGTGGCATGCAGACGAAGGATATATGAAAATTTGTTAAATCTCTGAGGTGTCGTTGCTCATAACCAAATCCCTTGTGTAGTCATTCCGGGGTCGTATACGACAATTAAACTGGGAAGGTCGACTTGTGTGATTGTTTAAATAATAACAGACTGCAACAAGTCAATGAAAAATACCTGGTAATGCCACTACTGAATTTGACTTCAGGTGTGATTTCTTCGCCGTCAACTCCAATAGGTTTTGATACATTGAAAGTGGCCAGAATAGATGCTATGGCAATCCATACACTGGCATCTGCAAGATGACGCCCAGGACAGATCCTGGAAATTTTTCGTCCCCAGTAGAAAAGATTGACAAAAAGTCTTATTACCTACGTCCAAAACCAAATGGTCCATTTGGATGAGGCTCATTATTCCCCTCGGGTGAAGGAAGGTAACGGGACGGATTGTAGGTCTCTGGATCAGTGTAAACTTTCTGATCAAATACCATACCTCTAAATGATGGCTGAGTTCTCAATGCCCATAATGGTAACCAGAACAAGTGACCTGGTATTTGCTATCACGACAGATCCCTTTGGTAGGAACATCCCACGATAGATGTCATCTTCCAAAGAGCGGTGGGGCACACCTAGAAACCAGGCCATATGATGGTTATTTCGCAAGGAATTCTCTATCGAGATGAGATCCGCACCTAGCGGCACGACAGGATTCCATCTAACATGGAAAAATTGACTGGACCACTTCTGTACGAGATAAATCCAAGTACAAACCTCAGAGTCTCTTGTAGTACACACTCCACATAAGGCAAGACCTCACGATCTGAAAAATTAGGAAGGCGCTCTGGTCCAATTACAGAGTCAATTTCTTCCTGGGCTCGTCTCTGGCATTCGGGATGAAGAACCATTGCCAAAAAGAAAACAATTAATGTGGTCCATGTCTAATTGGCGAACATCAGCCGATACGAAGTATCTACATTGTTCTTACCGTCTCTGACCCAGCACAGTACATCGTAGCTGCTGTGCCCTTGATATCCAGAATATCATTTGCATCTACCGTCTCGTTGTGGCTGATGGATTCTAACATATTGGAAACAAATGAGGGTTTGGCCGTTCCTGCTGCCTAGAAAATCTTAATGAAGCTAGACAAAATCAAATCTGGATTGAAAGCACACCATCTCTGCTTTCACATTGTCGAAAGGGTAATCAAACAACTTCTTGATAGTATCATGTTGACTGCGTGCAAATCCGGCGTAATAGGCGCCAGGGAACCACGATGGCAAATATTGAACTGAACAAACACATCCAAAATATAGTGAGCCATTGCACAGACTTTCGAACAAGCTCCTTACTCACGGAATGAGAAGTAATCAACTGGCGTACTCCCAGGGGCGCCAGCATTGCTGACGGCATGACTAGCGTTCTTCGAGATATCAAGATATGGATCCTCATCAGAAGTAATCTGATGACCATATGCAACCTGCGTAATGATAGTAGTAGCAAAACTGGTGGTTAGCAGACGTTTGTTACTCCTGAATGTTGGTCAAGTAACAGATAATCTCTAACCGTCGTAACCAATCCTCTTTGCGACATTCATCCAAAAACAAGCTCTGGAGAAGAATACGAGTTGCTTCTGTTTGGATTGAGTAATAAGATATAACATTCTTTGGCTTGAGCACTCCTTGGAACAGCCTTCGGTATTTCTGGAAAGATTTCCCATAAGTTGTGAAAGTCAGTGTCTCCCTCCAACCCATTCTATCATCCGCATGAGCCAGACTCGAGCTCCCGAAGTAGCAGACGCACATTTTATATATAGGAAAGTAAGACCTGTCGCTATAGTTCGCACTTCTCTTCTCCAGAAGGTCTATGGCGGCCTCAAGACTGTTCAGTACAATCACTGATCTTCCAAACATTTCGAGATACATAACATCTCCTGGATGCAAGGTGAGATACTGCTTCAATATCATTGCGCTGCTTAAAAAAAGGCATACCGTATGTCTTTCCCAACTTGTATAACGCTATATCCTGATTTTCTGCGGGAATATTCAATACATGACCTATAAGAGGAACGCCAGGAGGCCCAGGAGGTAGATTAGGGCGTTTCTGGATGTTTTTCTTCATCCAGGTCAGGACAACAGCTGCTATGACGAAGACTAATGAAAGTATAAGTTCTGAAGGCATGGTATTGAAAGATAGAGAGGCCAAATGCCTCTTAAATAGACATGAGGCAGTGATTATTGGGGATAATCTGGACTGTGTGACTTATTCTTCTCCCACAATTCATATGATAGCACCCAATCTGGATAACATTCAATATGCAATCAAGGAAGCCATGGTGCATTTGTGAATGGGGTCATATGCTCCCATCCAGAAATTTCCTTCCATTCATGATCTGTGTCCACAGGAACAAAAGAATCAATTGACTGACGAGAGAATCGATTAACGAAAAAATACTCCGAATATGATACGACGAATACGATGCAGCCTTTCATTAAATAGACTAGCGTTGCGCCTGAGTTATGGTAAGTTTCTCAGGTAAGTGTATTGTGATGCATCAATAAATAAATCATACCATGTGCCAATCAGGAATGAGCTAAATCAATTATCATCGATGACCTGTGGTAATATAGAGAAATGTGTAATGTGTTGTTTAGGAGTGGGAGGGAGGGTGAGCGAATCTTAATACGGAGAAGGTACTAGTGGAGACTAGTGGTACAGAACAGAGGTTGGGTAAGTCATGTGACCGTGACGCTGCTCTTGAAACGCGTTCCGCATTCATCCCGTGCCTCCGTTCTGCGGACTTCCATTTCATACAGTCTAGCGTCTAGTTCTCAGTATATATGCTATAGGTAGCGAGTAAAATAAATAGTGACATTCAATCGACAAACATTCAGTCCAGATGGACATCCGACCGCGTTCGGTCACGACCAGAGGGGTTGTGGCATCGGCAAATAGGGGACCCAAATCAAAGACAACGGCGCATCAACGGAGCCGATAACCCCCCTGGAACTAATACCAGCGTTCTGTAGAATAGGAGTCAAAGAATTCAATGTACAGAGGCAATAAATTCGAGATGTCGCCAGTAACGGAGGAATGCGTCAGATGACCACCTGCCGAGAATCTTGACAATGTCAGGAGGACAGTGGGGCCACCGATTCTAAAGCAGTGGCCTGTGATAATCGCAAAATCGTGAGATCTGAAGATGGTATTCAAACATGAGTCAAGATAATCGTGATAGTCGAGTTGTTGATATGTGTAACGATGTTTTGCAAAAGTGTGACGAAGTTCGAGGAATAGTGTAAGTGTAAGGCGTCGATAGGATTGAGGTGATTTTGTTTAGTTAAAATAACGTCCTCGCCTCTTTGTCGAAGCATATAGCAATAACGTATATTCATGTGTATTTTAGATACAATATAATCTGGAGTCAGAAAACAAAGATAGTTTTGACTCCAGCTATCTGGCATCTTTTAACTGGTTGTATAGGAAGACATATGGAGCTCTGTGGAGAGCCTTTTGAATAGTAGTAAGTGTTGGGATATCACAGATATCACACCATATGTGATAATGGCCAATATCATTTCACAATTGCTTTGTTTGGGTCTCCCCATTGTCATGACCAAAGTATATAGATACGATATGGTACAGAAGACACCCTCAGTCATTTATACCACAGACTGAGGGTGAGTTAGATATTTATTACACTACAGCTCTCAATAACTAATTGTACCATAGACATTGTTAGGAATCAATGAGGTCATAATGTGACCAGTGTGATAAGTACATGAACAATGGTCATTGAGCACCAACCTGGCCACTACGCTGCTTTGTCCGTACACATACATATAGCCTATGTTCATGCAAAGTACCCTCAGTTTGGTTTATACACAACTGAGGGTACGTTGCTCATAAACTTGTATTACATGCACAATACTCACTAGAGACATACCTAGATTATAACTTATGTGTATCTGATCTAGGTACTTACAACATAGTTTGGTTTATACACAAATGAGGATTATAACTTACATATATCTTATCTAGGTGTGATTCACCTATCACTTGCTAGTACCGGTTCCAACAAATATAGACTGATTGTCTGTGCTTATCTATAGGTGCTCGGAGTAAGGATTCTAACAGTAACTAATCAATACAAAGAGAATTTGAAAATGTAGATAAGAATAAAACATACAAAACTATGACAATAATGGGTAACGTGACTGGTAATCCTCCTAGGGCCCCCTTGACCAGGTAAGGCTAAAACCTGGACGGTGTCATATTCACAAGGTTTAGGTCATGCAGCAATCCCAGTTAAGCCCCATGGTGTAAGGCCTAGGGCAAGACCCAACACACCAATACTGAAACAATGAGACTTAATTGTTTGATACAAATACTAATGTAAAGTCAGCTATGGTATTTAGTATGGTATGGGGAACCTGGGACATACCTCAGTCTGTTGTATCAACAACTGAGGTCCCTGGGTTCTGATTCCATCCTATGAAGTGTTACCTTTTGGTAGCTTTTGGCTACTATCGTAGCGGCACACATGTGTGCCAGTCCCCAACTCTTACATGTTCCTTTTTCTTTTATTACTTGTATTTTATTAATTTTATTTATTGTATGTATGTACTCTTCTCTTCGTTCTTTATTTTCTTTATTTCTTTATTATATTGTTATATATGGTTATTATAGTAATTTATGTATAAATATGATTATGATAAATGATATGATATGATACATACATTGAGTGGTACAATACAATATACATAATATATTATGATTATATAATAAAATAAATAAATAAAATAAAATCTGTTTGAAAAAAAACATATAGTGGATTGTAATCATGAAAAACATGAAAGTTAACTTACCTACAAAAAGAAAGTAACACTACCTATTGATGTGTCATTATCATTGTGTGTTGTAACATATGTGCACTTGTAATAACATGAGTTTGAAGTAAGCTTAAAAAGTAAATGAAGACTTACAATGCTTTTTGAAGTTGTGTTGAAAATATGGTGTCAAGTTATGTGGCTGAGAATGATGTAGTGCCCTTACAAATGTGGGAACTGCATGCTGGAGAGGTGTATTTTGACGTGTGACTTGGGTGTGACTTTTAATTTGCAAATTCAAACCATCACCTGGTTTTCTCATACCCTATCCTTAGATAGCAGTTTCATCAAGAGTATTGTATCCTTTATTGTTGTAAATTACTACTTCTTACATCATTGTCCTCTCAAGTCACTATATCACTGTCCTTTCGAGTTACTATACAAGTCTTGCGTTTTATAGCTGTTTCTCTTCATTCTCTCTCTTTCTCGCTTTTACTTGTTGGTCCTTTCATTACTTGCATATCATGGCTAGTCAGAGAGCTTGCACATGTGCTGTCAGATCAGTTCCTCCAGGTACCTCTCATACTTTGTGTCTGATTTCTGCAAATGCCACACCTCCTGTTGATCTGCTGGGCATTCCCCTGGGTGGTGGCATTGATATCAGGGAGGACCCAAACAGCAGTGTTGATATCAGAGAGGAATTGACAAGTAATACTTTGAATGATGGCACTCCAGACATTACTTTAGGTCTTCAAAGAGAACACTTCCCAACGCCTTGCCTGGGCCTCGCTGTCTCCACTTCTCTTTCCCACCCTCTTTTGAAGTAATCCAAATTTCAAAAATCTCAGAATTTACATGCTGACAATCTTTGAGACATATCCCCAAGCGTGGCAGATAAATATATGCGCAATTCTGTCCCGGTTTTTGCAGACACAGGTGATTTGCACACACCAGATTCTGCACTGAGATGCGCTTGCCCTGTTCCATCTCAAGACACCCCTGCAGTGCCTGGTATCCCATCAGAAAGTTGTAATGGGCAGGAGTCTCCAGAAAGTCTTCATACTCAGGATGCGGAGACCACTGACCATGTGATCACTTTGACTGATTCCATTCTTCTTGAGCTCTTTTGTGCTCAGGGGCTCAAAGTTGATTGAATGGGTGAGTGTCTTTTTCTTCCATTCATTTTAATGGCTTTGGGCATTGCCTTGACATTCATTTGAGTTTTGTCTTAGCATTTGGCACCTCTTTATGGTGCTATGCACATTGTTTTGGCGCTCTGTACATCTTGGTGCTTTGCACATTGTTCTGGTGCTTTGTGCACTGTATTGGCAATCTGCATATTTATTTCTATCAGAGTGCGCACATGTCATAGGAGTGCTTTGTGCATATCCACATACATATACATGCACAATGCACATTATTTTCTTCTGGCTCACCTTGCATAATGGGCACTATTTGCCAGGCTCTTTTGTGCCTTCACAGGCCCCAGCACTTGCTGTGTTCTTCCCCTTGCTCTTCTATCTGCTTTGGCTTCTTTGTTCTGTATCTTGTTTTGCTGACATGATTTTCTTCAGCATTGATGAACCATGTTTATGCAATCCATAAAAGGATGGGTAATGCTGCAGGTGAAGTATAACTATGGAGGTGGATGTGATCCTGGCTTGCATTCCCCCTCACAGGAAACTGCTGTGTTACCTGCTTAGCCTGAGGGTGGAGTAGTGCATGGTCTCACTGACTTGTCTAGTGCTTCTGTACCACGTGGCCTCACTGCTCGCATTTTGAATCTTGTATCTTCTGTGGCCTACTCTCCAGGCATTCTTGTCACTGACCCTTCTTCCCAGGTTCCTTTTAATTCCCCTGGCACTTCTCATCCTGCTCGGATGCTGCACAACTTGCCTCCCAAAATTGGAAGACTTCTCTTGTCTTTTGACAAGGTATTTCCTCATAAAGTGGTGCATGCTTTGGAACAAGGAATGTTGGAGTACATACCATTGGATCTCCTTACGGACAAGGCATGCCATTGAGCAACCCATGAACCTCCACCCCCCAAATCCTTCTTTGTTATTGCAAATGGGAGATTACGTCTTCCTAATGCATCTTTTGATACTTTGAAGGAATCAAAGCTCTCCTTTGATGATTGGGTGGCTGCATCCAACAATCTCATTGGTGCAATGCATGTGCTTGAAGTCGTGACCAAATGCATGACTTGAGTTCAACATGATTCTTGACTATGATCAATGCTTGTGTGCTTTATTTCTGCATGAATCTCACTCCTTTCACATAGACACATTCCAGGTTGACATTTGGCAGGAATGTGTTGCCAGTCAGCATGCACAGAGAGTACAAACTTTGGATAGTCATTTGGTGGAGATGGAATCCATTCTTGTTTGGTCTCACTTCTCATCATTGAGGTCTCATGATGCACCAAATTTATTGACAGCTTATTCCAAATACATTACCTGTAGTTTCTTAAATCACAGACTCTTCAGCTGTCACTCTGTCTCTTGGTTTCTCCGCTGTGAAAATAGATCATGGCGCACTCCCATGGGTACTTCCATTTGTTTTGCATTCAATGGAACGTCCTCTTGTGACAAAGAAACCAGATGTGCACATTTCCACATTATGCTCCTTGTATGGTGTTTCCTCACATGGAGCACAAGTGTGTTCTGCTTGATTCTCTCTTTCTGATTTCAACATCTCTATTGGCAGACTATTGGGAAACTTCTCTGTGAGAAGCTGGGATGTTGGAAAAATCTGCAAAGGTTCCGAAAAGCCTCCACTCTGGCTTTGATATTGGTATTGATGCTGTTTTGCTTGCACACACATTCTCTCCTCCCAATTATTTTTGGACCCCTGAGGCCCACAACTTTGTTATTTCCAAGTATTTATCAGAGGTCAGGCTGGGCAGAGTTTCTCCTGGATTCCCCCCCCACCATGGCTGAACAATTGTTTGGACCTTTTTGTTCTGCTCCCCTCAACGTTATCTCTAGCTCTGGGGGCAAGCTTTGTATTACGCTAGACCTGTCCTATCCTCAAAATGACCTGGATTACGCTTCTATAAATTCTTTCATTAACTCAGATGATTTCTCTTGCGACTAGGGCATCTTTTCAGCTTGTTGGCTTCTTGTTGCTGACACTCCACTTGGAATCCAAGTTGCTATGTTTGATGTCAAATCAGCTTTTCAAAATATTCCTACTTGACCACAGGACTGGCCAAAACTGGCAGTCATGATAGATGGGATGGTGCACTATGATTTCCATTTAAATTTTGGTGCTGCATCTGTGTCCTGTGTTTTTGAGCATGTTGCTGATGCAGTTGTGGTCATTTTCCTCCATAGAGGAATCAAAAATGTCCTCAAATAGGTTGACAACTTCATTTTCTTTTATTATTCACACTCCTCTGCAGCTCCACACTTGTACTCTTATGATGAATCACTCATTTGCAACATTGCTAAGGAACTTGGTTGGCCTTGGCCTGAAGAAAAACACTGCCCATTTTTGGGTGTGTTCTCATATATCAGTTTCCTTTGGTCGCTCGAGGCAATGACCATGGAGTTACCAGAGAAGAAACATTTCAAATACCTTGCAAAATTGGATGAGTGGAATGATATTTCTACAGTTACTCTGAAAATGACAGAATCCTTGATTGGAATGCTCAATCATGTATGTTTAGTGATGCTGCAAGGCCAATTGCATTTCTCTTCTCTCTTTGCTTTTTATGCTGCCTTTCCAGTTCTGAATAATCATTTTGTTTGACATCACCCTTCAAAATTGGTTCTCAATGATATTTTCTGGTGGCGTAACATCTTGCAAAACACTTGGTGTAGCTCTCAAGTTGTGTGCCTGCCTGATCCAATCAAACTCATGGTCTTTGTTGACATCTCCACTGTATGAGACATGGGTTTTGTAGCCAACAACAGGTGGCTCGCTTGGGATTTTGGCAAAGTTGGAAGTTCGATAGTTGAGATATCAACTGGGCAGAGATGGTTGCCATTGACCTTTCAATTTGTGCTCTTGTATTGGTGGGCTACTCTGATTGTCATATTATCATATGATCAGACAATTCAGGTGTTGTGGGTGCCTTGTCAGCAGGCTGGTCTCAAAATCTTCTTCAAAATGCCATCTTACATCGCATCATGGACACTTTTCAATCCCATGAACTTTGGATTTCTATAGTTTAGGTCCTATCCAAAGATAATCAAGCAGACGGCCCATTGTGGAGTATTTTCCCTCCTCAAAGTCTACTTTTTGCCTTTCCTCCCAAGGTACCTTTGTCCCTCTCTCTATTCGTTCATCATTCTGTGATGCATAGCCAATTAAATCCTTAAATCACCTTTTTCTATTTTTGTATGTATTTTTGTAATGTGTCATCATTGCGCATCAGTTTCTTTTGCACTTCTTGAGCACATGGTATGCACTTGGTGACATAAATA
Organism: Macrolepiota albuminosa; assembly: GCA_027475525.1. Classification (NCBI taxonomy): domain Eukaryota; kingdom Fungi; phylum Basidiomycota; class Agaricomycetes; order Agaricales; family Agaricaceae; genus Macrolepiota; species Macrolepiota albuminosa. The sequence goes on from JAMWFC010000116.1 coordinate 16,282, forward strand.
GAATCAGTAGCATATGATTTTTACCTTGTTCAATTAAGATAGATTTAATGAAAGTCAGATGCCAGTCTCTGCTTTGACTTCCGACATGCCTGTGCACTTGTGTCTCATCTCAGAAAGTTCCAATTGATACAAGAGCAGTGTCAGGTACCATCCATACTTCATTCTTTTGTTAGTACATTGCCACAGTTCTATTCCTGCTGTACAGGCTACTTCATGCCTTAATCTTATTTCTGATCTCAACTATGACAGCAATCTGATCTAAATGTCAGGTGCTCTCTCGCCTGAAGGTCAAAATCTGGTCAATGGGATCATTGCTCATTCATGGTTGTCTTCAACTTTCAAAAGATACTCTTATGTGGTAAAGGACTTTCTCTCCTTTTGCAACCAGCACAGAATTTCTTGTGATTTCATCATGTCTGTTTCAGAAGATGTTCTTTGCTTGTATGCAGCCTCTATGGTGGGATCTGTTGCAGGTCATACAATTTCAAATAAATTGTCAGGTTTACATTCTTGGCACATCCAGCACAACAAGGCATTCCCGAGCTCTCTTTGATTGAAACATATGATGCGAGGCACTGAGAATCTTTGCACCAACTCTTCATTTCAAGAGGAAAGACCATCTGTGTCATTGGATATGTTAAGAATTATTGAGTCAGATTTGGACATATCCAAACCTCTGGATGCATGCATGTAGGCAGTTGCTACAACAGCATTCTGGGGCCAGATTTGTTTGGGAGAATTTCTCCCTGCTAGGGAATGTGATTTTGACACCTTGTCTGTCCCATCCTGGTTCAACTTTGGCATCCCTAATGACACAGGATCCAGATCTTGATTCTTGCCTAAGACCAAAATTTCAAAGTGGAAAGGGAAAACTGTGGTCATTACTCCTCGCTAACCATTCAGTTGTAAACAAAGTTGCTACATCGCATGCTGTCTGTTGCTATCTCAATTCGAAAGAAGTTCAGGTAGCTCTGACACTCAGAAAATTGGTTCTGGTGATCAATCCAATATTAAAGTGATATGGATTTTCCACTATCAGCAGACACTGTTTCAGAATTGAAAAACCACTGCACTATTGTTGAAGGGGGTGCCACCAGATGTTGTCAAAGCCTTGAGGTGGTGGATGTCTAATGTCTTTTTGAGATACTTGTAAAATTTGATGCTCATCGCTTCTATTTACATCAAGTTACTTTGTCCAGTTATATTCTTTTTAGACAGGCAATAGTCTTTAGTGGGAGTTTCAGAGGCATTCATCTGCCTTGTTCTGAGATGCCTCTGTCTCTTGGGGTGGGGTCAGGCTTCATTCTGACTTGTGAATGACACCTACCCCTATATATATGGAATTCCTTAGGTAACAGGTATGTAGACCTCTACATAAATGGACTTTTGTATGTATGTAGAAGGACTTATGCCCATCACACAGACATCATATGTTGAATGAATAGATCTTAATATAGACTCCTTTCCAACAAATGATTATATCATTTTTGTTAATTTATCATGCCCTGGAACAGACACAAAATGCTTGACAATGATATTTTCTGCTGTCCAGCTATATAAATTGCTCAAATATGCATAAGTGAATGCTTTGTCAAGGTATCAATTGTTGTCGCTACAATGTACATAAAAGGTGGCAACTAATTATTGCTTTGTATTGAATCCTTTTAGAGTGAGGTGTCACATGCATGGGTTGCAATAAGTATAATAGCTGACATTAGAAAGAACCAATATGTAAAAAACAAGTGCTAATATAATGTAAAATCTGCAGAAAAACTCACTAAAATATTAGATTTTTGACATTATAATAAGTTAGAATGTTGAGGTACCATTTAGTGACAATGGTGAAACTAACATCCGCAATTTTTCTCATTTGTCTTCTGTGGAAGGAGTAGGTAGATGTGCATGAGTGCCAACACTGTATATCATCAATGTGTGGAAGTCCAGACATGGATGTTATGTGAAGACATTGTTCAATATTTATATATCAAAAAAAAATAAATATATATGAAGTGATGTTAAGAGGAAATAATGATTGCATACAGTTATTTTTGTATAAGTGAGTGAGCATTCACTAAAGTCATACTTCACAATGTCAACTGAACATCTTGGTTGTTTTAGCAGGTTGGTATATAAGGCTTTATTGCATAGTTGTTTGAGTAATACAACAGTTTTCCCATGGTCGCAACCACAGAAAATTTTTGTTTTAAGCTACATAGATCCATAGATTGAACAGGCTGAAGTTGTACTTAAATTGTACTAATTGCCAGAATTTTACCTATTGAAGCATTCTAGCTCACAACGAGTAGTAATAAGTACCAAGTTGAACCATAGTAATTAATAGTATTTGCCTCCAGTAGGTGTCCGTTGAGTAAGTACACGACAACATAGACTGATAGTACCAGTTTGTTATAGCAGAAGAAGCGATGAGGATATAGCATTTCCAGAGTTGTGCAGCAACATGTCCTATGAGCAAACTAGTGATAAGATAGTTTGAAATCAAAAATTTTAAGAAAAGACAGAGAAGAAAAAAAGAGACGTTTGTATTACGTATAATGATGATTATTATACAATACAATAATAATAATAATAAAATCATTATATAATTATTTGTGTAGATAAACACTCATGTAATCATTTATGGGGACAAACACTTACATAATAGTTTGAGAATGAGAGTAGTCAAGAGGACAACCATATATTATAATATACTGTGGGAGAGTCGAACCTGCTACTGGTGCACAATATCAATTTATAAATATATTCCACTGAACTACAGCAGAGACTTACTACAAGGATATGGTATACAGAGTGAATATTGAATTTAGAATTTTCAACTTTATACATGTGATCTATAACCATATATCATATCATTGCATCACAATTCCATGGTCATATTGTCTTTTATTATCTATACTCAAGACTCCTGGACAACACCAAGGTTCTTGTTGACTTTATTTTCAGCAGCTACGATTGTACACATATGAGCATGAAAATCTCAAGTTTAAGTATACAGTGGTGTGCTGTATTCTCATTCTTGTTTACACTGAGCTCAACCCCATTTTCTACTAAAAAACTTCAGGCAACAATCTTATTTATTTGACAGCACATGACAATATCAAACTTTGACAAACTTGGCCATAGCCCATGCATGTGCTAATGTACTTTGTATAAATGTTAACTAACTTGATTTGCTTGCTCGTGCTGCTGTCTGTGTTCTTGCCATTGGCTAATGCACTTGTGTGTGTGTCTCTAGATGCTTTTCCAGCTCTGACTGTAGGTGCCTCTGTCTTTGTCTCTGTTTCTGGTACAACAAGCAGGATATCTAAGATGCTAAGAAGAAGACTTGAAAGAGGTGGAGAAAGATGCCTATATTTGTGCTGTTTACTTGTTTCTGTCATCAAAGCTAAAGCCAAAGCAAAACTTGATGCATGTATCAAAGTCAAGTCAAGCCTCACTCTCATGCTCACACTCAGAGTCATGTTCACGTCACATGAAAATCACAAATAAACAGATGGGCCAATAGGCCATATCATTGACAATAGATCATCTAGTCCTTCATCACATAAATCAGAATACTTGATCATTTCTTGGTAAAGCATATATAGTGTGTTTTTGTAAGTGACTGTAGATAATTCTCATCATAAGAATAATTGTTGTTGTATTCTGGTTTGCTATGCTAATCCAGTCATTTGAGATGTACAAATCAATGCTATCATATCAAGATTTGGGAATGCCATAGCACTCTTTTATGTCAGAGTCCATATTCATATTATGGAAGGAGTGACTTCTGTCATAATTAGTTTGTATAGGCATGTTAGATCTTGTCATTGTCTTTTTTTTTTGGAGTAGTGTTTGGTTTGGTGATGTAGCCAGCACCATAGGTATGTTTTTTTTTTTTTTTGCTCTATTTATACTTTTTTTTTTTGGAGTAGTATTTGGTTTGATGGTGTAGCCTGCACCATAAATATGTTTTTTTTGCTTTATTTATACACAGGTGTGGATGAAATTTCATTTTTTAAATACAGTTCAGACTATATATGGATATATTGGGTAACTATATATTGATAGAACAAACATGATAGTTCTTATGTATATCAGTATAGTAGTACCATCATCCATTGTTTCAATCATCACTTTCTGAAAAATATACATCCATTAGATATTTGTTGTCATTTATTAGTTCTTGGCAATAGAACTCTAGTGCAATCGGCATTAGCTATCATCATTTAGTTTAAATATGATGTTACTTACCTATTTTTTGTACTAGAGTTGTCAACTGTTCATTCTTGATTTTTACTTTATTGATGGCTGCATCTGATAAGTAAGGCTGTAATATCAGTATGTCAGTAGGAAATTTAATATTGAGAATGGTGCTTGCCTGCATTATTGACGGCTTTTTCTGCATAGACTAAAAAATTATATATTATAAACAATCAATCAAAGTCATATTCAAAAGAAGCAATAAATAAGATTGTCACATATATTTTTTGTTACTTTTCATCATGGCACAATACTTTTCTGTTATGGACTTTAGCTCCATCTTTGTATCTCTGTCAATTGAAGATGAGAAGTTGGATGGTGCAGAAGATCAGTTCTGATTTGTGTTCATGAAAGGTATAAGTTGCAAATGGAGTATTGAGATATATTTTAATAGTGGTTGCCTCATGTCAATTGAGATATGTTTGCATATTATACTAGTGTATTGTATAGTTGCAAAAGATTTCTATAAGAGTCATGAGATTGATGGTGATTTGATGTCAATTGAATTAGGTTACTAGTATATTAAAGGGTATTTTTTAACTTTATTTATAAAAATAGCAATTGCAGAAAAGATAATGGACATACTTAATAGTCTGAGAAGTTCATGCTAGATGTTTAGTCTTGAGTTAGAAAAAATAATAGACATACTGAATAGTCTGAGAAGTTTACATCACCTGATTAGCCTTGAGCTAGAATATGAATAGAAAAGGTAATAGACATACTGAATAATTTGAGAAGGTTATGTTACTTTGTCAGCCTTGAGTTGAGCTGTGCAGATAATGTTGAGAATTGGATAGATCAGACAATGACTTTTTGGTCTGAATTCAAAAATATTGAGACATAAGTGCTAAACACTTGGTATGTTTATTTAAAGAGGTGGTACTGCAAAAAATGTTGGTGGATGGAAGGATGTTGAATTTATGAAGTGGATTGAGTCTTTGTTATGTGATTTGTTAAAGACATTTGTAGATTCAAGTTGGTGGTTGTTTGTTGAAGATACATCATTAAAAATAGTAATTGCAGAAGAAATAATTGAATGTACTAATAGTCTGAGAAACTTATACCACCTAGTCAGTCTTGGGATGGGCTGTGCAGGTAATATTGAATTAAGTAATGATTTTTGATTTGAATCCAAAAATTGTGTTGAGAATAAGTACTTGACCATGTTTATTTTGATGTTGGCACAGCACTTTCATTAATATCATTAAAAATCTCTAGTGTTCAGGAGTCAAATTGATTTTAAAATTCATTTTCTGTTAGGTAATTTATTATAGAATGCATATACAGTATGCATATGTGCATATGGCAATGCAGCAGTTGTGAATTTACATTCTATCCTGAATCTATGACAAAGTAGACATAATTGGCAGGTTTGGTAAGGACTGCAAAATTTCATGATTTTTATCAGATTCTGATACGTTTTACTAGTCCTTCTCGTTGAATGATAAATATACTTACTGAAAGATAAGTTAATTGATATATTGCTATTTCTAATAAGTGATAATGCATAGCATATACCTTAAGTAAAGCTTAAAAAGCTTAAGCTTAAATATTTAAACATGTGGCTTTAAAAATTGAAGACATTTTCTGACATGCAAAGAATAATCTTGATCTACAATCTATTTATTCTATATCTTGAAACCATGACCCAACATATCAATAAATAATTTAAAGTTTAGCTCAATATTTTCAAGCTCTTAGGCACAAGCATTCAATGTAGATAAGAGTAATTAAAGTAATAAATCTCAGCTTTTTTGATGATAAATCGTTGCAATGTTTTTGAAGATTGTTAAATGGAATGTAAGACTTTGTGTATGGGCAAATAGCTGAGCAAGAAAAAACAAGTCTTACTTCTAAGATTATAATACTTAACTTTCTTCTCATTTGAAAGATTAGACAATGTTGTGAGGATCTTCTGTGTGATTTTAATGAAGGCATTCAAGTGAAGTTTTCAATCCCATTTTTGCATGTAACTGTATTTTTCTTTTATTGCATTCAAAGTAAATATATTCAATTGCATTCAACAGTTACATATACTTTATTCAGACCGCAATTCAAAGAATATGCAGAGTTCTCAGCATGTACTTTAGAAAACAACTTATGGTAACTTACTAATTCAATTCAACTTATTACTGCACTTCTTTTTGAAAGTCTTCATTGTCATCAAAATCTGCCTCACTAGTCAATTTTGTACACTTTGGAGTTGAAGTGGAAAATCTTCATGGATATCAATATGACATTTCCAAATTTCTTAAGATACTGCAAATTCAAGATTGCAAGATTGATTAGCTAGCTCATTTTTCAATAACTGATAGTAAGAGTTTTAGTTTATAGCACTTAAACTCTACTTGATGGGGTCTCACCATAGTTTCATGTTTAGCAACAAGAAGTAATTTATCTAGATGAATTAATAGTGCATTCTTCTATCCAATGTTTCGATAAGTCATGCTGAGTATCAAAATTTTGTAAGGTCTTATGGTCCATGAAAACCTTGAAATGAGTTCCCAATAAATCTGTTCTCCATTTATGTAAAGCTCGGACAATGGCAAGCATCTCATGTTCATGTGTAGGATAGTTCTTTTCTGTGGCTGTAAGTTGTCTCAAATCAAATGCAACTGATTGTGCCATTGCCCACAAATTGCCAAAAGATAAAACTGCACCCATGCAACGACTGCTTGTATTACAAGTAATAAATATCTTCTTATTTCCTCAATTTTCATAGTCTATAGTCATTAGACAATCTCTTCCCACTACCAGTTCCTTGATCTTTTCAAACGCCTTCTGATGTTCTATTGACCAGTGTGGAATACCTCCATTGAACTCCTTCTTTGTCAGCAGAGTCAGAATTGAAGTGTGTTCTGCCAAGGCAGAAAGAAAAAGAAAAACCACAATGTAACAAACTAGGCCAAGAAATTGTCGAATATGTTTTGCCTTATAAGAAATTGGCCAGTTCAGAATCCTCTCTACCATAGCAACGTCTACCTCAATCCCATGTTCCAATATGTAGTGTCCAAGAAAATTGATCTCTGTACAAAAAAGGTCACTTTTCTTCAATAAACACAATAGATATGTATCTTTGAGTACTGTCAAGACTTTTGCAACATTCTCCTAATGCTCTTCAATTGAACTCAACCAAATAATGATGTTCTCCAAGTAAACATGACAAATCTTTCCAATCAGTGTTTGCAAGGCCATTGTCACCCTCCTTTGCTAAGTGGCAGGTGCATTCCACAACTGCATGGACATCATGACCCATTCCCACAGTCTGAAAGGAATAAGTGTTGCCATGAATTTCATGTCATCAAAGATAGACCAGCATTCAAAAGAAAGCATTTGTCAAATCAATTTTACCTCAAAAATGTGTCCCTGGTCATAAACAATCAGCTAAAATATCATCAATTTGTGGCAATAGATAATTGCCAGTGTAACGGAGTCACACGTAGTACTAGCGTCAATGACGCTATAATTATCCAGTAGAGTATTACATAAGACAACATCTTGTTTTCACTCTAAGTACTAGTCAAATCCGATACTGCAGTCTGATTTAGCACTGTGTGATACACACAAGATAGTTCTAACTTGTAACTCAGGTTACATTTTTTTAAATCTTCTGCTATCGGCTTTAAACTCTAGGCTTGTTACCGACTAGGAAACTATCATCAAAACCTCTCAACTTTCTGTTGGCATCACGTTGAAAACGTGCTTCCATGACTGGCTCTCTTGATCCGGATCCTCTGTTCTCAGCTGCAGACACAGGTGACCTACCTGTGCTTCAAGCTGTGAAGACGCAATCTGCATCAGCATACCAACCTCCACCAAAGCAGAACAAAAAGATTCCTTGCGATGTCAGCGCAAGCTTTGGAATGCCTGGTGGGCTATCTGTATCACGGATGATGTCCATTGTACGACCTGGTGGTAAACCAGGAGAAAGATCCGCGGTCTCAGGAGTGTCGCTGCCAGCGAGCCAAATGCCTTCATTGATGTATCCGGTATTGCCCAAGAGCTCGTCAGCTCATTCTGAGGGTCAACCGGATATTATCCAGTACTCAGAAATGGTACAAGGCAGCGCGTTTGTGCATAGTACTCCATTCCGGACTGCACCTACTGAATGGCTTTTGGAATATGTGGCCGATACGGCTACTGAACCGGAACCGTCGTCACTGACGACACAAGGACAGGTGCAAGGACCAGCAATAGTGGTCAGTAGGGAGGACGACGATGGCGTAAGGTTGGGAAAGGCGTTGACAGCGCCTGGAAATCCAGAGTTGCACAGATGGGCCAGCAAACAGCCGCAAGTGAGGCATGACGGCCTCAGGAGAGTTATGGACTTAGAGGCCGAGCTGGAATCCTCAGACGATGAGGAAAGCAAAAGGTCGCATTCGACCTTGTCTATCCAGTTACAGCTGGTGTTGGACCGATATCCGTCGGTCACAAAGGAATCGATGTGAAAGCATCTGCAGCTTTATGTAGTAAAGCACTTACAGTTGCTGGCTGCTAGGAGCCACAATGTACCCCGTGCAGATTCGAATGAATATATCGAATTGTTTGTGCGCATCTTCGAACTCAAAGTAGTGGAATACCTTAAGCGCAAAGCGGCGCGAGGGTCAGCAGTCTCAACGGCTACTCCAGCCGACTCAGTAGAATGTGAGATGAGTGTGTGCTGACGAGCACCATTAATCGCAGACGCAATGGAATTGCTCAATGCGCCTCGTCAGGCTAATGAGTCTCAGCAAGACTACGTTCAGCGCCAGAACGCTGCAAACCGTCAACACATTGTTAGCGGAGTGCCTCAGCAGGCATTGTCTGAGGTGGAGACTGTGACGACGACTCCGGCAGAGCCAGAGGCACTACTTGCAGTGCAGGAGGTTAAGACACCTCGTAAGCAAGTTACAATCAAGGAAGAGGTGGACGAAGTCCACATTCTTGAGGAGCGAATGCGACCACAACGCGTAGTGCGACATGTCCACCTAGTGGACAACTGGAATGAACGCGTCAATTACCAGAGGATACGCAACCAGGACTTGTGTGATCATGGTGAGTCGTTAATTGATGACCAGGGGGTAGCCTTCGAAGGGCATGAGGGTGTAACGCCTGTTGATGATATGCGGCGACAATTTGTGGCTCGGACGGCTGAACCGGACAGAGGTTCGGGGGGTAGTGAAGATAGTAGTGGTCACTACAAATGGAGGGAGCCAAGTCGTCGCAATAATGACAGTGGAGGTTGTGATCGCAAAAATAACGATTGAGACGATAATAATCGTTGTGATAGTGGCAGGCAGGCTGGTGGATTACCAGCAGAGCAACAAGTGAGGCAACAGCCCACCCCACGGCCGGAAAGAGTGGCCAATGAGCACCTGTTTCGCAGCCTCCAGGCATTTTCAATGCCCGCGCCTCATGAATTGCATGAAACTACGCCGGAAATGAATAAAGCGGTCAGGATCCATATGGATCAGCTACATGCCATCCATGATTTGTGAACTTTGTATGGACGAAGTTATTCATGTGGGGGTAAGGCAGTTTGCATGCAACGCGCTAGGGAACTTGGCAGATGCCCATGATGTGATTATAGAATCATGTGTATGGCAGACCAAACATGCAAATAATTGCAGACGTGATGAGCTGGACATCGAGAAAGGGAGCCTAGTGTACCTTTCGACAAAGAACTTGAACCTGCCAAAAGGCAGGGCAAGTAAATTGTGTTCGAAGTGGATTGGACCATATAAGGTCCTTAAGGCAGAGCCGAGCACGTCTAACTACGTGCTGGAACTACCCCATGCACTGCAAGCATGCAGGATAGTTCCCAAGTTTCACATGTCGCTGTTGCAACCATATATGGCCAGTAGTGATGCACTCTTCCCTAATCGCACAACTCCAAAGCCGTATGACTTTGGAACTGGCAATGATCAGGAGTGGTTTGTAGATGACCTCATAGGTCATCGGTGGACGAAGAGAAACCTCGAATTCAAAGTAAGGTGGAGCTTAGGTGATACTACCTGGGAACCGCTAGTGAACTGCAAAGACCTTGCAGCAATGGACAGATACCTAGAGTTGCAGGGCATGAAACACCCTCAACAGCTAGCGAAACGCGCATAACATGCATAGGGTGGTGGAAGGTGGACAAAGTCCACTTTGATAGCTGGTGACTAACCAGGTGGCTACTAATTGTGGCTGCTGATTGTGACTGTTACTCGCAAGAGATGGAGGTCGATGACAAAGGGCGCTATGGGCGCCCGGAGGACAGCATGCGCTGCAAGCGCTACTACCAGGAACCGTCATCATGCTCAGCTGCGTCAAATCCGACATATGCAGGTGTGGTGACGGGGCTGCCATCAGTACCATGGGCGCATCGGCCCGTGGCAGAGTTGTATGGGGAGCCTGCACCACAAGCGCAGAGGTTAGCAGTGTCAGACATGCTGTTGGGCAGACTGGAAGCAGCAGGACAGCCAGTCCCGGCAACTGCGTCCTTTCTGCAGGATAGTCTGGCCGTGATGGTGATGGAGGGATTGCTTGACCAGATCGAGCTGATGAAGAGGCAGCATGTCGCAGCACTGGAACAAATCAAACACGCATCTAAGCGCAAAATCACCACGGTTGAGGAACCGACCGCCGAGGTCAAGAGGGCTAAATATCAGCCCAGTCAACCGGTCGACCCTCCACGGGCAAGGATGTTGTCAGACGTGCAATTCATGCGCCATGAGCAGCCTGCTCAGACCGTTGCTTCGTCATCATGGTTATCCAAGTCGGGCCCTCAGGCCTCCTCAGAGTTGCTGGCGGCAGTCAGTGAACCCTTGGCAGGTGGGTCAGTGGAAAACCACATCATCCCGGGCTCCACCTAGGGGGCCCAAAACTGTTGCTGTGGCGCCAAGAGCACCCACTACCATTATTCCTCGAGCTGAGCCTGGAGGGAGAACTCTGGCGCGACATGCGCCTGCCCCTCTGGTGGCTCAGCCACCATTCGAATCATCTGCCCTGATCAAGTCGGGATCGGTACGCCAACGTCGAGGCCGTAAGCCTCCTCTTGATGCCTTCAAGCTGGAGGTGATAGAGTTCCCAGCTGGCATTCCTGCACAGGCCAGGAAGGTCTCGATGTTGTTTTTGTTGCCCGTTACCATGCCGGCACCGCGGGCACACTTTCCCGTGGTCATCTTGACCACCGACCCTTGCTCTCCCAAGCAATATGACGGTCTGGTGGTGACCTCAAAGAATTGCTCCATGCCTGAAAAAGGCAAAGCACCCGTGGCCTCCTTATTTGATGAGAGCGACTATGGAGAGTCGAGCTCAGAGCATGAGGAGGAGGCAGAGGAAGGGGAATCTGCGGCGGACCGATTCCAGCGAGTATCGCACAATAAGCGCATTGCAAAGAAGAAGGCAAATTGCGCCAAGGAGCTGCAGGCCCTCAAACAGAGGTCCAAGGATGAGTTCTCAGGGAGAATTCCCAATGGATTGGGGGTGAAGGTATGGGGACCGCTTGATATCGAGCAAACAAACTCATGCTTCAGAGGAGCACTCAGCCACTGCACTTATTATTCGTATCATTCAAATACCGTGCTGTTGGGAGCCAAGGCCAACCGGGCAGCGGCATATGAGTTTTTGTCTGGGCACCGTGCTGGCATTCCTGCCAGCTTTGTTTACAAGTATTCTCCTCACGGCCTTCCTTGCACGCCATTAGAGCTGGATCGGCTCTACAAATACTATTCGAACAAGCATGCTCCCCATCGCAAACGGATTACTGCCTACCTCCTCATCACGGAGCTTCAGATGTTTGCCCAGCGAACCAATGAGTCATTACATGACCAAACAATGATGCTCCTGATGAAGGACCCGCGCTATCAAAACCTCATCAACCCAACCCAGGAGGCAGATGACCTTGCGCTTGTCGAGCGCCGACACATTCCAGGGCGCTTCCTGCACACAAAAGAAGATGGCTCGACCGTGCTGCACGTAATGCGCACTCAAGACCCCTCCACACTGTTTGACCTGGATCAGCTTGCACAGTACGCACTGATCTTTGGTCGACCTGCCTACAGCTGACATGGACCCAAGCCGGGTCAATCTCCTGTCATGCACGGCAGAGCATGGTATGCTCACCACCAAAGCTTTAGCGATTAACGTCGCACTAACTGAGTCTATGGTGGTAGACACGCCTGTAGTTGAGGGGCCTATCACCTCACCGAGGACGGAATCAGCGCCTCCCCCTTCCACGATTAACATCGCACTGGAGGAGGAGTCAATGGTGACAGAGACAGGAGTGGGTGTGGGAGCATCGCCGGACAGGTCCTAGACCCATATTTTGTTGTGTAGGTACCTCCGAGTAATTCACTTGAAACATCTCAGCTGATACGCACTCCAGAGTTGCGTGTAGATACAGTGGACCCAGAGGAGGGGTCAATCAATTTTTGTTTTTATTTTGATATATATATATTCATACTGCATCCACTGCTGGCAGAACATGCGCACTTGTCTGATAAGGACTGACTCCAGTGAGTCTAGATGACACATCTACGCTGCGAATAAATGCTAACGTCTGGCACCACGCAATATGTGTGTTATTCATTGGGTGTTTGCACTATCGTGCACCCTACCTCTCACTCCAACTTCCTGCCTAAGACCGAGTATTTGGTCTCATTGGGGGGTATGTAACGGAGTCACACGTAGTACTAGCGTCAACGATGCTATAATTATCCAGTAGAGTATTACATAAGACAACATCTTGTTTTCACTCTAAGTACTAGTCAAATCTGATACTGTGGTCTGATTTAGCACTGTGTGATACACACAAGATAGTTCTAACTCGTAACTCAGGTTACAGTCAGATATTGTATTGGTGTTTAGTTTTTGGTAATTGTTAACCCAATGTGGTAAGGCTGTGGGGTCCAATTTTAAAATGATGAAAGAAGAACTTGCATATTAAGATGACAATAGACAAATACAGCCAGCTTTAACATGTTGTTCAATGAGAGTCTGCCAATTGTCTTTGTATTTGCGGAAATACAAATAACTCCTTGCTACTATAATCTTTGCAAGTAGTTTAACCTTGATTCTATGGTATACACTTGTTGGGAGATTGGTCATATAAGGAATATCATCTGGAAACAGTGATGCAAAATGTTGCTTTATCTTGGCATCTATCTATCTCAACCTCTCCTTAAAGGCAAGCTCCTTAATTCATGTCCTAATCAATTCCAGCACTAATGGTTCTTTCATAAATATGGCCTCCTGCCTTCCATCTTCCTGTTCTTTTATTTCAAATCTTTTATTAAGCTCAAAATGAACTGATTTACGAGCTTCTTGAGCCGCCTTCAACTCAACACGCATTTTTTCACAATCTTGTCTTGCCATTTTCTTTTCTAATTTCCGCTCAACGTGTAGTTTGACAGGTAGTGGGAGTCTAATCAGAGGATGTAGTAAATTGAAATTCTCATTCATCTCAATAATGGAACGTAGCAGGAGATCAATGACAATATGATTTTTTTGTAAAAAATCCAGGCCCAAGATTAATTCAGAGTGCAAATTGGGGCACACAACAAAAATTTGAGAGTGAGAATGCCATTGAGAACAGGGAGAAACCACAACAAGTTTGATGTATTGGGACAATATTTTTAAGTTTTGATTCTTCTTTGTGAATGCAGCAGATACTTCAAGCAGTCAATGTAATGAATGAGTTGGCAAATCTAGCTTATCCATGAGCATTGAAGAAATCAGTGCTGGTAGAGCGCTGGTGTCAATCAATATGTTTTTGACAAAGACAGAAATAATGGAAGACCCCAAGACAAAACAGAGATAATTCAGATAAGAAGGAAGCATGTACTCAGAACTGGCCTCACTACTGTTGTCCTCATCTGTAGAATCTTCAAAAACTGCTGCTACTATAATTGAACCTTCCTCTTTATTCTTTGAACTCCCCTCCTTCTCTTTACCCTTCAAAAATTTTGACTGCATGTCCACTGCAAAAGCTGAAGTAAGTTTACATGTTTCATATTCTGCAAGCATTAACGGGTTTTCACTGTCCAGACAGTTCTGCACCCGATAACTAACATAAAGCCTTCTGCAACAGTAACAACCATTATGCTGATCTAGCAGAGCACGCTCCTCTGCTGTCAATGCATAAACATATACACAAGATCCTGTGCTTGTGATCAGAAGAGTATTTTTATCGGAGTGGGTCAAGGAACTATTTGTTGTGGAATCACTAGTAGCAACTAATTTCTGAACGTTTGTAACATTTTTTAAATGTGTTTTTGTTAACTGCATTAACTGCACAAGAGAATTTGCAAGATGTTTACTCAGCTGGTCCTTACACCCCCTGAGCACCACATCCAAATCTGAGACTGCCCAAAGCCAAGCATGAAAATTCTTAATACCATCTAGACAGCCATCCTTGTTTGAGAGGGAATATTCTCATTGCAAGTTGTCCTGGCAGTGCAATAACAGGTGGTTGTGCATATATTCTGGGGTGATATAAAAGTGGGTATAAGTACTCAGTGTGTCATTCACTTCCCTCAGATTGCAGGCCCACTCCCTAAAGTCCTTTTCATCTCTCTGTTTAGCTGTCAATCCCTGAGCAACTTCCCAAGCCTAGCCTGTCACCAAAACCAAACTCCTCAAGCATGCCATGAAGACCAAAAACATAAGTTTCCTCAACTCCTCTTTGTTTTCCTTGACCCATGCCATTACATCAGACAAATCAATATTATACATAACTCTTTTGACTTGATCCTCCTCCTTTACTCTCTTGTGACTAAAGAAACATTTTGTGCTGTATTTGAAGGCATCAAGCTGATGAGGGCCTATAGATCTCCTGTCAATAATTGGGGCGTGACTAGCTAAAATCTAAGTAACTTTGGCTTTGTATGTGGCGAGTCCAGTCTTGAACATAACTGAGATTGGGAATAATATATATAGAAGATCCTCTTCGAAATCCAAGGATGATAAATTCACTGCAAACAATGGCTGAGCAGTGGTGGAATCATAAAAACCAGGATGACGATCAGATCAAAAATATGGCAAGTCAAGAATTCATGACAAGGAACAACTGTCTGGGCATGAAAATGACTGGGAATGAGCATGGAAAAAAGAATAAGAACAAGAACAAGAAACATGTCAGACTTGAGCACAAGTACAAGCCAGGCTGAATTTATGAATCTTAGATATACCCTGTCATTTTATACTAATTCAGGAAAAGGCCTGTAGCTTGGGTAATGATTGAATAAATATCTTCCCCACAACAACACCTAATGCACCTCATGTCACTTCATCAAACTCCAAAACTTTGCAGACGTCCCAGGCCCATGTAGGTAGTAGGATGATTTTAAGAGATACACATATTAGAGTTAAAAAAAAAGTGTAAGCACATAGTACATCTGTCTTTGCTGAGATGTGCACATTAACTGAAATGGAATGTATTCAAAGATTTTTTGTACCAATACACCTACTACCACCCTCTATTTATATCTGATTATAATAAGGTTTGAAACCTCCCTCTGATTGAGTCTTTAATCCCTCTAATTTAGAGTTGCTGAATAAAATAACAAGACTGAGGTATGTAGAGAAGCTATTAAATGGATTTTCATGATGCTCTAAAATAGTCTGACTTGATATCATCATTTAAACAATGCAAAAATGACACCTACTTTCCTCTTCACTTGCATCTATCTCTGAGATGTGGTAAAAATGTTCAATTTGATGATTCAGGGTATATAGATATAAATTGGCATATAATATCAAGAAGCAAGCCACTACAAGAAAGACCATTGCCCTGTCAGAAAGTAAGATATATAAGAATACATGTAGCATAAGAAAATGGAAAATACAGGAAGATATTGAGCATAATCCAAGCAATTGAGTCATGCCAATAGTCTGTTTATTTTGCAAGATACTTGTCCCTCTTTTGTCTATTCATAGAAGCTGAACAGTTGTGCATACAATTCTGTATTGTCTATTATATACAACGTATGGCAAGAAGATCCTCTAGAATGGTCTTGAAAGCTCAGTGCATTAAACCCATGTCTAAGCAAATGTCTAATGAAAAATTTCCATAGTATCATGCTGGAAGACTATCAGGGTAGGGCATTACAATGGTACATGTCATACATTGTACAGAAGCTTGCTTTGTGCCATACCATATGTGTCTAGCAGGGTCCACTATACTATATTGGAGCAGTCCCCACAGTGCCATAGAATACAGAGCTGTGGATATGTTACAATGTGCTGTATGATATGGTCTACTGGATCAATAAAAAGCAGGCACACACATGTGCATGCAGGCCTGGCAGATGCTAGCAGACACTAGCAGACATCAACATGCATCAGCAGCCACTAGCAGGCATCAGCCTATGAGTGAAAAGCTCCTCCATTAGCAGACATCATGGCATGAGTAAACCCTCCTTGAGGTTTCCCAATTTCCTTCTCTCCCTTCCTCCCTGCAATAACTCAAGACTGTGTGCCTCCCCTTCCCTCCTTTTCCCACTCCCAATGCCAGTATATGTCTACAAAAGGGCCCTGCAGACTTATGCAGACCTATGCAAGCCACTAACAGACATCTATGCAGATCTATGTTGATCTACTCAAACCTATGCAGGCTCACACAGGCCTGCACAGGGCACCAGCGGACATCTGCAGAGGTCTATGCAGGCCCATGGAGGCTGTTTGGACTAAAAAAAAAAAGTAACTCATCATCCTTGCCTTATGCCTGTGGGAAGAATCAAACCTTTGAGTTTTTAAGGTTTTGTTGTACTGTACAGTTGTTTTCCATGCTTCAGAGGCCCCAGAAGCATCCAACCTGGCATAGGGAACTCTTAGACTTGTTCTCTTTGGATCTCCCTCTGTCAGATGAGTAGTTATTATGATATTGTCAGTACATACTCTAATACACTTTGGATCTCCCTCTGCCAGCTGTGTGACTGAGCCACAGCCTCTAGAGGTTGCCCTTACAGCAGAACAAGTCTCTACATTTCAGTCTGGGAGCCCCCTTCAGCCTGCTTGAGCCCTCTCTTGCCCCTTTAGGTCCCTCCCCCACTGGATTACTCCCTGCCCCTCTGTTGCTTCTATGACCCAACCAGCCCCCTCAGACACTCCCCTGGACGCTTCTGCCCCTCAGGATGATGCCTGGGGTCACTTGCTTGCTCTGGAGACTCAGGTGCAGACTACTCAAGCTTCCCTCACCCTCCACACCACCAAACTTGCTGGATTACTTCAGGCCACAGACACCATCTTCCATTCTCTTCAGGCCCTCTTGGAGCACCTCCCTCTCACTCCTACCCCTCTCCAGACACCTCCAGTTAGGGCTGACACATCCCCAGTCCCTTGCTTTGGGGCCTCCCCCCCAGTTCATGCCAATATTCCTACCCCAGCACTCTCAGATGCATTCAATGGTGATTGAGCAATAGGCGAGCATTTCCTGCAGTCATGCATCATCTATATTCAGCTCAGTGGTGAGGCCTTCCCCTCTGATGCTCTTGAGATTGCTTGGGTTCTTTCTTATATGAAGTCTGGCTGAGCTTTGACATATGCGCTACAAGTCTTCTGGCACTCTGGAGGAGTGGAGAGTTTTGGAAGTTGGGATTAGTTTGAGAAGGAGTTTTGGACAGAGTTCTTCCCCTTAGACCCTGCCAAGGTGGCAGCCCTCACGCTCTAAGATCCTCATCAATATGGGCAGGGAAAGCAGACCTTAGATGAGTACATCAACTCCTTCAGAGCTCTTGCTGAACAGGCCTGCTACCCAGATGGTCTTTAGCTCTGTCTCACCTTCCAAGATGGCCTCCTTCCCTCTCTCATGGACTGGATTGACAGCATGGCTAAGGGACAACTTGACAACACAAGTATTGAGACCTGGTATCAGGTAGCACGTGATTAGTGGCAGCTCATGGAGTTACAACGTGAGCTCTACCATGGAACTGCCTCTCACTCCACCTCACAGGCATCTTTTTCTGCTCATCATCCTATCTAGCCTTCCTTTCCATTTTGCACTCCATCCCCAGCTCAGGTACCTGTGGCACATCCCCTACCTCTTGGAGTACCTATAGATGTTGATGCCTCTCATCAATGTTCCTCTCTTCCTCTCCTCTGCCATCATTGTGGGAAGCCTAGTTACGTCACTTGAAATTGCCCTCAGAGGTTGGAGGTGTGCTATCTCAGCCTTAAAGCAGGAAGAGCTCCTTCTCTAGCTCCTTGCTGCCTGAGACATTCAAGGAAACCCCTCCCCAGATATACAGACTGAAACAAAACCTTTGGAGGAGTCCTTGGGTTCTGTGGAAGCTGTAGCAGAACCATTGGATGAGTCCTTTAGTTCTGCAGAGGAGAGTTTTCAATAGAGCGACAGATGAGTTGTATGCCTCTACCACCTGGTGCTAATTGGTTCACATGTCTATCAGTAGAATCTTCTAATATACTGCTCCCTGTTCATGATTCTCTGGCTGAGACTATAAGCACCCCCTCCGATGTACAAAATATGCCCTTGGTCCAAGCCTCAGCTAAGACCTCCTCTCCTCCTTCTTCTGTCCAACAACCACATGTCCCAGCTTGGAAACAATGCCTTCCTTGTTGCTATGTTGTTGCCTCCACTTGTTCTCCCAATTCTCTGCATCTGAATGTGGAGATTGAGACAACTGACACTCAGCAGACTCAAAGTGTCATAGCTCTCTTGGACAGTGGTGCTACTGGACTCTTCCTGGACACTAATTATGTGGAACAACACCAGCTCACTATCTGACCCCTCTCTCATCCTATTCCAGTCTATAACATTGATGGCACACTCAATGAAGCTGGATCTATCTGCTCAGTGGTGGATTTAGTCCTTTGCTATCAGACTCATTCTGAGCATGCTGTCTTTGCAGTCACCAGCCTAGGAAAGCAGGACATGATACTTGGGTTCTCCTGGCTGCATAATCACAATCCTGAGATTGACTGGGCCAAGGGTAAGGTGAGCATGAGCCGCTGCCCTCGACAGTGTTCCACATGTGCCAAGGAAGTTAGAGAAGAGCGTAGAGAGTCAGTCCATAAGCATGCTGCTATCTGGGCTTGCCGAGTTGGACACCTCTCCTTTGTAGACTTTGACCTACTGGATCCTCCCCCCTTGGCATTCCCTTATAGAGAGGCCCTCTATGAGGACATTCAAGGTGTAGTGAGTGAAGCCCAGATGGAAGATGGATGCAAGAGTGAATTTGGGTATGCTTCTGACCCAGAGTCTCCAGACAAGGCTATCAAGACAGGTGATAGGATTTATGCAACTACCTTATGACCTTCACTAATGGTAGCAGAGATTAGAGCTAGCCAAACTCCTTCTCAGCAGCTAGCTCAGGCATTTGCTGCTAACTCTGCTCCTAAGTCATTCTGAGATGCAGTTCCTCATTACCTGCAAGACTTTGAGGATGTTTTCTCCAAGGCATCATTTGACTCCCTGCCAGAGTACAAGCAGTGGGACCATGCAATTGAGCTTATGCCCAATGCTGAGCCCTCTAGCTACAAGGTCTATCCTCTCTCTCCTAAAGAACAGCATGAGCTTGATGCCTTTTTGCAGGAGAATTTAGACTCTGGTTGTATCCATCCCTCAAAGTCTCTGATGGCCTCTCCAGTCTTCTTCATTAAGAAGAAGGATGGATCTCTACATCTGGTTCAGGACTACTGAGTCTTGAATGCAATAACTGTGAAGAATCACTACCCCTTACCACTTATTCCAGAGCTTGTCAACAACCTCCGAGGTGCATGCTACTTCACCAAGTTGGATGTCCGCTAGGGCTACAACAATGTGCACATCAAAGAAGGTGATGAGTAGAAGGCAGCATTCTGAACAAATTGTGGACTCTTTGAACCTCTGATAATGTTCTTTGGCCTCACTAATAGCCCTGCCACCTTTCAGACCATGATGAACGACATTTTCCAAGACCTCATAGTGGAAGGTGTTGTGTGTGTATACCTTGACAATATCCTCATCTATACCAAGACTCTAGAGGAGCATTGTCAGATTACATGCACCATACTAGAATGTCTTTGCCAATACCAGCTCTATCTTAAGCCAGAGAAGTGCAAGTTTGAGCAGACTAAGATTGAATATCTTGGACTGATCATCTCTCATGGAATGGCTGAAATGGACCCAGTCAAGGTGGCTGGTGTGGCGGAGTGGCCAGAGCCTAAGAACAAGAAGGAGGTTCAGGCCTTTCTGGGTTTCACCAACTTCTACCAGAGGTTTATTCAGGATTTCTCATACTATGTCTGGCCTCTCTTCAATCTCACCACTAAGGACACTCCTTGGCACTGGGACACAGCACAGCAGACAGCCTTTGTCAAAGCCTGTCCTTCTATTCTCAGATGATGACTCTCTCTTCCATGTTGAAGCCAATAGCTCAGATTTTGCTACTGGAGCTGTTCTCTCTCAATAGTCAAGGGAGGATAGTAAGTGGCATTCTGTGGCCTTCTACTCCAAGAGTCTCAATGCTGTGGAGCAAAATTATGAGATCCATGACAAGGAGATGCTGGCTATCATTTGGTCATTTGAGGAGTGAGTCTCAATGCTGTGGAGCAAAATTATGAGATCCATGACAAGGAGATGCTGGCTATCATTTGGTCATTTGAGGAGTGATGACATTTCCTTGACGGTGCCAGGCATAAATTCAAAGTGTGGACTGATTACAAGAACTTAGAGTATTTTTGGATGGCCAAGAAACTTAACCGCCAACAGGCTTGATGGTCCTTGTATCTGGCCAACTTTGACTTCTCTCTGCATCACAAACCTGGATGGAGCATGGGCAAGCCAGACACACTTTCTAGGTGAGCAGACCATGGTTCAGGAGCTAGTGACAATGACAATATTGTACTCCTAAAGCCAGAACTATTTGCCATCTGTGCTCTAGAAAGTGTGGTTGGCCAGGGAGAAGAAGTGAGCATCCTTCAAGACATCCAACAAAGTAACCAGAAGGGTGCTTAAAAAGATCTGGTAGCCAAGGCTGCCATGGCCTTGCATACTTGAGAGAAAACTGGAGTGAAGTCTGTCTGCACCAACAAGTGGTCTTTGGAGAATGGTCTTCTCACTTTCTGAGGATGCATTTATGTTCCCAACCTGCCAGACCTCCAAAGGCAGATTGTGGAGCAGCATCACAACTCTTGAGTTGCAGGACATCCTGGCAGATGGAAGATACTGGAGCTAGTCTCACAGAATTACTGGTGGCCTCAAATGTTGTGGTATATTGGTTCTTACACCTCTACCTGTGACCTTTGTCTTTAGACTAAGCCTCATTGTCAGCCTCTATGGGACAGCTTCATCTGTTGTCTATTCTAGCTGAGCATTTGAGTGTGGCCTCAGTAGACTTCATTGTTGAGTTACCAGACTATCATGGATATAACGTGATCATGGTGGTAGTGGATCTCTGTGGCAAGTGTGCTTATTTTATTCCAACACACACTACTTGCTAGAAGCATGTCTGGAAACTCCATGGGTTGTCAGATGCTTACGTCTCCGACCATGGACCTCAGTTTGTAGCAGAGTTTACTAGAGAACTGTATTGCCTCCTCCATGTCAAACTCCACACTTCTACAGCCTACCACCCCCAGTCTGATGGCCAGACTGAGCATGTCAACCAGGAGCTAGAACAGTATCTCTAGCTCTTCTGCAATAAACAACAGGATGATTGGGATGACCTATTACCAGAGGCAGAGTTTCAATACAACAACCATTTACATGCTGTCACTCAGATGTCGCCTTTCCTTCTAGATACTGGTTGACACCCTCAGATAGAATTTGAGCCTTGTGGACAACCTTCAGAGAATAAAGCTATCAACAAGTTCATAGATCAGACGAAGGCAGCTCAGGGAAAAGCCAAGGCTGCTTTAGCTAAGGCAAAGGATAACATGGCCCGCTACTCAGGGTAGGGCATCACAACGGTACGTGTCATACGTTGTACGGGAGCCCGCTTTGTGCCGTACCATACGTGTCCAGCGGAGTCCGCTACACTGGAGCGGAGCAGTCCCCACAGTGCCGTAGAATACAGAGCCGCGGACGTGTCACAATGTGCTGTATGACACGGTCCAGTGGATCGATAAAAGGCGGGCACACACATGCGCATGCAGGCCCGGCGGATGCCAGCGGACACTAGCGGACGTCAATGTGCATCAGCGGCCGCCGGCGGGCATCAGCACACGAGTGAAAACCTCCTCCATTGGCGGACTTCATGGCATGAATAAACCCTCCTCGAGGTTCCCCATTTCCCTCCCCTCTCCATTCCTCCCCGCAATAACTCGAGGCTGCGCGTCTCCCCTTCCATCCTTTTCCCACCCCCGACGCCAGCGTACGTCCACGAAAGGGCCCTGAAAATCTACGCAGGCCTACGCAAGCCACCAGCGGACATCCACGCAGACGTACGTCGACGGACTCAAACCTACGCGGGCCCTCCCAGGCCTGCGCAGGACACCAGCGGACATCCACAGAGGCCTACGCAGGTCCACGGGGTCTGGTTGGACCAAGAAAAAAGGTAACGTCGACTTGCCCGTCGTATGCCTGTGGGGGGCCTACGCAGGTCCACGGGGTCTGGTTGGACCAAGAAAAAAGGTAACGTCGACTTGCCCGTCGTATGCCTGTGGGGGGAATCGAACCCCCGGCCTTGGGAAAGCCTCCAGCAACGGAACGCACATTTAACCGTTGCACCACAGGTCCGTTACTAACGGATAGATTCAAAGGTCGGATAACACAATGAACGGACGCCCACCTACGTTTCCGCAGGTTCCCGTATGGATTTTTTGAGGTGGAAGGGGGGTGGCATACCTCCCAAAAGAGTTTTCGTGGCCTGAAAGGGGCGTTGGCATCAGCAGCCATCAGCTGGCCATCAGCTGGCCATCAGCTGGCATCCGTCGGAGTTCACCGGCAGCCGTCGTGACCCGCTGGCATCCGTTGGCATCCGTCGTACATCCGTCGGCATCCGCCGGATATCCGCTGGTATCCGTCGGAATCCACGGGAATCCGTCGGCAACCCCCGGCATCGTCCGGCATCAGGGCGGGAGAGAAGGAAACGGGGTGCGTGGGTGTCCGCCGCATGGGGTGGCGTCTCGGAGAGCGTGGGGGGTGGCGGAAGAGGGATGGGGGTGGGGAGAAAGAGGGGGAAGGGGGAAGGGGAGGAGCGTGGGTGTCCGCTGGTACCCCAGCGGACGTAGCAGACGTCGGACGTCAGGTCAGGGGGGAGGAGGGAAGCGGGGTGCATGTGGTGGACGGGGGTGGCGTGTGAGGTAGTGTGGGGAGTGGAGAGGATGGCACTGGGGAGAAAGAGGGGGAAGGGCGGAAGAGGGTGCGTGAGTGTCCGCTGTCCGCTGGCATGCCAGCGGACGGTAGCTGACAGTAGCGGACGTCGGCATGTGAGCCAGCTGATGTCAGCGGTGCAACCAGTCCCAGTGGTTTAGTGGAATATTCATTTATTGATATTCAATATTGTGTACAGTGGTGGGTTCTACTCCTACTTCACCTTAACAGGGACTAATGCTGTGTTTTTATATGGGTGCATTTTTGCTCTACATATACATCGCACTGACCTGGAGTATGCGCCTGTGGTAGTGGATCTGACCAAAACTCTAGGAATTACTGAAGCGAGATAGGATGGAGGAGTTGACACATGAGATCGTTCCAGCGCTCATGACAAGTGACGATACACCAGGGCTGACTACTTTTTTTACAAAGATCAGCACAGAGGTAGTCAGCCACAGTGCATTATCAACTTGTCATGAGCACTGGAATGAACACATGCGCGAACTCGTCCATCTTATGGACCAGTCCGCCGTCATTGATGTGGGGAAGGGGGGAATGTTATATTACATTTTTGTAAACATTTTTGTAAACTATACGGTTACAAAAATGTATGAATGTCTGTCATAGCAAAAAAAAAATTGTAATCGTCCATCTTCACTTCTCTTCTGTTGCCTTCCGTCTCTCAGTAAGCCGACTGGATGATCGGGTCCGTTGCATCGGCGGCCGACTACTTCGGGAGTTGCTGCAAGCCCGTCCCCTTGGGCCAGGGAGAGGGTCCTCGGCAGGGACTGGGACGGAAGATGGTTGAGGGGGTGACGGAGATGTTCGTGCGGGAGTCGTCCCTGAGGATGTTTGTTGAAGCGGGGACGGAGCGACGGTGAGAGCGGATAAGTCAGCGGTGTAATGGGATTGGTCAGTGGTGAGGGCAGAGGTGTTACTAGTGGGAACAGATACGTCAGCAGTGGCAGGGGATTGGTCAGCAGTAGGGTCAGGAGTGGTTTCTTCCTCTTTAACAATGGGTCCAAGTCTACTGTGCCCTGTTGGATGCACTGCCACATCATCCTGAGCTGATGGACTGGAGGGACGGGTAGAGATATGAAGTTGACTCTGCAAAGTGTCAACTATACCCCAAATATGGCGGATCTGCTCTTCCGTCTGACGGATATGTCCGGCGTGGTCTTCAAGTGTCTCTGTTCGTGCGGGAGTCGTCCCTGAGGATGTTTGTTGAAGCGGGGACGGAGCGACGGTGAGAGCGGATAAGTCAGCGGTGTAATGGGATTGGTCAGTGGCGAGGGCAGAGGTGTCACCAGTGGGAACGGATATGTCAGCAGTGGCAGGGGATTGGTCAGCGATGGGGTCAGGAGTGGTTTCTTCCTCTTCAACGATGGGTCCAAGTCCACTGTGCCCTGTTGGATGCACTGCCACATCATCCTGAGCTGACGGACTGGAGGGACGGGTAGAGATGTGAAGTTGATTCTGCAAAGTGTCAACCACACCCCAAATATTGCGGATCTGCTCTTCCGTCTGACGGATATGTCCGGCGTGGTCTTCAAGTGTCTCACCCGCAAGAGAAACATTCGTTTGCAGGGTTTCTATGCGGCCACCGAGCGTGTCGACCTGAGTCTGGTAGCGACGGAAGAAGTCCTCAATACGCGGTAACCAGCTTGCCTCAGCCGTGACAAACCCGTCCCGCACCTGCTCCCCAACATTCCACAATGCTTCCTGGAACCCATTCTCCATCCTGTCCAAACGGCTCTCCACCCCTGCCATTACACCAGCCACAATGTCCTCACTGTGGCTAGACTCCATTGCCCGCTCCTTGCCCTTTCCCTTGACCGGAAGAGGGTCCGCTGGGCGGTTGGAGGTCGACGGTTGGGATGGACAGACGGACAGTTTTGATGGTCCTGCGATTGGACTGGTTGGTTCATCTGATAACTATTGGTTAGCTATTTGAGCAGGAAAAGAGTTTCATACCGTCATCACTCTCAATAATCGTCACTGACTTCTTTCTCAGTGGTTTTTTCCCCTTTCCCTTGTTGCTGGGCTTGACGGTTTTCTTGACAATCGTCAGGCTGCATGTTCGTTTGCGAATGAGCCGGCAGGGATCGCATGCGGTGCCGCCCTTTGTCCTGACACACTGTAGCCGCTTACTTGCGCAATATTGGCAAGGGGGGTTGATGTGCTGACCCTCGCGACGAGGTGCTGTCCTCAGATACCTGCCCAACAGCATCCCTCCAGTAATTTCCCCCTTCGGTATTCTGCCCTCTTGTTCTTCCTCTTCCTCTTCCTCTTCATCCTCGTCCTCATCCTCGTCCTCCTGCTCCTTCTGTCGACGATAGGTACCAGGAGGAGGTTGACCAATATAGGTCACCCGTTTTGGCTTCTTGGGATTTGGCGACGGACCAGACAAATCTCCTGCCGCTGGAGGACTCGGTCGTTTTCTCTTCTTCGGAATCGGTGACGGACCAGACGAATCTCCTGCTGCTGGCCTATGACCTATCCGGTCTTCTCGTGCCGGTGCCGTCGACGGACCGGCCTCGGTCGACGGATCAGGTCGTTCTTCGCCCCCACTTGGTTCCTCCCCCCTTCCGCTCCTCTGGGTCCATTTCTTCGCAGCGTCCTTCAACCGCCTGGTCATATCCTCGTCAGAAAGCTTGCTCTGGAGTAGCGGGATAACTTCGTTGATGAAACTTCTCCTGGCATCAAGGAGGAGTTTCTTGTCATCCTTGACGTCCCTAACCTTGAACCACATGTCAATCTACAGGACGACTATTAGTGCATGTCTATTAGGCAGGAGTGCTTGTATCTTACCAGGTCCTTCTGCTGTGCTTTGAGTTGTCGCAGGTCTCCTCTGAGAGCAAGGTATAATACTTGAACATCCGCGTCAACGACCCGTTGGTGGAGTTCTTCGTTAGACATGGCGGATGGAGGATTAAAGAAACGGACGAGAACTTTACACGAAGCAAGTTCTGAAAATAGATATCATGTGACCCTGTTTAAGTTACAAAAGAAGTTTGATTTATTGCTTGACAAAACCTTACTTTGTTTATCTTACAGTTTAGTAAATAACAATTAGCTAAGCAGGCCAAAAAAGGCAAACGTCTTAATGTTCATTGCACTAAGCAGGAGTCGAACCCACCTACTGCAACACACAATAAAGACCAATGGATAATATTCCACTAGACCATGAATGCTTACTGTATACTGCTATAGTCTAAATAGATATCATGTCACTCTGTTTAAATTAGGACCTTACTTTGTTTATTATACTGTGTAGTAAATAACAATTAGCTAAGCAGGTCAAAAATTGCAAACGTTTTAATGTTCATTGCACCAAGCAGGAGTCGAACCCACCTACTGCAACACACAATGAAGACCAATGGATAATATTCCACTAGATTATCGATGCTTACTGTACACTGCTATAGTCTAAATAGATATCATGTCACCATGTTTAAATTAGGACCTTACTTGGTTTATCATACTGTGTAGTAAATAACAATTAGCTAAAAACAGTGAGACGAAAATGCACTAGTAGGAATCGAACCCGTCTACTGCAAGACATAATAAAGACCAATGGATAATATTCCACTAGACCACCAATGCTTACTTTACATTGCTATAATGTAAATAAACATCAGTCTATTCTTCTGTGTGTGGTCAAAAATATTTGAGTTCGATCTCAATACACTAGAGGGAGTCGAACCCACCTAATGCAAGATACAAGGAATACCAATGAGAAATATTCCACTACACCACAGATGCTTCATGTATAATGCTATGGTGTAAATCAATATCAGTCCAATATTCCGCTACAAACCATGGTTTTCCTCTTTCCTGTATACTTCTATGGTGTAAATAAATATCAGTCTAATATTGTCAATTCAATACAGATGCACCAGTTGCAGTAAAATCTCTATCCGTTCAAATTCTGTATGGGTCCGTTTGTGCACTACATGAACACCGTCCTGACTTGTAGCAAGCGCCTGTGGTACAATGGAATATTCATCAATTGATATTTCATATTGTGCACAAGAAGTGGGTTCGACTCCCACTAGTTCACATTATATAATAGCAGCAGGCCGCTGACGTCCGCTAGCGTCATGAATTTGATCCGTTGAAAACTCCAGAGATTTCTGCAGCGGGATAAGATGGAGGAGTCGACGCATGTGGTCATTCCAGTGCTCATGACCAGTTGATAATACACTGTGGCGGGCTACCTTTGTGCTGGCCTTTGTAAAAAAGGTAGTCAGCCCTAGTGTATCGTCACTTGTCATGTGAACTGGAATGATTTCATGTGTCAACTCCTCCATCCTTTCTCGTTTCAGTAATTCCTAGAGTTTTGGTCAGATCCACTACCACAGGCGCATACTCCAGGTCAGTGCGATGTATATGTAGAGCAAAAATGCACCCATATAAAAACACAGCATTAGTCCCTGTTAAGGTGAAGTAGGAGTAGAACCCACCACTGTACACAATATTGAATATCAATAAATGAATATTCCACTAAACCACTGGGACTGGTTGCACCGCTGACATCAGCTGGCTCACATGCCGACGTCCGCTACTGTCAGCTACCGTCCGCTGGCATGCCAGCGGACAGCGGACACTCACGCACCCTCTTCCGCCCTTCCCCCTCTTTCTCCCCAGTGCCATCCTCTCCACTCCCCACACTACCTCACACGCCACCCCCGTCCACCACATGCACCCCGCTTCCCTCCTCCCCCCTGACCTGACGTCCGACGTCTGCTACGTCCGCTGGGGTACCAGCGGACACCCACGCTCCTCCCCTTCCCCCTCCCCCCTGACCTGACGTCCGACGTCTGCTACGTCCGCTGGGGTACCAGCGGACACCCACGCTCCTCCCCTTCCCCTTCCCCCTCTTTCTCCCCACCCCCATCCCTCTTCCGCCACCCCCCACGCTCTCCGAGACGCCACCCCATGCGGCGGACACCCACGCACCCCGTTTCCTTCTCTCCCGCCCTGATGCCGGACGATGCCGGACGATGCCGGACGATGCCGGGGGTTGCCGACGGATTCCCGTGGATTCCGACGGATACCAGCGGATATCCGGCGGATGCCGACGGATGTACGACGGATGCCAACGGATGCCAGCGGGTCACGACGGCTGCCGGTGAACTCCGACGGATGCCAGCTGATGGCCAGCTGATGGCCAGCTGATGGCTGCTGATGCCAACGCCCCTTTCAGGCCACGAAAACTCTTTTGGGAGGTATGCCACCCCCCTTCCACCTCAAAAAATCCATACGGGAACCTGCGGAAACGTAGGTGGGCGTCCGTTCATTGTGTTATCCGACCTTTGAATCTATCCGTTAGTAACGGACCTGTGGTGCAACGGTTAAATGTGCGTTCCGTTGCTGGAGGCTTTCCCGACCTTTGAATCTATCCGTTAGTAACGGACCTGTGGTGCAACGGTTAAATGTGCGTTCCGTTGCTGGAGGCTTTCCAAGGCCGGGGGTTCGATTCCCCCCACAGGCATACGACGGGCAAGTCGACGTTACCTTTTTTCTTGGTCCAACCAGACCCCGTGGACCTGCGTAGGCCTCTGTGGATGTCCGCTGGTGTCCTGCGCAGGCCTGGGAGGGCCCGCGTAGGTTTGAGTCCGTCGACGTACGTCTGCGTGGATGTCCGCTGGTGGCTTGCGTAGGCCTGCGTAGATTTTCAGGGCCCTTTCGTGGACGTACGCTGGCGTCGGGGGTGGGAAAAGGATGGAAGGGGAGACGCGCAGCCTTGAGTTATTGCGGGGAGGAATGGAGAGGGGAGGGAAATGGGGAACCTCGAGGAGGGTTTATTCATGCCATGAAGTCCGCCAATGGAGGAGGTTTTCACTCGTGTGCTGATGCCCGCCGGCGGCCGCTGACGCACATTGACGTCCGCTAGTGTCCGCTGGCATCCGCCGGGCCTGCATGCGCATGTGTGTGCCCGCCTTTTATCGATCCACTGGACCGTGTCATACAGCACATTGTGACACGTCCGCGGCTCTGTATTCTACGGCACTGTGGGGACTGCTCCGCTCCAGTGTAGCGGACTCCGCTGGACACGTATGGTACGGCACAAAGCGGGCTCCCGTACAACGTATGACACGTACCATTGTGATGTCTCTATGTGCCGCTACTATGATTGTGGACAAACTCCAGCCCCCAAGTACAAGCCTAGAGATCAAGTCTATCTGGATGCCTCTGACATTGCTACCACTCAACCTTCTCAGAAGCACTCTCATCATCATCTAGGACCCTTTCCTATAGTAAGGCAGGTAGGCCCACTAGCCTATTGACTCAAGCTATCTAGTGGAATGAGTCCACTCCATCCAGTCTTCAATGTGGTGAAGCTTTCTCCAGCACCAAAAGATCCAATCCCAGATCAACACCCACAGCCATACCCATCTCCAGTTCTGGTTGACAACTAAAAAGAGTATGAAGTGGAGTGGATCCTAGACAGCCAACTCTTTAGAAACAAGCTTCAGTTCAAAGTTAAATGGAAGGCTATAAAATCGAGGACATCTCCTGGGAGCCACAAGAGAACGTCCATGCCCCTGCCTTGGTCCAGGAATTCTATCAACAGCATCCCAATGCTTCCCAGACAATCAAAGGCCTTTATTCTCTTTCCAAGATAGACCAGGCCATCCAGAACTACTTCTATCCAGCATGTCAAGACACCGCACTCTAGAGGGGGGGTGATGTCAGAGGACTTCTCATTTCTTCCTTCTTTCACTTCTTATTTCTTCTGCTCTCCTTTCATTCATTCTTTTATTTCTTCTGACATTATTTTATTTTATTATTTCTATTCTTTCAACACTATCTGTTAGGGTTCTTTAGCTACCATTCAGACAAGTGTGGGCCCCTCAGCACTGCTTCCAGACTACTTATATAAGCTAGAGTTTGCCAGAGTTTGCCTCTTATTTGTGCAATTGTTTGTGTAGGCAATTTTTGAGTTTTTAAGGTTTTGTTGTACTGTACAGTTGTTTTCCATGCTTCAGAGGCCCCAGAAGCATCCAACCTAGCATAGGGAATCCCTAGACTTGTTCTCTTTAGATCTCCCTCTGCCAGGTGAGTAGTTATGATGATATTGTCAGTATATACTCTAATACACTTTGGATCTCCCTCTGCCAACTGTGTGACTGAGCCACAGCCTCTAGAGGTCGTTCTTACAGTGGCAAAAGAGGAATGGGGTTGGGAGAAAGAGGATGAAGAGGAAAGGGGAGGAGCATGGATGTCTGCTGGCATGCCAGCAGATGTAGCAGATGTTGGACATCAGGTCAGGGGGGAGGAGGAAAGCGAGGTGCATGTGGTGGATGGGGGTAGTGTGTGAGGTAGTATGGAGAGTGGAGAGGATGGCACTGAGGAGCAAGAGGGGGAAGGGCAGAAGAGAGGTGCATAAGTGTCTGCTATCTGCTGGCATGCCAGCAGATGGTAACAGACATCAATAGATAGTAGCTGATGTTCAAAGAAATCTTTCTGTGTCAAAATGACAAATAATTTAGTAGGGATGGTGCTAGGTTGAAAGAGGGGAAACAAGTTTGGTGGACCTGTGTTCTATCCATGAGCAGATGAACAGATCAAATAAAATTACTAAGATAGTGTCCTTTGATCAATCTATGTATATATTATAAAGTTGCAATAAGTCTCAGTGATTCAGTGGAATATTTATGTTCAATATTATGTACAGCAGCAGGTTTTACTCCCTCTACTCTACCTTGATGACATCTAATAGTGTCTTTTTATACTGGTGCATTTTTGCACTACATGTATACTATACTGACTTCTGGTAAGCACCTGTGATCCAATGGAATATTGATAAATTGATATTTCATATTGTGCACAAGAGGTGGGTTCAACTCCCCCTAGTGCACAATATAGCAGCAGATCACTGACATCCGCTGGCATCATTAATTTGATCTATTCAAAACTCCAGAGATTTCTGCAGAGAAATAGGATAAGACATATTTGTGCATGTGTTTCTTCCAGTACATGTGACCAGTTGATGATGCACTGTGGCTGGCTACCTTTGTGCTGGTCTTTGTGAAAAAGATAGCCAGCTCTGATGTATTGTCTGTCACTTATCATGTGCACTGCAATAAACACACATATAAGCTTCTCCATCTTATCCTTTTTTTAGTAGTCTCTGGAGTTTTGAACAGATCACATTAATGATGCTAGTGGACATCAGCAGATGTTAGTAAACAGCAGTAGATGTTGTATTGTGCACTAGAAGGAACATAAATTGATAATATTCTGCTAGACTACAGGATGTGGCAGAGTTTATATATAAATATTACTCTTATTATGATGCATAGCAGGGAAGTCAAACATGTGGCAGTATAAAAATGCTGTATATTATATGCACTGCATGGAAGTCAAACCTATTGCTTGGCACAATAAAGGCAGAACAAAAATCCCAGCTCTAGTATATTATATGCACAGCACAGGAGTCAAACCTACTGCTTAGCATGATATAGATTATGAATTGATAAATATTCCACTGACCTACTGGAACTTATTGCAACTTTATAATATACACATAGATTGGTTAAAGGATACCATCTTGGTAATTTCATTTAATTTGTTCATCTGCTCATAGATGGGACACAGTGATAGGACCCTATACAGGTTAGGCGCATCAACGGCAGGCTCAGCACCAGCTCCGGAAACCTTGCCGCACTCGTTCCGAACTTAGCGCACGCGTTCTACCCATTTTAAGCCATTCCCGACGGCCACGCACGGCAAGAAGCAGATCTGATCAATGATAGCGCCGACGGCAGCAGGAATGACAACTGACAGATGGCATCAGTCACTGACGACAGCGCTTAGCGAGAAGCTTGATGATCTATCAAAAACTGACGGACAGCTTGGCGTTTGACCTTGGCGTCTGACACCGCTTACCGTCTCGATTTGGCGCCCAACGTCGCTTAGGTGTTCTGACAGACAGAAGGGTGATGGATTGATGGTTTAGTACCGCGATCTGCCGCCTGGTGGCGCCAAGGGTCCTCAAAGGACGGTAGGGATCGGAAACCGTTGGAGCTACCCCTATAAAATTTTCCAGTTTACCGCACTTTGGCGATGGTTGGTCACTGGCGACGGTGAACTCCTTGTAGTATATAAAGTACTTACCGACTTGTACATACGGCATCGGACGAATAGACCAGAGTTCCCCCACTTACTTCAGTCACCACTTACGCTCAAGAGCTCATTTACGGTCGGCAACGTCGAACTCGTCGGCAGTTGCAGACTCTCGCTATCATACAACACCCTCGCGCCTTGCAACTACGGCAGGCATTATCGACGCTTAGACCTCGCTAAGCTTATTGTGCTCTTGCAGCTTATCTTTGCCGTGTTCACTTACCGCTCCTTTCTTAGGCGCTTTACCTTAGCGCTTGACACTTGCCGACCCCGTTACCGACTTTCCTCTTTTTCACAGGCGCGTTCTCTGGGACCTGCCCGGGACTCCTCACATCACTTATAGCACGCCCAACGCAAACTCTTGGTACGGTAACACTTTAGTTACATTTGTTGCTGACCAAAAACTTTGGGCGTCATCAACAGATCTACCAGATCAGAATAGGGCATCATAATGGTACATGTCATATGTTGTATGGGAGCTCACTTTGTGCTGTACCATATGTGTCCAGCAGAGTCCGCTACACTGGAGCGGAGCAGTCTCCACAGTGCCATAGAATACAGAGCTGTGGACGTGTCACAATGTGCTGTATGACATAGTCCAGTAGATTGATAAAAGGTGGACATACACATGCGCATGCAGGCCTGGTGGATGCCAGCAGACATTAGCAGATGTCAATGTGCATTAGCGGCTGCTGGTGGGCATCAGCCCATGAGTGAAAACCTCCTCCATTGGCGGATGTCATGGCATGAATAAACCCTCCTTGAGGTTCCCCACTTCCCTCCCCTCTCCCTTCCTCCCCATAATAACTCAAGGCTGCGCACCTCCCCTTCCCTTCTTTTCCCACCCCCAACGCCAGCATATGTCCACGAAAGGGCCCTGCAAACCTATGCAGGCCTATGCAAGCCACCAGCAGACATCCATGCAGACGTATGTCGACAGACTCAAACCTATGTAGGCCCACACAGGCCTGCACAGGGCACCAGCAGACATTTACAGAGGCCTATGCAGGTCCACGGGGTCTGGTTGGATCAAGAAAAAAGGTAACTTTGTGTTGCCTGCTGTATGCCTATGGGGGGAAATCGAACTCCTGGCCTTGGAAAAGCCTCCAGCAATGGAACACACATTTAACTGTTGCACCACAGGTCTGTTACTAATGAATAGATTCAAAGGTTGGATAACACAATGAACAGACACCCACCTACGTTTCTACAGGTTCCTGTATGAATTTTTTGAGGTGGAAGGGGGGTGGCATACCTCCCAAAAGAGTTTTTGTAGCTTGAAAGAGGCGTTGGCATCAGCAGTCATCAGCTGGCCATCAGCTGGCATCCGTCAGAGTTTGTCGGCAGCCGTTGTGACCCGCTGGCATCCGTTGGCATCTGTCAGATATCCACTGGTTTCCATCGACATCCATGGGAATTCGTTGGCAACCCCTGGCATCATTTGGCATCATCTGACATCATCTGGCATCAGGGCGGGAAAAAAGAAAATGGGGTGCATGGGCATCCACCACATGGGGTGGCATCTTGGAGAGCATGGGGGTGGCAGAAGGAGGAAGAGGGAATAGGAGGAGCGTGGGTGTTTGCTGGTATGCCAGCGGATGGTAGCAGACATTGAATGTCAGGTCAGAGGGGAGGAGAGAAGCAGGGTGCATGTGGTAGATGGGGGTGGCATGTGAGGTAGTGTGGGCAGTGGAGAAGATGACACTGGGGAGAAAGAGGGAGAAGGGTGAAAGAGAATGCATGAGTGTCTGCTGTCTGTTGGCATGCCAGCGGATGGTAGCTGATGGTAGCTGATATCAGCATGTGAGCCAGCTGACATCAGCGGTGCAACTAGTCTCAGTGGTTCAGTGGTGTCAGGGGACTCCTCATTCCTTTCTTCTTTCATTCTTTATTTCTTCATTCTCCTTTCATTCACTTCCTTATTTCTTCTATCATTCTCTCATTTTGCTGTTACTACTTTTTCAACACTATTTGTTAGTACTATTCTCAACCTTTGAGGTGCTCTGGTTCTTTAGCTATCACTCAGACAAGTGTGGGCCCTTCAGCACCGCTCCAGGCTGCTTAGATAAGCCGGAGTTTGCCTTTCTGACTTCTAAAGTCTGGAGTTTTCCTCCCTTGTTTGCACACTTGTTTGGTTAGTCAATTTTCAAGTTTTTAAGGTTTTGTTGTACTGTACAGTTGTTTCCCATGCTTCAGAGGCCCCAGAAGCATCCAACCTGGCATAGGGAATCCCCAGACTTGTTCTCTTTGGATCTCTGTTTCCCATGCTTCAGAGGCCCCAGAAGCATCCAACCTGGCATAGGGAATCCCCAGACTTGTTCTCTTTGGATCTCCTCTGCCAGGTGAGTAGCTACCTTGATATTGTTGGTATATATTCTAATACACTTTGGATCTCCCTCTGCCAGCTGTGTGACTGAGCCACAGCCTTTAGAGGTCGCCCTTACAAGTGGAACATTCGTTTATTGATATTCAATATTGTGTATAGCGGTGGATTCTACTTTACTTTAATGGAAACTAATGGTGTGTTTTTATATGGGTGCATTTTTGCTCTACATGTACATTGTACTGACCTGTAGTAAGTGCCTGTGGTAGTTGATCTGACCAAAACTCTAGCAATTACTGGAGCAGGATAGAATGGAGGAGTTGACACATGAGATCATTCCAGTACACATGACAAGTGACGATACACCAGGGCTGGCTACCTTTTTTACAAAGACCAGCACAAAGGTAACCAGCCACAGTGTATTATCAATTTGTCATGAGCACTGGAATGAACACACGCGCAAACTTGTCCATCTTATGCCACTGCAGAAATCTCTGGAGTTTTCAACAGATCAAATTCATGATGCTAGCAGACCTCAGTGGCCTGCTGCTATTATATAATGTGAACTAGCAGGAGTCAAACCCACCTCTTGTGCACAATATAAAATATCAATCTATGAATATTCCATTGTACCACAGGCACTTACTACAAGTCAGGACAGTGTTCATGTAGTGCACATATGGACCTATATAGAATTTGAATAGATAGAGATTTTACTGCAACTGGTGCATCTGTATTGAATTGACAATATTAGACTGATATTTATTTACACTATAGAAGTATACAGGAAAGAGAAAAACCATGGGATGTAGCGGAATATTAGACTGATATTGATTTACACCATTGCGTTATACACAAAGCATCTGTGGTGTAGTGGAATATTTCCAATTGGTATTCCTTGTATCTTGCAATAGGTGGATTTGACTCCCTCTAGTGCATTGACATTGAACTCAAAAATTTTTGACCACACACAAAATATTAGACTGATGTTTATTTACATCATAGCAGTATACAGTAAGCATCGGTGGTCTAGTGGAATATTATCCATTGGTATTTATTATGTCTTGCAGTAGGCAGGTTCAATTTCTACTAGTGCATTTATGTCAAACTATTTAGAATTTTTGATCTGCTTAGCTAATTGTTATTTACTACACAGTATGATAAACAAAGTAAGGTCCTAATTTAAACAGGGTGACATGATATCTATTTAGACTATAGCAGTGTACAGTAAGCATTGATGGTCTAGTGGAATATTATCCATTGGTGTTCATTGTGTGTTGCAGTAGGTGGGTTTGACTCCTGCTTAGTGCAATAAACATTAAGATGTTTGCAATTTTTGACCTGCTTAGCTAATTGTTATTTACTAAACTGTAAGATAAACAAAGTAAGGTTTTGTCAAGCAATAAATCAAACTTCTTTTGTAATTTAAACAGGGTCACATCATATCTATTTTCAGAACTTGCTTCATGTAAAGTTCTTGTTCATTTTTTTAATCCTTCATCCGCCACATCTAATGAAGAACTCCACCAACGGGTCATTGACATGGATGTTTGAGTATTATACCTTGCTCTCAGAGGAGACCTTTGTCAACTCAAAGCACAGCAGAAGGACCTAATAAGATACAAGCACTCCTGCCTAATAGACATGCACTAATAGTCATCCTGTAGATTGATATGTGGTTTATAGTTAGGGATGTCAAGGATGACAAGAAACTCCTCCTTGATGCCAGGAGAAGTTTCATCAATGAAGTTATCCTGCTACTCCAGAGCAAGCTTTCTGACAAGGATATGACCAGGCAGTTGAAGGACGCTACAAAGAAATGGACTCAGAGAAGCAGAAGGGGAGAAGAACAAAGTGGGGGCAAAAAACGACCTGATCCATCGACCAAGGCCAGTCCATCAATGGCACCAGCACAAGAAGACTGAATAGGTCATAGGCTGGCAGCAGGAGATTTGTCTGGTCCGTCACCAATTCCAAAGAAGAGAAAATGACCGAGTCCTCCAGTGGCAGGAGATTTGTCTGGTCTGTTGCCAAATCCCAAGAATCAACATCCTCTTAGTACCTATCATCGACAGAAGGAGCAGGAGAATGAAGAGGAAGAGGAAGAACAAGAGGGCAGAATACCAAAGGGGGAAATTACTGGAGGGATGCTGTTGGACAGGTATCTGAGGACAGCACCTCGTCATGAGAGTCAGCACATCAACCCCCCTTGCCAATATTGCGCAAGTAAGCAGCTACAGTGTGTCAGGACAAAGGCGGCACTGCATGCAATCCCTGCCAGCTCATTCGCAAATGAACATGCAGCCTGACAATTGTCAAGAAAACCATCAAGCCTAGCAACAAGGAAAAGGGGAAAAAACCATT
This sequence comes from Macrolepiota albuminosa, assembly GCA_027475525.1. NCBI lineage: Eukaryota > Fungi > Basidiomycota > Agaricomycetes > Agaricales > Agaricaceae > Macrolepiota > Macrolepiota albuminosa. The sequence continues at coordinate 53,583 of JAMWFC010000116.1, forward strand.
GAGAAAGAAGTCAGTAACAATTTTTGAAGAGTGATGATGGTATGAAACTCTTTTCCTGCTCAAATAGCTAACCAATAGTTAGCAGATGAATCAGCTAGTCCAATCGTGGGACCATCAAAACCGTCCATCCATCCATTTTAACTATCGACCTCCAACCACCCAGTGGATCCTCTTCCAGTCAAGAGAAAGGGCAAGGAGCAGGCAATGGAGTCTAGTCACAATGAGGACATTGTGGCTGGTGTAATAGCAGGGGTGGAGAGCCATTTGGACAGGATGGAGAATGGGTTCCAGAAAGCATTGCGGAATGTTGGGGAGCAGGTGCGGGACGGGTTTGTCATGGCTGAGGTGAGCTGGTTACCATGTATTGAGGACTTCTTCCATTGCTACCAGACTCGTGCATGGAAACCCTGCAAACCAATGTTTCTTATGCAGGTGAAATGCTTGCATCCCATGATGGATGGATCTATCAGACGGAGGAGCAGATCCGCCATATTTGGGGTATAGTTGACACTTTGCAGAGTCAACTTCATATCTCTACCCGTCCCTCCAGTCCATCAGCTCAGGATGATGTGGCAGTGCATCCAACAGGGCACAGTAGACTTGGACCCATTGTTAAAGAGGAAGAAACCACTCCTGACCCTACTGCTGACCAATCCCCTGCCACTGCTGACGTATCTGTTCCCACTAGTAACACCTCTGCCCTCACCACTGACCAATCCCATTACACCGCTGACTTATCCACTCTCACCATTGCTCCATCCCTGCTTCAACAAACATCCTCAGGAACGTCTCCTGCACGAACATCTCCATCACCCCCTCAACTATCTTCCATCTCTTCACCAGTCCCTGCTGAGGACCCTCTTCCTGGCCCAAGGGAATGGGCTCACAGCAACTCCCAAAGTAGTCGGCCGTCAATGCAACAGACCCGATCATCCAGTCAGCTTACTGAGAGACGGAAGGCAACAGAAGACAAGTGAAGATGGACGGTTTAAGATGGACAGTTTCTTATTGTACAATTTTTTTTCATTATGATAGACATTGCTACATTTTTGTAACACTATAGTTTACAAAAATGTAATGTAACATTTCCCCCTTCCCCACATCAATGACGGTGGACTGGTCAAATGATCTTAGTACAGCTGCTACTCCTTTTTGCTGATGTAGACATATCAATGTATCAAGCTGCATCTTCCTGTAGCATTTGTGCTTGAGACTTGCGGGGTCGCTTGGAATTTGTTGACAATTGGTTAGGCAATGCCTTGCGCTTCTTTTGGTTTTGTAATGCCGGCCTTCCCTCACCTTCAAATTGGTCATTGTCCTCATTAGTTAGGCAATGCCTTGCATTCTTTTGTTTTGTAATGCCGGCCTTCCCTCACCTTCAAATTGGTCATTGTCCTCATCTTAAAGAATGTTGAGCACCCTTCTTGACACTCTATATCTAGGGAAACCATCACTAGGGCCATTAATTGGAGGGTCTGGATGGCTCCATCCTCTTTGTTGTAAGAGGTGGATGGTAGTGGCATCTACCACTGCTGTATCATTACCACATTTGTCATGAACAGATTCGTCGAGAGCAGACTCGTTGTGAGTGGAAGCTGATACATTTGGTTGGGATTCATTGTGAACTGTGGATTTGTTGTGGCACTGAGGCTGGGGAGTGTGTGGTGAGTGCAAGACAAGGGGTTCCTCCTGTAAGTCAGGCAGTAGTGTGTGTGGTACGCTAAGTGACAGGGGAAGTGTAGGCCCCAGTTGCCACTCTAAGTTGGCTGCAGATCTAGTGACTAAAGCAGATCCGCCATCAGCGGCTCCATCATTAGCAATGGTTCTACTGTTGCCATTGACTACCGCTGATAGTGTTGGCCTCTGTTTCCGATTTTTTCCTCTATTTTTGCATGTAGCCTCATGTGCTGCTGCTGCTGCCGCATTTTTTTCATGATCAGCTCAGGTGCCATACTTGGCAGCTACTGGCTGCTTGTGATGGTTGAGATAAACCGTCCAGTGGAAGGTGTCACTGGATCCATGCTGTCCTTGACAGTCTCTCCAGAAGTTCAGCAGACACAATAGCTCAGGCTGACTAAGATTATGGGGATCTTAGAATATCAGACCCTCTGGAAGATACCTTCAATGTATGAATTGCTAATCATTGGTCCTCACTGCCTTGTAAGGAGCAGATTCATACTGGTAACCAGATGCAATTTCTAATGGAGTGATCGGATGATGAGCAAAGGTGGAGAAAACTAGGATTCACTGTAATAAGTATTTAGATAGTCCCAGACAAGCATTTCCAATTCTGCCCGAGTTTGAAATATATTTGGTTCTGGATCTGCTGGTAATATTGGGAATCCATCCCTATCTAGATCAAGGATGAGGTCATGGCATATAAGGATAGGAGGAGTCAAATCATAGGGTGATTGCATGTTGGATGGCATGTCTCTACCAAGAAGAGCAGACATGTAATCCATCATCTTTTTGTTGAGGTCACTAACAAGGTCAGAAAAGGAGTCTTGAAAGGTAGGTTGGTTAGCATGGGTCAAGTATGACATATTGTCATGACTATAATTAGTGTCAAAATTGTTTAAAGAATGATGGCACCACATACATTCTAATAGTCATGCCTTCATCTGCATACCAACCAACAACAGTCCAACTCAACATGCCCATCTCTCTAAATCAAAGCACATCTGCATCATCCACACACTTCAAACCATGCTTTTGGGCCTTCCTGGAGAGACAATGATTAGAAAGCGGAATCAAGCAGATGGATGTACAACAAATAGAGAATGGATGGGGAATGGAAGAAGTACCAACTTGCGCTGAATTTCTGGCGGATTTCCTTTTTTGCTCCGTTCTGCTGCCATTTTCTGTAAACAACTTTCCTTCTGTGGTATGAATTGATGCATAACATTTTTGACAGCCACATTATATTGTGCAAATGCATCCAATCCTGAGGCGTTGTGATCCTTACCCCTCAACAAGTTCTGGATCTCCTCATTTATCTCCTTTGCCATTGTCTGCTGAACAACATCTCACAGTGAAGTTTTCAGAAGCACCTTTGGATCTTTATGCTGGGATTAAGGGCGCCAGCAATTCTTGATATACTGGACAACCTTCTATTCAAGCAAATGAAGTCTAGTTCTTTGCAATGAGTTGCTGTACCTACTTTGATTCTCTCTGCCCACTCTTCCCTTATCTTTGGCTCTGTCCCCTTAGTGGCCCAGTAGTTGAAGATATCCATTAGGATTTTATCCTTCAAGATAGCAGTCCAAGCTTGAGGAGTAGTTGAGGAGCGGTAGAGTTCCTTGTATGGTTCAAAGATAGATCTTTCTTCTGCTGTAAATATCGGTTCCACTCGTCTTTTCTTTGGTGAAAATATTGGTTCAGGTGGTTGCAGAAGGGCAGACATGTTTGTAGACAATATAATTTTCTGCAACCACACAGTTCTCAACCAAAGAATCACATGATAAAATATAGATTTTCTGTTCAGTGTCCATTGATGACAAATAGATTCCGTTTGTCTTCAACGGATAGGGTCCGCTGTCTGCTAGTATCCAGCCCGTCCAAATTGGAGCATATTGCCGATATTGATGAGCGGTCTCATTAGATCTCTGATACAATGGCTAGGTCCTGGCCATAGATATTTTGATCATGAACCTGAACTCTCTAAAAAAATGCAAGCGACCAAAAACAACAGTCATCAGGCAAAGGGACCTCATCCTGTTTGCTGAGGAAAGGACACGACTCACTCAAAACACATGAGGGTTGCCAGTCCTCATAATACAACGGCTACCACTGAGTCCCGTTCCCATGGTAACTGGTGCACCACCTGCAGCATTTGCAGATGATAATAACTTTGCACATTTGGACAATAATCCAACGGTAGATGATGTAAATGATACAATGTCCATATCCATAAGGCATGTAAAGGTGATTTGAATGTATGCTATTATTGAGAGCAAATTATTCAAGTTCATATATAGACACAGGCAGATTATCTTAACGACTTCATCAACCATGTTCCACAGTTGCTCAATGGATTGCTTGGTCGTGAATCAATGGATGACATTACTGATCTCATGTGTCAACTCCTCCATCCTATCCCGCTTCAGTAATTGCTACAGTTTTGGTCAGATCAACTACCACAGGTGCTTACTACAGGTCAGTACGATGTACATGTAAAGCAAAAATGCACCCATATAAAAACACACCCTTAGTCCCCATTAAAGTGGAGTAGGGGGAGTAGAATCCACTGTTGTACACAATATTGAATATCAATAAACAAATATTCCACTGAACCACTGGGACTGGTTGCACCGCTGATGTCAGCTGGCTCACATGCTGATGTCAGCTACCATCCGCTACCGTCTGCTGGCATGCTAGCAGACAGCGGACACTCACGCACCTTTTTCCACCCTTCCCCCTCTTTCTTCCCAGTGCCATTCTCTCCACTCTCCACACTACCTCACATGTCACCTCCATCCACCACATGCACCCTGCTTCCCTCCTCCCCTCTGACCTGACGTCCGACATCTGCTACATCTGCTGGCGTACCAGCGGACACCCACACTCCTCCCCTTCCCTCTTCCCCCTCTTTCTCCCCACCCCCATCCCTCTTTGGCCACCCCCCATGCTCTCCAAGATGCCACCTCATGTGGCAGATGCCCACGCACCCCGTTTTCTTCTCTCCCACTCTGATGCTGGACAATGCTGAGGGTTGCCGATGGATTTCCGTGGATGCTAACGGATACCAGCAGATATCCAGCAGATTCCAACAGATGCCAATGGATGCCAGCGGGTCACAATGGCTGCTGACAAACTCTGATGGATGCCAGCTGATGGCTGCTGATGCCAATGCCTTTTTCAAGCTACAAAAATTCTTTTGGGAGGTATGCCACCCCCCTTCCACCTCAAAAAATCCATATGAGAACCTGGGAAACATAGGTTGGTGTCCATTCATTGTGTTATCTGACCTTTGAATCTATCCGTTAGTAATGGACCTGTGGTGCAACGGTTAAATGTGTGTTCCATTGCTGGAGGCTTTCCCAAGGCCGGGGGTTTGATTCCCCCCCCACAGGCATACAGTGGGCAAGACAAAGTTACATTTTTTCTTGGTCCAACCAGATCCTGTGGACCTGCGTAGTCCTCTGTGGATGTCCGCTGATGCCCTGTGCAGGCCTGCATAGGCCCACGTAGGTTTGAGTCCATTGATGTATGTTTGCATGGATGTCCGCTGATGGCTTGCATAGGCCTGCGTAGATTTGCAGGGCCTTTTTGTGGATATACACTGGTGTTGGGGGTGGGAAAAGGAGGGAAGGGGAGATGTGCAGCCTTGAGTTATTGTAGGGAGGAAGGGAGAGGGGAGGGAAGTGGGGAACCTCAAGGAGGGTTTATTCATGCCATGATGTCCACCAATGGAGGAGGTTTCCACTCGTGGACTGATGCCCACCAGCAGCCGCTGATGCACATTGACATCTGCTAATGTCTGCTGGCATCCACCGGGCCTGCATGCGCATGTGTATGCCCACCTTTTATCAATCCACTGGACCATGTCATACAGCACATTGTGACACGTCTACGGCTCTGTATTCTATGGCACTGTGGGGACTGCTCCACTCCAGTGTAGCGGACTCTGCTGGACATGTATTGTATGGCACAAAGCAAGCTCCTGTACAATGTATGACACGTACCATTGTGATATCTCTATGTGACCAGACTTGTTTTCCCTCTTTCAATCCAGCACCATCCCTACTAAATTATTTGTCATTTTTACACAGGAAAATTTCTTTGGACATCAGCTACTGTCCACTGATGTCAGCTGGCTCACATGCTGATGTCTGCTACTATCTGCTGGCATGCCAGCAGACAGCAGACACTCAAACACCCCCCTTCTGTCCTTTCTCCTCTTTCTCCCCAGTACCATCCTCTTCACTCCCCACACTACCTCATACATCACCCCTGTCCACCACATGCACCTTGCTTCTCTCCTCCCCCCTGACCTGATGTCCAATGTCTGCTACATCTACCGGTGTGCCAGTGGACATCCACGCTCCTTCTCTTCCTCCTTCACCCTCTTTCTCTCAACTCCCATGCTCTTTCAGACACCACTCCATGTGGCTGGTGCCCATGCACCCCCTTTTCTTTTCTTCTGCCCTGATGCTAGCAGATGCTGGGGGTTGCCAATAGATGCCCATACATGCCAACAGATGTCAGCAGATAGCCAACAGATGCACAACAGATGTGGATGGATGCCAGCAAGTTCTGACAGCTGCTAACAGATTATAACAGATATCAGCTAATGGCCAGCTAATGGCAGTTGATGCCAATGCCCCTTTCAAGCCACAATAACTCTTTTGGGGGGTATGCCACCCCCTTCTACTTCTAAATATCTATGTGGTAACCTGCAGAGACATAGGTGGGCAGCTATTCATTGTATTATCTGACCTTTGATTCTATCTGTTAGTAACAGACCTGTGGTGCAACGGTTAAATTGTCAGTGCATTCCATCTGGAGGCTTCTCCAAGGCTGGGGGTTTAATTCTTCCCATAGGCATAAGGCAAAGATGATGAGTTACCTTTTCTTTTGATCCAACCAGCCCCCCTGAGCCTGCATAGGCCTCTGCAGATATCTGCTAATGTCTTGCACAGGCGCCTGCATAGACCTGCATAGGTTTGAGTGGGTTGATGTAGGTCTGCATGGATGTCTGCTGGTGGCTTGCATAGGCCTGTGTAGGTCTGCAGAGCCCTTTTATGGATGTATGCTGGCATTGGGGGTGGGAAAAGAGGGAAGGGGAGGCATGCAGCCTTGAGTTATTGCAGGGAGGAAGGGAGAGGAAAGGGAAGTGGGGAACCTCAAGAAGGGTTTACTCATGCTATGATGTCTGCTAACAGAGGAGGCTTTCACTCATGGGCTGATGCCCGCTGGCAGCCGCTGATTCACATTGATGTCTACTAGTGTCCACTGGGCCTACATGTGCATGTATGTGTCTGCCTTTTATTGATTCAGTGGACCATGTCATATAGCACATTGTAACACCTCTATGGCTCTATATTCTATGGCACTGTGGGAACTGCTTCACTACAGTATAATGAACTCCGCTGGACACATATAGTACAGCACAAAGCAAGCTCCTGTACAATGTATGACATGTACCATTGTGATGTCTCTATGTGAGACTATAAGGCCTTTAAATAGACTGCAAGAGCAACCTCAGGAGGCTATGGCTTAGTCACATAGCTGGCAGAGGGAGATCCAAAGTGTATTAGAGTATATACCAACAATATCATAATAACTACTCACCTGGCAGAGGAAGATTCAAAGAGAACAAGTCTAGGGATTTTCTATGCCAGGTTAGATGCTTCTGAGGCCTCTAAAGCATAGAAAACAACTGTATAGGACAACAGAACTTTAAAAACTCAAAATTGCCTAAACAAACAAGGCAGAAAAACTCTGGACTTTGGAGATCAGAAGGGCAAACTACAGCTTATATAAATGGTCTGTATGTGATGCTGAAGAGCCCACACTTGTCTGAATAATAGCTAAAGAACTAGAGCACTTCAAGGGCTGAGAATAGTACTAATAGATAGTGTTGAAAGAATAGAAGCAGTAAAGTAAAAGAATGACAGCAGAAATAAGAAAATGAATGAAGGGAAAATGAAGAAATAAAGAGTGAAAGAAAGAAGAAATGAGAAGTCTCCTGACAGTGTTTGTGTCAAAATACATATATGATTTAGCCATGTGATCTTTTTGTAGTGCATAAGTACATAAGCATGTGTAGCCAGGAACCAAGACAATATGTATTCAAGTGCAGGCAGATCCATTATGACACTGTTATTAGACTCACTTTCAAGTTTGTGATTGAAGAAGAATTAGTATATAAGCCTTTGCATGCAGACCCAGTTTTTAATAAACACCTCAAAAGATTGAAGATCACTACTCCAAGCATAGTCCAAAGACACAAGTACATCATGCAATTCAAAATAGCTGCATAGATAAAGAAGAATCAGCATACCATTCCATGAGTTTGTGTTTAAAATGTGACTATTGTCATAATCTGCACATATGTAAATAGTATAAACAAATGTGACAATGACTTCACATACCATGTTTGATCACCATATTGATGAAAACAAGTACAAAATACATGAGGAGGCACATCAGCACTGTGTCTGAGGCAGGGCCATAGTTTGTGTTAGATAGATATTGATGTAGAAGCAATGTAATGGTGTTATAAGCCAATTATCAAGGCAGCAAGAGTTGATGTGTTGTAGAAATGACCTCCATAGCACATTGTAGATATGGAAATGACTATAACATGAAATAAACATGGGTGTATGATGCTGTAATAATGTTTTATCAGTAAATAATACAAGTAAAAGAAATAACCAGTAAACAAACAGCATGGAACCTGGCTAGAGAACAAGTAGCTCAATGTTCCACTTTTCATCATTTGGCTTTCTGGTGTAGAAATTGTTAACATAAAGATCCCATGCTCTGAAGTCATAGTAATTTCTAGATTTAGGCAAAACTACAAACTACAACTTCATGCCAGTCTCAATGAAGACAAAGATAGCAAAACCATTGGCATCACTGTGCTAGTAATGGTGGATTCTACTTGTGGATGCAAGATTTTATTGCATATCAGAAATTGTATAAAAATTGTCTACTTTATAGTATTGATGACCTTGAACTTTTCTCCAAACAACCAAGTTGCTCAAAAACAGAAGGTGTGGGAAAGTTTCTAGAAAGGCAGAGACATCCAAAGCACTTGATGAGCTTGGATACAAGGATTCCAGTATCTTTGGAAGATCCTGAGGAGTTGCATGCTTTGATATCAGATATAATGAATTTGTGGGGGAAAAAATTAAAATTAAAGATAATAATAATAATAAAGTAAAGGAGCTCAAATGTACCATGCACCTGGATAATATTGTTATGTGTCTGATAAGGAGCATGTGTTGAAGCCTGAGTCAATATCACTTCAGGGCATGCCAGAGATTTCTGAAGAAACATTCATTAAAAAGAGGTCATGTAATTTTTAATGAGTGTTTCTTCAGAAACTTTCATGAAAATTGCCTAATAAGGCAATTTTTTCAGATTTTTCTAGAGAAATACTTGTTAAGAAATTATCTGACCTGTTTCTAATTGATGTTTCTCCAGAAATCCCTGATATGCCCTGAAGTGTATGCTAGTTCCCAATAACAAGAATATAAGAATGCAATGCCAATATTTCTGAGAGAGCAAGAAGAGTGATACTCAGTTTGAGTCATAACCTCCACAGATGAAGATTGATCCCAATAAGCAATAGAGGCAGCATGCATTTTGCAAAATCAAACAAGGTCCCTGTTGAGCTACAGAGCAGTGAATGAAAGGTTACTAGAACAGAATAGAATATATATGCACATGAAATTTTAGCATATATTCAAATATCCCATTGCTGCCAGACAATGGTATTTGCATGATGTCTCATTTACAGAGAATCTATGATTCTGAGAGATCAAGATGATTTAGATCTTTGACCATATGGCTATTCTCATCATTCTAAATCTAGAATCACAGCCAGTTGATCAACACATAGACAGTAACTTACCATAGACTCAATTAGGTTTTGAGACATTCAAGCAATGGTTAGCAGAGGAAAAGGTGTACCTCCAAGGACTCTCCTGAGAGCCTCTACAAGAGATGCTACAAATGAAATATTATCAGAAGTTGGTTAACCTTGAAGCAAGCCAGTTTATCACCACCTTTTTTCTTTGAGGGCAGTCTTGACAATTGATGTAGGAAATCTTTGGATGACACTTAAGCAAAGTGGCTTGTGACCACCTCTAAAAATTACAATGCACAGGACTGTACAAGATCAATTGAAAGGAAATGTTGTCATGTATTGAAAATCTATAAGAAGGATATCAAACTTTTACAGGGTCTTAAAACTAAACTTGGCATCACAACATGATGGAGTCAAACTGACTCCAAGTGGAGGATGGCAGTGATGACATCAACTGTGATTGGATGTGCTGGACATTATGCAGTACGATGCTATCTCTAGTGCCTGGCATGCATAGTATGTGAAGAGTTCTGACAGAGTCCTTGTGTGCTCAAGCAAATGTGATAGGACAATGTGCTAGATGATAGCATCTCAGATGCTACTGAGTAAACTGTAAGCACCATAGCTTAGGCAAAAATATCATAAAAAAAAAGAATAGTGCAACAAAATGTGCCTATAGATGGTACCACAAACAATGAAGATGATAAAGACAATGCTAGCACCCAACTTAGTCACAAAGTCAGGTCAATCTAGTGCAATTTGAATGCTGAGAGTAATCAGGTGCTCAATGAGTTATAATTTGTTGTTATTTACATGTGAAGTAGCTATCTTTTATACTATGCACTACTATATTTTCAAAATGAGTCCATCTGCAGTGCTACCAATTAGCACTTTTCTTCATGGTTACAGCTAATGGCAACCTGCCAATAATGACCAGCAGCACATGGATAATGGTAACCAACAGTGTTACAGCCTATTGATTACAGCAACTCTAAAACTACTTAGAATTGTATCAATTTGCTTACTTTTTAATGTAATTCTGATTAGCCAGTCTACTCTGGAATATGGTCATAAAATCCTCAACAAATGTTGTGAGCATTAATGTTGACACTAAACATTGTATCATTTTTTAATAGGTTAAAATGTTGGGCTTTGAGTATATCCTGTCTTGTCATTATTGATTCTTTATACTTCTGATTGAGGTTTCTTGACAAATAGCAGGGCCTAATGCTAACCTCTTTCAGAATTGATTGAGGTTTGATTAGAGTCACCTTTCTATCATTGCACTAGTGTTGTGAGTTCTGAGCCTGCTGAATCTCTGAAGTCAATGTATAGTAGGTGCTGAATGTCTGATAAATGGTATTTGAGACTGATAAGTAAGGCCTGTATTGGGGTGCCAAAGCCAAAGACGTTCTACAGTTGTGAACAATCAGACATGACAAATTTAATACCTCTGAAACCTTAATTTTTTGAGTCAAACTAACTTCAGATATAAACTCAGCATATCAGAATATGCTCAAAAACACCTCTCCAAAGTTTTTTCCATGGATAGTTCAGGACCATCAAAATTTTAAGCAATTTCAGAGAAAATTTTGACTATCTAAAGTACTTGTATCTAGTTTAAGACAGCTTCAATGGACATTATTGCCTGCTGAGAAACCTGGTGATGTTGTTTTTGCTTTTGTACTGCTCATGCCACTACTTTGCTAGTTAGCCCCATACAATAAGCACTTATAAACTGCCAAGTTTAGTTGATAAAACACCAAATTACAATCTCTGGACATGCATCAAGATATTTTACTACAGCTTCTTTTGCCTCTGCAAAATTATTCTATGGAATTTCTCTGTATTTATACTTGACCCAACTCCAATACTTCAGATGTTTAGCTTCAGTAGACCCTATATATAATATAAATTTCATACCATTTTCATCAGATTAAGCTCACAATGGAACTTTGGCAAAAAGATGCATTCATGTCCTCAATTTTTGATTAGAATCTCAAGCTGTGAGATTTAATTTGCAAAGTCTTCTTAGTGACAAGCCATTGATGTGAAGTATACTCATTAATAAATCTCTTAAGTACAATAGAAAGTGCAGGGAAAATTGTAAAATTCAACACTTGTTGAAATTGTTGAGGTGTAACTTCACCTGCAGTCTATGAGTTTAGCCAATTGAGAACTGCTATTTTGACCCATTCATTTGATAATAGAGTTTGTGAATTTCTTGCTCCTTGTAGCATAGTCCGCTATGTGGCGTTGGCCACATAGCTTTACTTACTGTATAGTAGACACTATTATATTATATTTATTATAATATAATATTAATTTACATTACTATATAAATAGTTTACCAGCTGCTTACAAAGCAGCTTAATTTTGTTGTATACTACATTGTCAATAGACCGGTCTGGTCTGATTCAGTGTTGTGTGCACACTAAGCTCTATAAACTTCATAACTTCGTTACATTTTTTTGAATCCGCCAGCTAGGATCTATTGCCTAGCATCCGACGTCAGTCGCTGAGTTCGTTGACAGAACTCTATCAGCTTCTCAAGCTTCTTGCACAGCCACACTGTGCAAATTTCAAACAGGGGATCGATGAGTAATCCCATACCTGCAGTGCCCACTGACGGCGGGCGAAATGCCCACGACCTACGGGGAGACCCAGCAGACACCCAGGACGTGTCAGCGTCCAATGCGGGTCAGGTAAGACCCAAGGCTCGAGACTGAGACGGGGAGACCCAGCAGACACCCAGGACGTGTCAGCGTCCAATGCGGGTCAGGTAAGACCCAAGGCTCGAGACTGAGGATCAGAGTACCGACCTGGCCGGGAATGAGAGCGAGGCCATGGAGAGCTGAAAGCTCACAGCAGGACGGTCCGCAATGCCTCCAGGACAAGATGCCCAGGGGATTAACGCCCCCAGTTACGCAGCTGCCAGGAGGACCATGACGGTCTAGCCAATTGGCTTCCAAAGGACCCCCGGAGGACGGCCAACAGTCAACCGGCGCCTATGGCGCCCTAGGAGACGCCGAGTCATCAGTACGGACTGGGAGAGCCCTCCCTCCAAGCCAGAGTAGTGGGACCAGGCGGTCTACCGTGGGCTCAATGCCTTTTAAAATGGCAGAAGCCCGCATAGAGGAGGTACTGGAAGAGGCTGCAAGGCCTGAAGTATCCCGCGTGGAAAACCAATTCCCGTGCACACCAGCAGTGGAGGAAGCTCCGGAGGTTGTAGAGCTTCCAGAGGAGGTGATGGAGTCGTCAAGTGATGACAACGCCGGAGCAGAGGAACAGCGGCTGAAAACCGTGTACACTGTGCGCTTGCGGGTGTTCTGGGACTTGCACCCAGAGGTGATGAAATACACCACCCAAGCGCGACTCGAGCGCTATGCGTCAGCCCATATAGTAGCACTTAGGCGACAAGGGCACGAAGTGCCCAATGTATTCAGTACAAAATATACTGATTTGATGGTGAGAGTGCTCATGATGGAGCTGCAAATGTATGTGCAGCGGAAGGCCACATGGCAATTGGGGGCCTCGACCCCCTGGAGCCACACGTCCAAGGAATGCTCGGCACGGTGCAATCAAGACGTCGGAATCGAGCTAGTGGAGGCACTAGCATGGGTGCAGGAAATGCCCGAAGCAAGACCGGTGAGTACTTTTTATACTCCAGCAGGACAAGGGTGGTGTGAGGAGCCCCCACACATGCATAACCACGACCGTAGGACAGATATGTCAGGTCTGGATGGGCACGATAGTACTGTGCTCAAAGTGGAGAGCAAGGCATCTGTGATGCCGCGCATGCCCATGGCCAAAACGTTGAGCGACAGAGTCGCGTATCAATGTATGCACAATGGCAACCTTAGGACTAAGGGACAGTCCCTTATCAACGATCAGGGCATCGTATTTGAGGGCACTAAGCCCATTGACAAGATGCGTCATCAATTTGTCACGCAGGGTCAGGAGAATCAAGCTTCTCCAGTTCCAGGGCGGCGCAACGATCATGATCGAGGAGACTTCCTCAATCGAGATGGCGCCACGAGACGTGATGTCCCTGGTAACGGCCAGGATGACGGCCCTAGGTCGATTCCTCGAGACAAGGGCAATTATGCCCACAGTCGAGGAGGCTCAGGACGTCCTCTGCAAGGTGGACGAGGGAAGTCACTTCCCCATGCCGCTGATTTGGTGACTAGATCTCCGGGTCAGCGGGAGGCCATTCAAATGCATCGTGAAGCCATGCACGATTGCCTGCATCAAGTAGTCGATGATGCCCTGGGCGTAACCTTACGGTTACCAGACGGAGTGAAGCTGCATAAAGCAGACAGTAGGCACATTCGTGCCTATATAGGCGTGTCCAAGTTCAGCGACCTGGAAGATTGGGCAATGGATGTATGCACCCATCTCGCCATGTGCTTATACGGAGGCGACCATATGGAATGAGAACAAATCTTTGTTCTTCCTGAGTTCTTGGCCGGAGAGGCCATGGGATGGTTTCGACGGGCAGTACTGCACGTCAACCGTGTCCAATATGACTGGACATTCAAAGGAGTCCTTACAGGACTGTACGATCGATTTGTACACCCCTCAACGCTCCAGGATGCAAGGCGGGACTTCCAGTCCGCCAAGTACACCGAGAAGTTGGGAGTACAAGGGTTCTATGATACCCTTAATGACCATGCCCAGAACATGGCAGTATACCTGGACGGGTATACAATGCTCAAAACGTTCTTGGATGGCATTCCAGCGGATATGCGCCGCTATTTGATACGTGAGGACGGATTGTCCCCAGAAGTCAACAATGTGGAAGAATTTGTGGCATATGCCATCCGGTATGAGCAGTCTCTGAAGACTGCTAACCACTACGAACATCGGAGTGGACACAAAGGGGGACCCAGGCAACTACCGCCTGGTGGGACACCCTCACGGGGTCAGCATGTGGGGACCTTCCTGGCCAAAAAGACCGATTTGGACCGTGACCGCAACACGCGGTTTGTTGTACGCAGAACCCCTGCGGTGAACCGAGGGCGGAGCTACCCACACCCAGATCGGGCGCCGGACGGAGAACGTCCTAAACCAAGGCCAGACTTCAAACCAGCCAACCCACCAGGTCAGACAGGGACTTGTTTCACGTGTGGCCAACCAGGCCACTACGCTACCAACTGCCCCGCGAAGCCAGGAGCCCCAAGGAAGGGGTATACACCCCACGCCCATCTTTGAGCTGCACATACTGCAGCCGCGAGTGGGAGTGATGGAGACATATCTGCCGAGTCTGAGGCAGAGCACCCCACAAACGACCAGGAGCCCCCAGAGGAGGCATCGGGCACCGAGCCCAAGAGTGTGGTCGTGGAGAGGGAGGAGTACGTCACAGTTGACGTATATGACGACGTCTACGACAATGAGTACTACAGTCGTGACAGCGACTCTGAGTGCCTAGCGGCGATGATGGATTGGCCGTCCACAAATGATCCCAAATGGAATAACGTGGTTTGGATGAAGAAGGTGACTCTTCATCATGCAGAAGGCACTTTGCAGTGCCCTACATTGAAACAAGCAGACAAGAAGTGCCTGGTCTCGTATGTGGACATAGACGGCCACAAAGCATGGACCCTATGGGACTCTGGGAGTACTACATCGGGCATAACGCCCCAGTTCGCCCATGTGTACGGAATATCCATGCAGGAGTTGGATACGCAATTGGTGTTACAGCTGGGCACCGTAGGGAGCCGAGCCATGGTGCAGTATGGGACAAATGTGAATGTCCAAACGCCAGGCTCACGTAGCTGGGAATACATGGATGTAGCAAACTTTGATCGCTACGATATGATACTGGGAACGCCATTCATGCAGCGTAACAAAGTCATACTAGACTTTGACCACTGTCAGGTACTAGTGAATGGGAAAGTGATCCCAGCCAAACGAGCTACAGCAGACAACACTGATAATCCTTTGACCACTGTCAGGTACTAGTGAATGGGAAAGTGATCCCAGCCAAACGAGCTACAGCAGACAACACTGATAATCGTCTGTGATGTCATCGCACTACGGAGAAACGCAAGGACTCTCCATGACTTGGCCAGCGCAGAGTGCTGGCCGTGGAGGATGTGGAGGAGGAAGTGCAGGCTATGCCTGGACTGAGCGCAGACCACAACGTGGTAATGATGAGCGAGGAGGAGTATCAAGCCTCCAAGAGGAGCAACGAGTGAATAATCGCTCCTGAGATTCGAGGCGCAAGGCCTCCAGACAAACGCCATCGAAAGGCGAGACGACGGGAGGACTCAGTGGATGTATGTCCACCTACGTCCTCATGAGTCAAGTTGGAAGACTTGAAAGACAGCATCCAAGAGGCGGAAGCCTCAGGAGAGGAGGACACACGGTCCCTATAGGAGCGACCAGCCCCCCTGCTGGAGTATGACTGTGCATACGACTCCCGAATGCTGCAAGAGTGGAACGAGCTGGTGGCAGCCACGTGTGCACGAAATGCGCACCAGAGACAGATGACCATCAAACCAGCATATTGCCAGCCAGCCTCGGATGAGGTGTCCATAGCGTACTCACTTGTACGTGAGGGAAGAAGCCTCGTGGCTTATAAGGCAGCGGCAGCGGGTGCTCCGCTGAGACTACATATACCCGATGACAGTGTCAATCGGGTGCTTGCAATGTGCGAGCAGTATGCACCGCCGCCTTGGCCACCCTCAGAGACGGTGGAAGTACTTCCCCTGGTACGTATGAAGGGGAAGCAGAAGGCGACAAGCCTTCGTGAGGAAGATATTCCTTGGTTGCATCAGCAATGGCAAGAAGAATTTGCCGACATGGTCAACGGGACCAAGGAGGAGCTTCTGCCATGGCGGGAGGTGAACCATGAGATCAATCTCATAGACGAGAGCAAGCAGTATAAGTACCACTTGCCGCGCTGCCTGCGTGCCCTCCAGGAGCAACTATGTGATAAGACTAATCACTATTTGAATGCTCAATGGTAGTCCCCATGCACCACCGCTCAAGCTGCACCATTATTATGCATTCCGAAGAAGGATGGAACCCTTCGAACAGCTCTTGATGCGCGTCAGCGCAATGACAACACAATAAAGGATGTAACTCCTTTACCAGATCAGGAGGTGATCCAGGAAGATGTGGCTTGGGCGAAGTATCGCTCGAAGATTGACCTTACTGACGCTTATGAGCAGGTGCGCATTCGCACCGAAGACGTATCCAAGACCGTATTTGCATTGATCATGGGCACGTTCACGAGCAACATAATGCAGATTGGAGACTGTAATGCTCCAGCAACTTTCCAGAGGCTAATGACCTCTATCTTCCGAGACGTAATAGGACATTTTATGCATGTCTACTTAGATGACATATTCATCTACTCGGATACTATGGAGGAGCATGAGCAGCACCTCAGAGTCGTATTCGAACGACTGCGCAAGTACAAGTTGTACTTGAAGTGGAAGAAATGTGAGCTCTACGCTCAGAGTATAGACTGCCTAGGGCATGTCATAGATGAGCGGGGTATCCACCCTGATCAGGACAAGCTCTATCGTATTTGGGAGTGGCACACGCCCCGAAACTACAATGACATCCAACGATTTGTTGGCCTTGTCAACTACATATCGAGCTTCTTGCCCAATGTCACAGCCTATACTGGGCCACTTATGGCCATGACGCAGAACGGGTCACCGTTCAATTGGAGGCCATTGCACCAGCGGTGCTTCAAGATGGTCAAACGGATCTGTACAAAGACTCTGGTGATTTGACCAATCGACCCTAGACAGGATGAGCCGATATGGCTCATTTGTGACGTGTCCAAGACAGGCGTTGGAGCCATGTATGGTCAGGGAAGCAGCTGGCAGACGTGCCGCCCAGCAGGGTTCATGTCGAAGAAGTTCACGACGGCCCAGCAAAACTATGCGGTGCATGAGCTGGAGACTCTTGCCATACTCAAGGCCCTCCTCAAATGGGAGGATAAGCTGATGGGATATCCCATCCACATCATAACGGACCACAAGGCCCTTGAGTTCTTCAAAACTCAGGTGAACTTGTCACCGCATCAGCGACGGTGGATAGACTACATGTCGAGATATCAGTTCAACATCACCTATGTTAAAGGTGAACTCAACAAAGTGGCAGACTGCTTGTCACGCTACTTTGAGAGTGATGTAGTCGGGGAGGCTCACGAGCCTCATGAGTATGTGCAGGCAGACTGCCGCATAGACCCAGATGGAGAGGACTTACCTCTCCACCGATACCAGGAGCTCAGGGAGCATGTCCTGGAAGTACGCGCTATGCGTGACGATGAATGGAGGCGAAGCACTTGCCTCAGAGAGCAGCGGGAAGAGCAGGACGTAGCCGCCCAGTTGCTCAAGGAGCATGAAGCCGTGGACCAAGCATCCACTGGGGAGCACGAGTGCCACGATATACCCGTTACGCTTGTGGAGATGCTCAAAGGCAATGTAGTACTTGGTAGAAGTATTACTTGATAGTTCTGGGGCTTGCTAGTGTAGAATATGACCTTGAATTCACACTGACTTTGATGATGAAAGGGATAATTATTATATAGTTCTGGGGCTTGCTAGTGTAGAATATGACCTTGAATTCACACTGACTTTGATGATGAAAGGGATAATTATTATCTTGACTGCGTTTAATAATCTTGCAAAACGCTGAGGTTTTTGAGGAATTATAATATTGAATGAGAATAATAATATTCCCACAAGTCGAGGTTTCTTAACAAACTCCGGCCTAAGCGATTCACTCCCTGGGAATCACCGAGCCTTTGCCTATCAATTGCCTGTCTATTCTCTACTAAACTTGGGCTATTTATACTGTTTTTCTGATGCACAGACCACTATCTACATATGACTCTTTGTCGGAAACTCTCCCACTTCCAGAACATATTTGATAGTCCAATTTCCCTTTTGGGAGGCCTGTTTCAGTGCCACCCGTTCCACCATTCAACTTCTTGTTCCGCCATTCTTCCGGATGTTTCGGATTGCCACTTCCCCATTTGCTTGAGCTCCATTTAGCCCGATCCCATTCCTAGATCCTTCTTTCCTCTTTTAGCGCCTCCCTGCATCCTCTACTTCTTTCCTTTTCCCCTCCTTGTTGTCAAATCAAACATTGACTGATTTGACGATGAAATTGAGAATTATAATATTGAATGAATATAATAATTTCCCAATTTCATCCTATTCCGTCCATTGCCAAACATTGACTGATTTGATGATGAAATTGAGAATTATAATATCAAATGAATATAATAATTTCCCAATTTCATCCTGTTCCGTCCAATCCTGTTCCGTCCATTACCAGCTTCCATGCTTTTCCTCTCCATGACAGTGGTTAGACTATTGTTGAGCTGATAGTTTGAGCCGGTCCCTGCCTGTTGTTCTGTACTTTTCTGTGTATTTGTTGGGATATTTTTGGAGATAGATATTTGTTGAGACTGCTACCAGGAGGCTTACAGTTTTCAGCCTATAATTAAATGTTTATTTTGACTTCTGGTGCATGTTTTGTCCCTGACTGCTGGTACAGCGTCGTATCAGCAAATTGCCTTCATCCCAGCCCCCTAGCCTGGTCAATGACGACTTCCGGAAGGAAGTGGTGCAGGACTATGGTGATGATTCTCTCTTCGCCGAGATAATCGCCAATTCTGACGACCATTCTCGGTTCAGGCATGAGCCTGGTGGACTGATCATGATGGAGAACCGTCAAGGGGTGGCAGTGGTCTGCCTCCCCCATACACAAACCATTGTTACGCGGGTCTTGGACCAGGCCCATGCACTGGTGGGGCACTTTGGTGCCGCCCAGACATTGGGCTACATCCGGAGATGGTATTGGTGGCCACGTATGGCCCAAGAAGTGACTAAGTTTTGTGCCTCATGTGCAGCGTGTCAGAGGGCAAAGTTGCCCCCTGGATCCCCTTCCGGGAAGCTACACCAGCTACCCATACCGGTGAAACCCTGGGATTCCATTGGAATGGACTTCGTAGGTCCCTTTCCCGAGTCCCGAGGGTTCGATTACCTCTGGGTGGTCATCTGCCGCATGACGAGCATGGTGCACCTCATACCAGTGCGAACTATGCTGATGGCTAAGGAGCTGTCATGGATCTACCTGAGGGAGATCGTTAGGCTGCATGGGCTGCCTAGCACCATTGTGAGCTGATGGCTAAGGAGCTGTCATGGATCTACCTGAGGGAGATCGTTAGGCTGCATGGGCTGCCTAGCACCATTGTGAGTGACCGTGACTCAAAGTTCACATCTCAATGGTGGAGGGAACTCCACAAACTGCTAGGAGCGTGACTCCTCATGTCGACGTCCTTCCATCCTCAAATGGATAGGCAGACAGAGCGGGCTAACCGCAGTATAGGCCAGATTTTGAGGGCAGTTGTTCGCCCTGACCAACAGGACTGGGTGGACTGGCGTCCACTCACTGAGTTTGCGATTAACGCGAGTATCTCAGATACCACAGGGTATGTGCCCTTTGAGCTCAACGGAGGGTACTTGCCCTCCATGCTGCACGATGTTCGTGCTGATACGGTGGCCCACCGAGGAGTTGTTGAGTTTGCCAGGCAGGCCCTGGAGAACCTTGCATCGGCGCATGATGCCATCATAGAGGTGCGAGTCTTCCAGGCGAAAAACGCCAATCACCGTAGGCGAGTAGACCCGCCAATAGCCAACGCGTAATCTGAGGCTCCCAAAGGGACGGGCAAGTAAACTCTGCCCGAAATGGGTAGGCCCATACCGCGTTCTAGACGCAGAGCCAAGTACCTCCAACTACGTGTTGGAGCTGCCTCTGGCATTACAGGAACGACGCATTGTTCCTAAGTTTCATGTGTCGCTGTTGTGACCTTACAGCGTGTCTGACGATGCGCTATTCCCTAACAGGGCAACCCTGGGCCCCTATGATTTTGGGGCTCGAGACAATGACAAATGGTTTGTCAAGTGCATAATTAGGCACTGGTGGACTGAGCATAACACGCTCAAGTTTGAGGTACGATGGTCCCTCGGGGACACAACATGGGAGCCACACTTCCATTGCTCCAAGTTGGCGGCACTTGACCGTTATTTGGAGTTGAAGGGCGTTAAGCGCCCACATCAATTAAGTAAGCATGCCAGCGCTTAATTTGATCGGCAGTGCCGATTGCGGCTTGGCTGAGTTGGTCAGCAGCTGTGGCTGAAACACGTCTTAAAAGGCGAAATTTCTTTTTCGCCTTTTTCCCTCAACCATGGACAACATGCCCGTGGATCAGTCTGGGCAGCAGCAGCACCTTGAGTTTGCGCTGTCGGTCTTACCGTCGGCTGAAGAGGTGGGGCAGATGGCTCCCCCGCTGACCCAAAATGCACCCCAGTGGGGACAATCGCAACCAGCTGTGGGCTTCCCACAGCAGCAGCAACCACCAGCGGCGGGCTACCTGCTGCAGCAGCCGGTGATCAGTGGCTATCTGCCACTTCAACCCATGCAGGGCAACTTCATGCCCCAGAACGCACCTGTGGGCGGCTATCAGCCCCAACAACCAGTATCGGGCGCTTATGCGCCACATCACACTGAGGGCCAATCCCAACAACAGGCCTACGGGGGGCTAGTCAGCCCCCAAGCAGCGCCAGGATGGGGGCAGTTTGCCCCCGCTATGGCGAGAGGGGCTATGGGCGCACATCCTTTGCCCCAGTTTACTGCCCTGGAGGATGGGGGCAGTTTGCCCCCGCTATGGCGAGAGGGGCTATGGGCGCACATCCTTTGCCCCAGTTTACTGCCCTGGTGCACTACCCTGGGATGGGTGGTGTGCCCGTAATGATGCTGTACCCCCCGGCTTGGATGGGGGCTTGGGGCACAATGCCCCAGTACAGCGACTCACATGAGTCGCAAGCCAAGGGAGGCTGGTCGATTTCCCTGTCGACCACAGCACCAATTGACAATCTAGAGGGACGCAAAGCATCCCTCGTGCAGGCCACCGTGGCCATCGAGAGCACAGAAACTCTCAGTCCAGGATGGAGCATCAGTTCATCGGCTGATGCGCCAACGAAGAGCTTGGCCAAGCTCTCCTTGCTACAGCGGCTGGAAATGCCGCACCAATCCGAGCCCAGCTCGGAAGAAGAGTCACGTCCTTGACGTGACAAAGGAAAAGCACGGGCTGTCGAGCCCAGTCACAACCAGGACTTAGTCCTGGCTACCCTTCTCCAATGTCTGGGAAATAACGGGTACGATGTAACCGCAGAATCATCATTCCTCCGCGATGCAGAGGCAGTCGTCCTCATCTGCCAAATGATGGACGACATGGATCATATGCACGCTCAGCGCAAAATGGATCTTCTTGCCCTATCGGCCGCTCGTAAGCGGCAGACTACACCCCTGAGTCGGGACACCGACTCCAGCAAAAGGGCACGTCGGCAAGGAGTGGAGGATGTGCCCTCCCGCTCGATTAAGTCGAGTGTTGCTGCCCCCGGCCAGGAGGCCAGCCTAGGACGGGACATCCTTCCCTATGAAGATGTCCCTGCTCCAGCCGCCCCCTGGCTTATCCAGCGCCTCGCCAGTGGCGCATCTGAGGTCGCGTCTTCACGACCAGTATCCATGGTCTCCACCACGTACTCTGAGGAGCAGAGTTCCAGGGGCGTGAGCACACGCCCCACCAAGGCTAAGGCCTCACTACCCCAAAAGGATCGTCGGGGTAAGCAACCGGAAGGGCATGCCTACGTCAACGTGCACTTCCCCGAGGATGCCCCGAAAGGGGCCCCAGGGGCTAACATCCCCTTTTTACCCGCCATATTGGTAGAGGGCCCACCAGCCCGACTTCCGTGGTGTGTGTGGGCAATGGACCCACGGTCTGAGAAGTCAGAGCTGGAGAGGCTGCCATCCCCGCCCTCTGACGACAATTGGTATGAGGAGCCTGAAGAGGCTCGTATGGAATCCCCTGTGCCGCATGAGACGGCGGCACAACGTATGGCACGTGAATGGCACAACAGCAATCGACAAGCCAAGATGGAGCGTTGGGCACAGGATAGCGCCAAGCGAGGAGCTGCCCTCCTCGAGGACCAAACCGGGTGCATTCCTGATGCACTCGGTGTTGTGATCTATTGTGATCACACTATTGAGCGCCAGAACTCATTCTTTGGTGCGGGGTTAGCTCCCCAATTCTATTGGTCGCCAGTGACCAATACCATCTTCGTCAGACAAGAAGCCCGCGCAGCCAGGTCCTTCGAGACCGATAAAGAGGGCAACGCCGCAGCGACGCCCCACAACAGTAAGGTGTACCAAGTGGCACCTCGCGGGTTTCCCCGCAGTCCTCAAGAAGTCCGCAGACTTCATGCACTGGTTAACAACCAGTTTATGCCAATTTGTCAGCGTCAGTTGGGCTACCTCTTGCTCAACAAATTCAAGCGGGTGGCGCTCAACTGCCACCCTACGGCCCGAGACAGAGCTATGTCTCATTTACTCGACGAGGTCGAGTATAGGACCATCGCGGTACCCTTTGCAAGTCCAGAGGAGCGGGAGAACGTCCTGCAAATGATTGTGCCATCGCGGCTCTATCGCCGCAAAGAGGGAGGGAAAATTGCCTTCGTCGGCCTTACCCCCCCTGATCCAAAGCAACCATTTGCTTTGGACTACCTGGGCTTATACGTCCTCCTCTATGGACGTCCTGGGACGTCCAACGTATGGACCAGTCTAGCCATGGACCGTGCCATGCGCATTCATTGGCGCAGCCTTTTTGGGTTTGCGCTTGTACGCGCCCTCAGCGCCAGCCGCGCCTCCAAGTCCACGGTACACAAGTACCTGGCCTACGTATTTGCCTGGCCAGGCCTCTACAAAGAGGCCGTGGCTGAGTACGAGGCAGCCATGGGGCAAGTCTTTGTGCCCCTCCACGCCGACGACCCTAACTTCGAGGCTCGGGCTGTGGACATCCCGGAAGCGTCAGCTTCCGTGTTCACCACTTTGGATGTGTTACGTGTCCTTCTTCATAATCAAATTCCGGTCAGCTGGGCTGACCACGCGTATACTTATGGGGTCACCTACTTGGCCCATTTATTCTTCAGCGACAGCTGGCTCTACAACGAGGCAGCCGCTATCGACGACGAGAGGCTACAATGCCTTGACCATTACGGTACACCCCAGTCCATCGCTCAGTGGGATGGGTGGCGTGAGGCCACCATTGGCAATCGCCAACGCCTGATGCTCCAGCAGCAGGACAGTCGTCGTGCATACGACGACGTGCTCGCCAAGGGGATGTACCTCTTCATCGGGCAAGACATTCATGCCCGCGAAATCTGGACGCGCCAGTACCCGTCCGACACCAGGGATCTGCCTGATCCCCAACCACCTGTCCCGGGGTCGACCATCGACCCCAATCTCACACTGTCCCCCCTCCGGGACTATGATGATTCCCTGCCAGTAGCAGGGCCTTCGGGCACTTCCTACATGCCTGCATCTGAGAATGAACTCCTCGACTACGACATGGACGACGCGACTGCCGATCCATTCCGGGAGCCTGGGGACTCTCCCATTGCCCCCATCCCTGACTTACCGATGGCATGACCGTCGTATTATCTCAAGACCGTAGCTCGGTCTGATTGGGGGGTGTGTAGCGTAGTCCGCTATGTGGCGTTGGCCACATAGCTTTACTTACTGTATAGTAGACACTATTATATTATATTTATTATAATATAATATTAATTTACATTACTATATAAATAGTTTACCAGCTGCTTACAAAGCAGCTTAATTTTGTTGTATACTACATTGTCAATAGACCGGTCTGGTCTGATTCAGTGTTGTGTGCACACTAAGCTCTATAAACTTCGTAACTTTGTTACACTCCTCCATGCTTTTCAATTGAGAGCTGCTCAAAAATTTGGTAGTGACATGCCAATGCCTGCTGTGTCCTTGCCAAATCAATGCTCTTACCATCATGCCATTGTTGGGCTACCTCCTAACTAGCATCTATCTTTCCATATCCTTTCAGACGCAACATTGCAAAGCCTTGCAAAGCTAGAAGCTGATTGATTTGACTGAGTGACAAAGAATTCTTGTGTTTCTTCAGATTAGCATTGATTTGTTCATGCAAGTCCTTCTAATTTTGAATTTCAGATCCACCATCAACAGCTTCCTCAAATTCACCCTCAAGTTCATTCTCCCATCCATCCTCATGATCTACAGCTCTACTAATACTTTTCTGTCAGATGCTAATACCAGGTTCCAGAGAAATGTCAACTTTGACACTTTCCTGTTAGATACTGATCTCAGAACTCTGAATATCTGTGTCTTCTTGTTCAGCATCTGAGTCTGAGTCAAAACTCTTGCAATCTGTAGCTGCAGAAAATAAAATCTGAGTTGAAGTTTCTGCAGATCATAGTATGGCCTTTTGCAATGTTGTAAAAAAAAAAAATCAAGGTTTGTTTGTGTCTTTCAGATCTTTTGATATTGTTTCTTTGTGTGTTGTGATTTACTCATCACATTGGGGCCTTTTTTGTAGGTTGATGATCATTCTGTACCATTGAATTCAGATGTCAGTGATAAGAGCCAGAATTTATTTTAGCACACCTGTTCTTTTTCTTTTTTTTTTCTGAGTTCTTGAGGCAGCCACTTATCATTTAGATCATCATCCTGCTTATAAGCAAGCTTGACAAGCCTTTTGGTGAGTTCTTGATCACTCCAGTCCATATCTTCTTTCTCTAATTCAATTTCCTCACCATTATCCTGTATTCCCTCTATAAAGTTCTTATTCAAAGCAAATTAAATCATTTCATCATCAACATCATGTCTGGTACTGTTATTAGGACTAGATGCTCAAGATTGGTCTGATTTATCAATATCATTTGTGGGATTGACAGCATGGGAGATAGTCACAGGGTTTTGATTTTGAAGGCCTGAGATGTTGCATTGTTGTTTCTGATGTTGCTCTGCTCAGCCCATTAAATGAGGCAAGAGCAGTATATAGTATGATCCAACTTTGTTTATCTTTTTCTAGTGGACCCACTTGTGAAATTTGCAATGTTTTTGCAGATTAATCCTCAGATAATCAAAAGCTATCAATTGTGCATTTTTTCTGATTTTTCTCTGCTTTTTTTATGGGGACCACTGATAAGCTCCTACTACAGCTGGCTACAGATAGCACCAATACCAGCACCTCATGTTAGCCCACTAGTACCATCAGAAGCAGCATGCTCTAGTGCTTCTAGCACTAATTTTTCCATATTTTTACACTAATAACTTGCAGCTACAGCCTCCAATTACTTCAGGACCACTTTCTATGGCACTACCTATTCTTAGCACCACCATTGACACCTCGCCGCACCTTGCCACTTGCACTCCAAGGCTATATATTTACACAGACACTTAGCATCAGTCAATCCAGAATAATGCTCTTAGCCAGTGGCAGTGCTTACAAGCTAGAATGATGAAGCATTTCCATGACAGATAGCTGACAGCATCATTATGGACCTTTTTACTATACAATTCAATTCACAGCATTTACTTACATTCTTATCAGTTCACCACACTCTAGCAATGCTTAGCCTCTTAGCATTGGATAACTTCCTTACTATAAATACTTACTTTTTGTTAGTAGTACATTATCAATTTGGCAGTAGGGATTGTATCCCAACATTTTGGTCACCATACACAACAGACTACTTTTTGTTGACCATGTCAAGCAAGAGGACTCTGCTTTAGTTTTCTATCTCTCTCTAGTGCCTTGCAACTACAGCTTGGCATTTGTGTTTAAATCCACTAAGCAATCTCATCCTTTTATTATCCCATTCTAGATGCTAACACTTAGCACCTCTTAGCAACCCCCTCCCACACCTCTTAGCTCTTCTTAGCAACTCTCTCCTGCACCTCTTAGCGCCTTTCTTAGCAACCCTTCCACATCTCTTAGCGCTATTCCTTAGTGACTCTTAGTGCTCTCATACCACATTTCAGAGCCTTACACAAGTGCCTCCAATCATCCACTTCCTTGCCACCAACCACTTGCCTACTATGTGTTCTCTGGGACCTGTCTGAGACTCTCTCACACACTTAGTGTGCCCAAAGCTATATTGGCTAAGTAGCTGTACTAGTAATAGTGCATGCCTCCAGCCTGATTTGGACATTATCACTGCCAAATTTTGGGGGTCAAAATCATCTCTATCTATGAATTAAAGAAATTGGCTCATGGAATTCTATTTATACAAGGCTAAAGAGTATATTTTCACAATAAAATAAGAATCTCACAAATCACTCAGTCTTTCAAAATTGGTTGTCTGTTTTTGTTGTGTTTGATTGTCCACAACTGTATGTCCAAGAAGATCACTTGAGTCTCCAGAATGACAAGTGTCAATAGGCCTCTAGTGTCCCTTGATGCGCTCAGCCTGAGTAGAAGCCTATCAGTGGTGGAGATATTACCAGTGCTGTCTTGATGACCTGGAGGCATTAGTTGTTTCAAGAATGTTTGAGTTGACAAAAATGAACATGTTGCAAATGGATATGTTTAATAAGTTATTATTTGGAATAAAACAACTGACTCTGGTATAAAATAGGGTATAAATTAAGGAAGCACATTGGTAAGGCCCTCAAGGCTCAGTCACAGGCTGTGCACAGCACACTCAACAGGTACAATGCTGCTGCTCACACCCTATCTCCTCTGCACCCCAAGCTTTCATGGGATCTTGTTGTGGTGTATGCATTTCTTGCCAACTTTGATATCTTATCAGACACATGTGAAGATGTGCAAGAACACCCTTGGGCAGCATCAGCTGCATGAATTATGATGGACGAGTATTTCAAGATCCAGTGTGCCCAGGAAGAGATTGACTGCTTGAATGTGGAGATTCAATGATTGGTCACATATATCCAAGATGACGAGGCACATTTGCAAGAGTGAGAGAAGACTATTGCCATAGTTGACAGCACTATTGCACACCAGGTCTTCTTGCAGCAAGATTGCCTTCATTAAATCAATGTTCTCCACATCTGCTGCCTTTGTAAACTCACATCTCAGCCAGGCTTTACAGGGTCCCTTGATCCTGGTGTGCGAGTTCAAAGTAGACAGGATGAAATGGAAGTAGATGAGAGCAATGCACAGCAAGGGCAAGTTATTGTTAAGGAGAGCAGCAATGGAGGTGTGAGTGATAGTGAGGAAAGTGATGACAATGATAATGACGATGACGACGACATCCTGTTAGCTGAACAAGTCCACAAGATGATCAAAGTTTCTTCTGATGTTTGATTCAAGGTTGCATCTGCTGGAGTTATAATTTGTTCTATAAATCATGTCATATTATATACAATTTTTTCCATAATTTTTTGATGAATTTTGAGCAAGGGGCTCAAGCTCATCGTGTCCAACGATGAACACGGGGCGGGATCAACAGTCGGTGTTATCTCCGAGCAGCCCCGACGTGATGTCGGAGATGACCGACGTTGCTGATGACCGTTGGCGACTGCCGTGATGGCCTTTTGATGATAGCCGGTCTCACGAGCTGAAGAATTAATGATGTATTATTGGAGGAAGGCGTAGACTAAGAAATTCGCGCCTAACTAGGCATGGAAATCACCTATGTTACATGCCTAATTAGGAAGGATATGTGGTAGCTATAGGTGGTCAAATCCTTCCCACATTAAAAATAGGACAAAGCTGATACATTAATACGTCAACAATGATGCACAGTGAAAATCGCGTGGTTTAGTTATAGGACAAAACACTGTAAAAGAGCATGCCTCTAGGCTTTCTATTGACATGTTTGTATGTAGAAACAATGCAGCTTCCACCGTGTACATCAATCAGAGTAGTTATACTGATTGCTTATATTTATAGTCTGATCAGACCTTGGACATGCCATGCCATGCCATGCAACGGCATATACCTCAGGTCATGAGTGGATCAGTTTTTGTGACGTGCCTAGCCAAGCAAGGCCTGGTGAGGGTTTTGGCCTGATTCACTGGTGGAACAATCATTCGAGGTCAAGGATATCAGCAAAAAGTCGCCTGGTGCATCTGTTAGTCGAGGATTCATGGCATGCTCCAACGCACTACGACGCGAACCCAGCTTTATAGCCCTCCACGTAGTGTCACATACAACTATGCGAGGAAACTTAAATATATTATAACATTGCACGTACACCATACCTAATGCCGACGTAGCATACCGTCATGGCTTTCCAGTCGTATAAATAAAGATCATCATCATTAGAACTCAAGGAAATAGTGGGCTAAGACATCTGGTACTCCTCGACATCCGTATCATGCAACGGTGGGGAGGGACTGTCCATTTCTGAGCGGCTCGACTCAAAAATCGTATCAGGTAAAGGTACGGCAAATTCGTTTGCGCCTATGCGACCGAGGAAGGTCGTTGTTTGGCCTACGGCATCGAAGTCGCTCATAGTCTGGACAGTGCGTTTGGGGCGGGTGTTGTGATCCGTCCCATAGATCACATTGGTGCCGGCAGCAGCGCGGAGATTAAGCATCAGCCTAGAAAGAGTAAAGAATGAGAAGAGTCTTGTTGCTCGAGTTTCTGGATGTACCGAGCAACTAATAGAGCTGTGATCCTATCGAGAGTTGGTCATCCAGGTTAGAACTGTGTACTAGTCAAAGAATGGGGACACCGACATTGATGCGAAGGGAGCATTGATGGCGCTCAAATCGGGCTGGAAAAGTGATTACCAGCTGTGATTGATGGAAGAAGAGTGGGCTTACTGTGACAAGCTAGAAAAACCACTTGAGTAGTGTGATCTAGTTAACAAATTAAAGACGTAACGTACGGACAATAAGAAAACGTTCGTCAAGTTGACGATAAAAATGACACTGTTAGGGCAAAAATGCCCAAATTAATTAGAGCGCGTCAGAAGCGATAATTCACTCACGCAAAGTACAGCGTTCCATCTCTAATAATTAATGTCGCAATGGGGATCGTTGAACCGATAATATGGTAATATATTGCTCGGCCAAGGGTCAAAAGAAATATAGTAGCATCAAAGACCAGGGCGGCGATATAGAGAGAGGATAAACCTGAGGTTTGCATATAAATTAAGATCCAAAATTGAATATAGATTAGAAACGCACGGATGCCGGTCCCTTCTTTTGGACTAGGGATGCATCCAATGAACCCTGGGGGTAGTGGTGCGGGAACACCGGCAGGGATCGACCACTATAACAAGAATAAACATATGCTTGACACCAGCGAGTTGATTGTACACATACCCCCATGACAACAAGTTGCGCAATATAGATAGGAAAGGTAAGACAGAGTACCCAGATGTCTGCAAATACGGAAGATTGAGGAAAGAGCCAGAATAGTTGAGGTCCTTGCGCATCCAAACCTTGATTATAGATTGCATGAACTCGAAGGACTAGAAAGATGAGATGGATCCGTAACTTTGGTAACGAGCCTAGCAAAAAAAAATGCAAAGCTCACTCAAAATAACTAATTGAGGAAACCTTCAACATCAGATACACAGCGAAGGTTAACGAGGGTACGAACTTACTTCCTGTTGTCATACTGACAATAGGTCCGATAGCTACTGGTAACCAGATCCAGTTTTTACATGCATCTCCCTTCCAACTAGGATCGTGTTCTGAGATCAAGTTGATGAGCGAGACGATGGGCGTAGCGTATCGAAAGACCAAGAAAAGCCAGAAAGGAAAACCTTTCTTTCTTTGCCAGATGTATTTTACTTCGTCCTGATTATGAGGATCACAATTGATTCAGGGTCGCGGAATAATTGCAGATGGACATGGCGCACATCAAAGGTGATAATATGATCGTAGCAGAGCATAACCGTGGAAGCGAGGACATAATACTTATTCGCCAGCCTGTTGTAAAGTCGATTGGGTTCTGAGCTTGGATAGAAAGATAGAAGATACATACAGATGGGCAAAACCTGTTTCCAGTTGCTTGAGAATTGCGGGTGAAAGGGGATCGGAAGGGTCCATTGCAACTACTCAAATGTACAACGTTGAAAGGCGAGCTAAAGACCGTAAGGACGTAGTGCATGTGGTTAAATAATACAAAAATAGATGGGCAATTTAGAGTTTGACCGACATCGTAGGAAATCAGACGAATCAGAACATTGTCAAGTAGTCTTATCCCTTGATGTTGATGACGGCAGTTTCACTGGAAAGAAGGTTGAGAGGAATTCAAATTTATAGACAAGTAGTGTCCCCATACTGAGGTGGTATAGGATCTGCGTAATCTCGATGAAGGCTCATCGGCGCTCATCAGTTAAACTCAATCATAGATGGAGACATACTATCACAACTATGGAGTTGCAAAATTTCGAGAAAAATCGACGCTTACAAGAGATCCGGTCCACTTTCTTCTGATCGGACTTCAGAGGTCAGTTGAATAGTATCGTACTTAGATATTTGTAACTTCACAATTGTCGTAAAATACTGTCGAGCCTTGTCGGAAGGAAGCCGGGAGTCCAGGGTGCCAAAAACAGGGAGTTGCAAAACTTTTGTCACGGTGTGGTCACAATGCCGGTTAAATCTCCGTTTCGGCAAATCATCGCACCACTTTCAAGGACGGCGGGCGTCCAGAAGCATAGAGAGCAAGACAATTCGGAAACTATGTACAACAATACAAGTAGAGTGTCTATAAGTGATATACAATAAGCTGTCAAGTATTGTAATTAGGGGGTGGTAACAAAGGAAATTGTGAACAGTATTGAGTGGGCCATCGGGCAGGAGAATGTATCGAAGTTAACAAGGGTGGCATAGAAGTGGAATGGAGCGAGTTAACTGTATTTGTAGCCAGTGGGGCTGGAGCAGGACGATAGGGCAAAATAGAATAGCCAGGTAGTGGTGGCATCATGCTAGAAGATGCTTGATTTTCATCATTTTGAGAAGCTGATTTTCGACGAGATCGGTTGAATAATCCTTCATATTGTGCAAGTCCACATAGACCAGGATGTTGGACAAAGTGAGCATTGATTCTGGTTAGAAGAGCTTTCTTCTGGCCATCGATTGCAAGCCCAAGTGCTTGTGCAATATCCTGTAGATCAGATTTTGATTTTGAGCTTAATGTGCCAATAAAAGGCTCATTCGGACTCCTTTGTTTGCGTAATTCTGCCCTCTTGGCTTCCTTTATTGTGCGTTGCTCTTTTGCCTCTCTTTTTCTCTTTTCCTCTGCCGCTTTTGCCATTGCAGCCTCCTCTGCCAGCCTCAATCCTTCATCAGAATTGAGCCATCTTGCTTCAACATTAAGTTTGCGCCGTTTACCTGCTTTTTCACTCTGCTGATTAAGCTTCCGTTTGAGATTTTGAAGCTCTGAGAATGCAAAGGCGCAGTGTGCCTCAGCATGTGCAAGGCGTGATTTGAGTTCTGTGATTTCTTCGGCAGCTTTATTTTTTCTCATAGAGTTCGAACGTGTGAATACAATTGAGGAGTGTATTGTTGGCTGGAGTGGCTGGTATCGGGGTGAAAATGTTGTGCAAAAAGATGATGAAATGTCGACATTGTTTGTGCATGGTGGAGCATTATGGAGTGAAGATTTGTCAGATAACTTATCATCATGCTCACTGTCCGATGCTCTAGAATCAGAACTGGAGCTATCAGATTCAGAATCAGATATCTCCATTTCATATGACTCTGATACTGGAATTGGAGCAGTCCGTGGATATGAGCTTGGCACACAGCTCGCAGTGGTGGATGTTGAAATACTGGGTGCAAAATCATCATCGGTGAAGATACTTGGATCGACTGGCCAGCATCCACTCTTCCTCCATGCACCAATGATAGTTGACTTTTTGAATGTCTGATTACGAACATTCATGTATTCCTTGACAAAACTCTCACGCAGCATTTCCTCCCCAGTTTCAGCTACGATATCCTCGCAACGATTAATCCAGGCACGAGAGAATGGACCAAATACTCCGACATCGAGAGGTTGAAGTTTGTGTGTTGTATGAGGGGGGAGACAGTACAAGATAACATTGTGCTCGCGTGAGATCCTAATGACATCAAGAGTATCATGCGAGCCATGACCATCATATATGAGGAGTATATGTTTACCAGATGTATTTCGTGCTTTAGCCTGAGGAATGAATGATTTTTCGAGCCATTCCTTGCACAAAAAATCATCTGTCCACCCATTTTCAGACATGGAGATGCCAATGTCAGAATTGGCTTCGAACCATTCAGGTGAAAACTCCTTTCCAGGAAAGACAAATCCTGGGAAAACAGATGTCCCATCGGCACAGATACATTCAATAACCGTGATGAGCTCGAGGTTAGCGCTGCGTGACTTATACTTTGGACGTCTTGTTCGTGGGACAAAACACTTTTTCCCTGACTCTTTGCGCCCACCTCCTCTCTGACATCCTTTCTCATCCATATTATATATATTTTCGATAGGAATTGTGTAAGTGTCAACAATTTGATGTAATTTTTCGAAGTGACGGCCAACAACAGGTCTGTTAAAAGCCTTTGCGCGTTTAGGATCGAGACCTGATGGTCTTCCAAGCTGGATCTCTGGCCATCGTTTAAGAAAGATTGGAATCCAAGATCTGCTAGGTTTCCTTCCGCACAATGCCTCAGCTTTTGTCCGAATTGTTTGTTTGGTGAGTGGATGGGAAGTGTCCGATAAAAATGTGATCCAATCAACTAGAACACGTTCGGCTTCAGGAGAGAGTAGTTGTTGATTATGGTGAGCCTCATGTAGAGAGCGAGATATTCCAAGAAAACGACGACGAACAGTATGATAGGGAAGTTTATAACCCGTACATTTTTCAATGCCTGCAAGGACCTTCGAGATGTTGGGTTTTTCCTGAGAATTGAGGGTGGAAACAGCCTCCTCAACAAGCTCGGTAATCTTGGCTTTTAGTTTTGCTTCAGACATGTGCCATAAAGCATAAGTTTATAAAGACCATAGATCTGAGAAATGCATTAAACAAACCACGTCGCAACCTCAATCAGCGGACTTTTAATTCTCATCAATTTTATCAGAGTGATATCACAGATTGTCACACCAAACAGAAATTTATCGTTTACAGGTCCTTCCAACAGCATAGGGCTGTAAAAACTCAAGGTAGACTTGCTCAGTAGTGTATTCAGCCTGTACCTAAAGTCTGGAGTTAAAATATAATGTAGAGATTAAAACCGGTAACAGTCTTTCTGAAAAATGTATATTTCTACTTAATGATCAAGCAATCGCCATACAATGGCACATTCAATTCACCCAAAATTTTAAGATCCCAGGAGCACTAGTATTATTGAACTTGAGTACAGAAGGATCAGAGATACAGACATCTAGATCTCGTATGAAACCACATTTTGCAACTCCATGTGACTTTGCAACCCAGTACAAGTGATAGTATCACAGCTTTCATTCCTGATGGATACTGCCGTGTGGAGTGCGTGAGAAGATGGCCCTTGTCGACGGTTCTCTTGGTGGCATATCATGACCTTACGAACAAATGATGACAGTGAGCGTTAGGCCTATTGGCTGCTCTTGAGTTTAAGTTCAAGTGACTGGGGTAGATTGCACAGCACTATTATTCAGCCTTCCCGCTTCTGAGCTTAGTGTGGCCATGTTGATCAACCGGCACCTGCTTCTGTTTGTCCATCAGATTCAATAACACCCGTCGACACCAGCTATGCCGCGCCTTCGTCGTATATATACCTTTCGTTTCAGCATCGTTTCAATTACAACTCCAAGTAATCAAACATCCCCAAGAATTTAGCGCAATGTCCGATTTACGATCCCTTGGTTTCAAAGGCCAAGTCCTTACATCCTCCTCGCCAGAATTCGATTCAGCTAGAGACCGATACCCGAAGAATGCTGTCTTAAAACCTACCTACATCGTTCAACCTGTTTCCGCGCAAGATATCACTTATGCAATCAAGTTCGCTTTATCTTATAGCCCTCCTCTTGAGATCGCAATCAAAGGAGGAGGAGTCAATCCTTACCCGGCTTCGTCTTCTGATGGAGGTATGGTAATCGACCTGATCAAACTCAACTCGGTCAAAGTCTCTGCCGACAAGCAATCTGTCACCGTTGGTGGTGGTGCTCTATGGAGCGACGTCTACGCTGAGACGGACAAGCATCGTGTGGTACCCATCGGTGGAAACGTGCATTTCCTAGGCGTTGGCGGCGTTACTCTTGCCGGAGGGTACTCTCATCTATCCGGGAAGCATGGTCTCGGTGTGGATAACATCCTTCAAGCCACTGTTGTTCTAGCAGATGGACGGATTGTCACTACGAATGATAAGGAAGAACCTGATCTTTTCTGGGCTATCCGGGGTGAGCTTTAATTTTTCTGGAGTTTCTTCAGTGCCATTTATGAACGCAATGTTGTTTGAATCAGGTGGCGTTAATCAATTTGGAGTTGTCACAGAACTCGTGTTAAAAACATACCCTCTTGCTCCCGCAATGACTGTTGGAGCCATGGTTTATCCCGGAACGGAGCTTCAAAAGGTTCTCGAAGCACTACACGTTCGTAGCTTCAATTTCGTTTCCTTCCTTCATTACCGCTCAACTTGTTTTCACATTCCTTTCAGAAACACCTCGAGAGCCAACACCCAACCACCAAAATGGTTCTCATGTTCGCTCGAGCACCACCTGACTTCTATGTACGTTTCACCAACTGCTAAATTCTTCCTTTTATTTATCCTTTCTGGTTTGGTAATCAAAGCCCGGACTGCTTCTCCTTCCTTACATTGAAAATGACGCTACGCCTCCGGATCAAGTTCTTGCTCCCTTCCGCGAAATAGTCAAGCCTATCTTTGAAGGCCTCGGAACGGTTGATGGATATTCAGCCGTCTCTCATGGTGCTGACCAGGCCCTTACTGGTGCACCACCTCGTATGACCATCGATGGTGCCCTATTTAGCGACTTGTGGGATGACGTTATCGGTCGAGCCTTCGGTAGTTGGGTCCAATTTACGGAAGACCCAGAGTTCAGAAGTTCACTCGTGATGTGGGAGTTTGGTCATAGAGATAAACTCACTGAGAGAAAGGTTGAGGATATGGCGTTCGGGGCGAGGGAGAAGCATTATTACATGGTTATCATCCCAAGGTTAGTTCTGACAAGCTTTTAACTGTGACTATTTCCGTTGGATTTATCCTTTTGTTTCCTTACTATAGACATACCAATTCATCTCAAGACGCTAAAGCTGCCGAGTGGGCCTCCAGTATTGGCAATCTTGTCCGACAAGCACAGATTGAGAAGACAGGGAAGCCTCTCGTTACTCCCGCAAGCTTCGCTCTGAGCCCTCAGACTATGCCTCCTGAGAAAGTATGGGGCACAAACCTTCCCAAGTTGAGGAAGCTGAAGGCGAAGTATGACCCGAAGAAAGTTTTCAGCAAGGGGTGGTGTATTGAACCAGACGTAAAGCTGTAAAACGACGCGAGTTCCTGGATTGTTTTTTTTTCGCGCCGAACATTGAAACCAAAGCTGTTGTAACGTTGTTTTCTACTCCCCGACTCGCTTATTCGTAGCGACAATCTCAATGTATATAAATCCGAGATATCTGAGCCAGTAACAGATCAATCAAATGTATCATTACTTTCACACTCTTTGTTTTCAGGGGAACTTATCATACTTGGGAAAGTTGTTCAAAGGGGTTGTGACCTGACCTTCACTTGAGCGACATCCTTATGAATGACCTTCTGATCAGGTGAAGGTGTCTTGTTAGTTCTGATGTTCTACTGGTGTTGCAGCTAGCAGATAATACTAGAAGCAGACTAAGACACTGAAGGCTAAATCAACCGATGAGCACTGCTAGCACTGAAAGATGTTTCCATTGGAAAAAGTGGAAAAGAAACATGTTGTATCATTTCCAAAGTGCCAATTTCAGATAGAAAAAGGCACTTTTGCTTTGTTTAAAAACTTTTTCTATCAGGAATTGGCACATGAAAAATGGTATAATATGTTTCTTTTACACTTTTTCCAATGGAAACATCTTTCACTGCCAGCAGTGGAGGCTGAGCATCTTTGATTTAGCAGTTGATTAGACTGAGAAAAAGAAAGATGTCCACATTGCTGGCAGCAGAACCTGTTTCCTCTAGAAAAAGAGACAAGGAAAGCTGTCATGCTACTTTCATGTAGTTTTTCTCTGGAAAATATATAAGAAATTTCTTGTTGCTAGAGATATGAGAATTTATACCTTTTTCTGAACTGTTTCTGAAACAAAAATCATATGTCTTTACCATCATGCTGCTGGCAAAAATATCATGGAAATATTTAGAAAATTATATTGAGCTTTTCAACAGACAGATATTGAAAGCCATCATGTATTTCTTTTTCAATATCTTTTTGAAAAATTTATCTTTTTTCTCTAGTAAATATGATTGATGTGACCAGATTTGTTTCTGATAGAAAAAGGGTTAAATAAATTTGTCATCTGTTTCTTAACCAGCTTTTCACTGTTGAAAAAGGGAAATTTTCTTTATTCAATGGCTTTTTCCATTAAAAATTGATATGTTGAAAATGGCATAAAAAATTTACTTTTCACTTTTTATCAAGAAAAAACAACTAGTTGCCATTAATGAGCTCTCAATTTCTCTTCACAAAAATTCACCAACTAAGCCCATGCCTCAATGCAGTTTATCAATAGCCTCATGCTTGAGAGTCTTTGTAAGTAAATTGGTGACCATGTCTTCAGTTGGTATGTAGATAGGCTTTATTTTGCTGTCATCAACTGCCTGTGTCAGGGACTCCTCGTTTCTTCCTTCTTTCACTCCCTATTCCTTCACTCTCCTTTCATTCATTTCCTTATTTCTTCTATCATTTTTTCATTTTGCTGTTTCTATTCTCTCAACACTATCTGTTAGTACTATTCTCAGCCTTTGAGGTCCTCTGGTTCCTTAGCTATCATTCAGCCAAGTGTGGGCCCTTCAGCACCGCTTTCAGACTGCTTATATAAGCTGGAGTTTGCCTTTCTGACTTCCAAAGTCCGGAGTTTTCCTGCCTTGTTTGCACAGTTGTTTGTTTAGGCAATTTTCAAGTTTTTAAGGTTTTGTTGTACTGTACAGTTGTTTCCCATGCTTCAGAGGCCCCAGAAGCATCCAACCTGGCATAGGGAATCCCTAGACACATTCTCTTTGGATCTCCCTCTGCCAGGTGAGTAGTTATTATGATATTGTCAGTATATACTTTAATATACTTTGGATCTCCCTCTGCTAGCTGTGTGACTGAGCCACAGCCTCCAGAGGTCACCCTTACAGCCTGATGAAGCCAAAACCAATGATGATTAAGATGTTTCAAACAAGCCATGTGCTTAGATTGTTTGGAGATGGACATTGCCAACTGATTATTGATATTAAGAATAGAGGGCATGGATTGAGGAATACTAATGTTGGCTAGAAAGTTATGCAGCCAGCAAATCTCTCAACCTGTTTCACTAGCTGCAACAAACTCAGCTTCAGTGTTTGAGAGGACAACAATAGTCTGAAGCTTAGACATCCAGCTTACAGCTCCTCTTGCTATGAGGAGCATGGACCCAGAGGTTGATCAACTGTTATCAGGGTTACCACCATGATCTGCATCAGTGTAGGCAAGGAAGGGAGAAGGGGGATAGCAGGCAATGGCTGAGTACTCTATTTTATGATTCAGAGTGCCACAAATGCAATGCATCAAGTGCTTAATAGCCTGCCAGTGTTTGAGGCCTGGCTGAGAATTGAATCTACAAAATACACTGATGGCAAATGTGATATCCAGGTGCATGCACATAGCAAGGTAAAGTAGAGCACCTGTAGCTTGAATATAGAGAATAGAACACATTTCTTCAATTTTCTCAGATGTTGTAGGACTATTGGCTTTGGAGAGGCAAATTCCAGGTGCAAGAGGTGTGGTAACAGGCCTGCAGTCAAGCATATTGAAACAAGACAAGATTTTGACAGCATAAGATCTTTGATCAACCCAAAGTTTACAAGAGGCCAATTATGGGTTGCTACAATACCAAGAAGTGCTGTAGTTGGTCTCAGATGACAAAAGTGAAAATACTTGCAGAGCTCAGAGATGACTTTCAGGATAGCTGATCTCAGAGCAAATGTCATGTTATCTATGTGAATTAGAATGATAATATAGACTCCATCTTGAAAGTAAACATAAATGCAGAGATTGGATGTGATTCTTGTAAAGCTGAGTATAAATAAGACACTGTGTAAGTATTTGTTCCATAGATTGGTGCCTTGTATTAGGCCATATATGCCTTTTTCAAGTTTTGCACATGAGAGTCCTTCTCCTAGTTTGTGTTGGATGTCTGGAGGTACCTCTTCTAAAAATCCTTTGGGAAATTTCATGTAGAGTTTAGTATCAATCACACCATGCAGAAATGCAGATGAGATGTTGACAAATTCTAGATGCATGTCATCCAGTGCTGCCAGAGCAAGTATATTTTGAACTGCTGCCCAACATGTAGTTGGTGCAAAAGTTTCATCAAAGTCAACACCTGGACATTGACTAAAGCCTTGTGCCACTATGCATGCTTTGAATTGCTTGATCTCACTGTCTGGCAGATGTTTAACCTTGAAAACTCAATGCAACCCTATTGCACATCATTCTGGAAGTGAGAAGACTGCTCACCATGTTCTACTATTTTATAGGAGTTCATCTCCTCACATATTACATAGTGCTATTTGGTGGTGTTCTTGTTTGTTATAGCTTCTCTATAGAGGTAAGGGTTGGTATTGTGAGCTTCAATCTTGCATGCTATAGCAACATTTGCATGCAAGGCTTCATATTTATCCAAGTCCATGCTGTGATCCACATAGGCCCATCCTACTTGAAGTAGAGCTTTGTCTGACTCTGTCTTCAGAGCAAGGTCCACCTCCTGCTCTCTATGTATATCAATATTCCCAACATTGACATTCTATAGAGGCTGATCTAGAAGATCCTCTAGATAAAGAGGTGGCAGCAGTGGTGGGTGTCAGGAGACTCCTCATTACTCCTCATTTCTTCCTTTTCTCACTCCTTATCTCTTCACTCTCCCTTCATTCATTCTCTTATTTTTTCTGACATTATTTCATTTTACTGTTTCTATTCTTTCAACACTATCTGTTAGTACTACTCTCAGCCCTTGAGGTGCTCTGATTCTTTAGCTATCATTCAGACAAGTGTGGGCCCCTCAGCACTGCTTCCAAACTGCTTACATAAGCCAGAGTTTGCCCCTTATTTGTGCAATTGTTTGTGTAGGCAATTTTTGAGTTTTTAAGGTTTTGTTGTACTGTACAGTTGTTTCCCATGCTTCAGAGGCCCCAGAAGCGTCCAACCTGGCATAGGAAATCTCTAGACTTGTTTGTACTGTACAGTTGTTTCCCATGCTTCAGAGGCCCCAGAAGCGTCCAACCTGGCATAGGAAATCTCTAGACTTGTTCTCTTTGGATCTCCCTCTGCCAGGTGAGTAGCTATTATGATATTGTCAGTATATATTCTAATACACTTTGGATCTCCCTCTGCCAGCTGTGTGACTGAGCCACAGCTTCTAGAGGTCGCCCTTACAGTGGGAATTCATGCACAAGTAGAAACTTGCATCTTTCTTGTCATTGTACTGCATTGTAATATTATGTGTCATAACTTTATGCTAGGAATCATGTACATTGGCTTTAATGGGTTTGCATCAAATTGTCAGTAACCACTCCCACTAAACCTGACAAATCTCTGCTAACTCTTACTGAATTTAATAAGTCTCTGTTTTCTTCTACTGATTCTGACATGTCCTCACTATCACTAGTAATTAGTGTTAGCAGACTCTCATCAAAATTAGAGTCACTAGTGGTATCTGATGCAGCATTAAATGCTACTTGCAATGGCTCATCAAAATTGTATAGATTGTAATTTGAAAGGTTGTCAAATGCCTCCAGAGGCAGTGATGTTTGACTAGCTAGCATAAGATCAGGAAAATGCATTTTGTCAAATACAACATTATAAGATATAATAATCTTTCTGATAGTCAGAATATATATTTTCCACCTAACATAATTGTTGAGATACCTGATGAAGATACCAGAGAGTATAAGCCTTTGGCCTTGTCTCTACTAATGAGAATGTAAGTGGTGCATCCAAAAATGTGTAAATGGCCAATTCAGGGTTTTTTTCCTTTATGCTTTGAATGAGATAAATGGGGTAACATTACATAGTAACACAGACAATTATATACATGTTGATAATGCCCAAAAGTAAATCAGTAGCAGATACAGTTTACAGCTACTGACCTGTACAGATTTATTGGGCACGCTAAGGGAGTCCTAGGCAGTTCCCAGAGAACAAGTCAGAAACAAGTTAGATGGCAAGATTTGATGAAGGTCGTGTAACGGAATCACACTTGTTACCAGCGTAAACAACGCTATAATCCTTCAGTAGAGTATTATGTAAGATTAACATCTTGTTTTCACTCTAAGTACTAGTAAATCCAATACTGCGGTCTGATTTAGCACTGTGTGATACACACAAGATAGTTCTAACTCATAACCCAGGTTACATTTTTGTAAATCTTCTGCTATCGGCTTTAGACTCTAGGCTTGTTACCGACTAGGCAACTCTTATCAAAACCTCTCAATTCTCTGTTGGCATCACGTCGAAAACGTGCTTCCATGACTGGTTCTCTTGATCTGGACCCCCCTTTCCCAGCTGTAGACACAGGTGAACCACCTGTGCTTCAAGCAGGGAAGACGCAATCCGCATCTGCCTATCAACCCCCGTCAAAGCAGGATGAGAAGATACCTCGCGATGTCAGCACGAGCTTTGGAATGCCTGGTGGGCTATCCATATCACGGATAATGTCCATTGTACGACCTGGTGGTAAACCAGGAGAGAGATCCACGGTCTCAGGAGTGTCGCTGCCAGCGAGCCAAATGCCTTCATTGATGTATCCGGTATTGCCCGAGAGCTTGTCAGCTCATACTGAGGGTCAACCGGATATTACCCAGTACTCAGAAATGGTACAAGGCAGCACGTT
The DNA here is from genome assembly GCA_027475525.1 of Macrolepiota albuminosa. Taxonomy (NCBI): domain Eukaryota; kingdom Fungi; phylum Basidiomycota; class Agaricomycetes; order Agaricales; family Agaricaceae; genus Macrolepiota; species Macrolepiota albuminosa. Next base: position 94,977 of record JAMWFC010000116.1, read on the forward strand.
TGTGCATAGTACTCCATTCCGGACTGCACCTACTGAATGGCATTTGGAATATGTGGCTGATACTGCCACTGAACCAGGACCGTCATCACTGACGATACAAGGACAGATGCAAGGACCAGCAATAGTGGTCAGTAGGGAGGACGACGATGTCATAAGGTTGAAAAAGGCATCGACAGCACCTGGAATTCCAGAGTTGTGCAGACGGGCCGGCAAACAGCCGCAAGTGAGGCATGATGGCCTCAGGAGAGTTATGGACTTAGAGTCCGAGTTGGAATCCTCAGATGATAAGGAAAGCAAAAGGTCGCATTCGACCTTGTCTATCCAGTTACAGCTGGTGTTGGACCGATATCCGTTGGTCGCGAAGGAATCGACACAAAAGCGTCTGCAGCTTTATGTGGTAAAGCACTTACAGTTGCTGGCTGCTAGGAGCCACGATGTACCCCATGCAGATTTGAATGAATATATCAAATTGTTTGTGCGTATCTTTGAACTCGAAGTGGTTGAATACCTTAAGCGCAAAGCGGTGCGAGGGTCAGCAGTCCCCACGGCCACTCTGGCCAATTCAGTAGAATGTGAGATGAGTGTGCGCCGATGGGCGCCATTAATCATGGATGTGATGGAGTTGCTCAATGTGCCTCATCAGGCCAATGAGTCTCAGCAAGACTACGTTTGGCGTCAGAATGCCACAAACCGTCAACGCATTGTTAGCGGAGTGCCTCAGCAGGCATTGTCTGAGGTAGAGACTGTGACGACGACTCCAGCAGAGCCAGAAGCAATACTTGCAGTGCAGGAGGTTAAGACACCTTGAAAGCAAGTTACTAACTATCAAGGAAGAGGTGGACAAAGTCCACATTCTTGAGGAATGAACGTGACCATGACACGTAGTGCAATGCGTCTACCTAGTGGACAACTGGAATGAACGCGTCAATTACCAGAGGATACGCAACCAGGACTTGCGCAATCATGGTGAGTCGTTAATTGACGACTAGGGGGTAGCCTTTGAAGGGCATGAGGGTGTAATGCCTGTCGATGACATGCGGCGACAATTCGTGGCTCAAACTGCTGAACCGGACAGAGATCCGGGTGGTAGTGATAATAGTAGTGACCACTACGAGTGGAGGGAGCCAACTCATTGCAATAACGACGGTGGAGGGCATGATTGTAGGAATGACGATTGAGATGATAATAATTGTCATGATAGTGGCAGGCGGGCTGGTGGAGTACCAGCAGAGCCACAAGTGAGGCAACAGCCCACCCCACGGCCAGAACAAATGGCCAATAAACACCTGTTTCGCAGTTCCCAGGCATTTTTGATGCCCGCACCTCATGAATTGCGTAAAACTACACCGGGAATAAATGAAGCGGTCAGGATCCATATGGATTATATGCATGACCGTCTCACTCATCTGGTGGATGACTCCCTTGGAGTCAGGTTTAAATTCCCTGCTGGAGTAAGTCCCTGTAAATCCAATGGTAAGCACATACATGCGTACGCTGGAGGACATAGGTTCTCCCAACTGGAGGATTGGGCCATGGACGTTTGCTACCACCTAGCAGCCTGCTGCTATGGTGGAGACGACATGGACCAGGAAAGGATATTTATTGGGCCATGGACGTTTGCTACCACCTAGCAGCCTGCTGCTATGGTGGAGACGACATGGACCAGGAAAGGATATTTGTGCTACACGAATTTATGGAGGGAGAGGCTCGGAATTGGTTCCGTTGCCATGTCCTCCACATTAATCACGACAAACCGCATTGGACATTTAAAGAAGTCCTGATAGGACTGTATAATCGGTTTGTCAACGCTGCTACGATGCAGGAAGCTTGTGATGCCTTTAGGAAGGCAGTGTATGACGCTAAGACTGGCGTCCAGACCTTTTATGATGACCTGGTGGGTCATGCACAGAATATGGCCGTCTATCCAGACGAATACACTATTCGCGAGACATTCCTGGACGGTGATGATGCCCAAAGTTTGGTCAGTAACAAATATAGTTATAGTGTTACCGTACCAAAAAGCTTGCATTGGGCGCGCTATAAGTGATGTGAGGAGTCCTGGGCAGGTCCCAGAGAACGCGCCTATGAAAATGAGGTAAAGTCGGTAAGGGGGGTTGGCAAGTGTAAAGCGCTAAGATAAAGCGCCTATGAAGGGAGCGGTAAGCGAACGCAGCAATGTCAACAGCAAGAACACAGTAAGCTTAGCAAAGTCTAAGCATCGTAAATGCCTGCCGTAGCTGCAAGGCGTAAATAGGTCAAGGGCTAGCGATAGTCTGCAGCTGCCAATGAGTTTGATGTTGCTGACCGTAAATGAGGTCTTGAGCGTAAGGGAGACTGAAGTAAGGAGAGCAAGAAACTCTGGTCTATTGTTCTGTTCCTATGTACAAGTCAGTAAGTACTTTATATACTACAAGGAGTTCACCGTTGCCAGTGACCAACCATTGCCCAAGTGCGGTAAACTAGAAAATTTCATAGGGGTAGCTCCAACGGTTTCAGATCCCTACTGTCCATTCCAGAACCTTAGCGATGCCAGGCAGCAGATCGCGAAGCTAAACCATCAATCCATCACCCTTCTGTCTGTCAGAGCACCTAAGCGATGTCAGGCACCAGATCGAGGCGCTAAGCAGTGTCAGATGCCAAGGTCAAACGCCAAGCTGTCCGTCAGTTTTTGATAGATCATCAGGCTTCTCACTAAGCGCTGTCATCAGTGACTGATGCCATCTGTTAGTTGTCATTCTGTCTGCCATCGGCGCTATCACTGATTGGATCTGCTTCTTGCCGTGCGCGGCCATCAAATATTGCCAAAATTGGTTAGTTAGCGCACGCTAAGGTACCCCAAGCCTGTGCCACGTTGCTGTAGCCTGCCATTGATGCACTGATCCTGTATGGGGTCCTATCAACGGAATACCTGCAGACATGAGGAGGGCGTTAATACACGACGACAATTTGTCTCTGGAGGTCAATACTGTGACCAAATTTTTGGCGTATGCCATCCGTTATGAGCAGTCGACACGGACTGCGAACCATTATGAGCAGCGTAGTTCACGCCAAGGAACAGTGAGTGAACCATCAGGCAGTGAAGGTGGGAACCTTCCTGGCCAAACAAACGTATATGGAGAACAATCGCAATCTGCGATTTGTTGTCCACAAGTCAATTTCTGGAGGCCAACGGCCTCAATCGAAGCCTGCTGGACAATTGCCAGCGAAGGATAGTCGACTCTTTTTGGGTCAAAACCAAGTAGCGGCAAAAGGGGTAGTAGCGCCTGCAGCGTGTATGGCAAGCAAACCTACTGGGGGCTCCGGAGCGGCCCAGAGAAGGACTGCCGGAGACCCTTAGGCATGCTACAACTGTGGCAGGAGCGGGCATTTTGCTAAGGAATGTTCCGCCCCTCCTAAAGCACACATCCGAGCGGCCCATATGGCTGTGGCACCTAGCAATGTTGTCAGGACTATTATGCTCATGATGACGAGGAGGAACACCTGTTTGCACTGACTGAGTGCTGTGGAGATCAGTGTGTCCGAATGAGACGCGTAACCCTGCAGAAGGCAACTAATAAGTTGCAGCAGCCATGCTATACTCCCGAGGAGAAGGAGTGCCTGGTCACATATGTCGATGTCAATGGACATTCGGCATGGACGTTGTGGGACTCTGGGAGTACCACTACGGGCATTACGCCCCAGTTTGCTCACGTCAACGTGATTCGCATTCATGAACTGGAGGAGCCATTGATGCTCCAGCTGGGGACTGTAGGGAGTCGCGCCATGGTGCAGTTTGGCGCAGAAGTGAGAATAAAGACGTCAGGAACGTTGACAAAAGAATATGTGGATATAGCAAATTTTGATTGCTATGACATGATTATTGGTACGCCGTTCATGCGTAAGAACAAGGTGTCACTGGATTTTGTGAACGACATGGTTGTTGTGAATGGTACGCCTTTGAAGGCGGAGAAAGTCATATTGAATGACACAGATGGTCGTTTGAGGTGCTATCACGCAACTGAAAAGCGGCGTGATGAACGCAACTGACTAGATGGTCGCAGGAGAACGACTGTACAGGAGGTGGAGGATGAACAGATCCCACCGAAAAGCCTGCCAGCAGACTCGCCGGCTATACTGATGTCTGAGAAAGAGTTTCAAGGAACTCTGAAGAAGGGGAAGCATCCGGATGTGATTGGGTGTACCAATGGAAAGCCTAAACAGGCTGTACAGCACAAGAATGAGCGTGGTAGACACGTGGTGGAGTCGCTGGAATGCCAGCCGACTAGCTCTCGAGTGAAGGTTGAGGATCTCAGAATGAGCGTGGTAGACACGTGGTGGAGTCGCTGGAATGCCAGCCGACTAGCTCTCGAGTGAAGGTTGAGGATCTCGTCAAGGACGAGGTATACAGTACGATGGGAACTGTGGGTAGCACTAGGTCAATAATGGATCGACCAGTGCCTCGGCTAGGAGTGCAATGGGCATATGACCCACAAATGCCACGGGAGTGGAACGAGCTGGTGGCGTCAATAGTGATGCAGACTATGGGAAGGGTGCAGGCAACCCAGATGGGAGAAGTGTACCGTCACGCATGAGAGGACAAGATTTCCGAAACATCAGATATCGTATTTGACGGACTCTCACTGAAAGCAAGAAGCGTGCAGTTGTTGGTGAGTATGACAAGGAAACAACTGGTTGTAAGGTTGGATCCAGGAGATCTCACAGAGGAGCACGTACGTGCCTCACAGAAGCAATTTAAACCAAAGGTTCAACCGCGTATAGCACGCATAGCAAAAGGAAAAGGCAAGGCTGTGAGCCTTACAGAGGAGGATATCCCTTGATTGCGCCAGCAATGGCAACAGGAGTTTGCTGATATTGTCAATGGAACAAAGGAAGAGCTTCCTCGGTGGCAGGAGGTTAATCATAAGATTAACCTCATTGACAATAACAAGCAGTACAAGTATCATTTGCCTCGTTGCCTGTGAGCACTACAGGAGCAACTTCGTGAAAAGACAAATAGATACATAAACGCAAAGTGGTGGGAACCACGACCAGCGGTGCAAGCTGCACCATTACTTTGTATTCCCAAGAAGGATGGGACGTTAAGGACTGCATTGGATGCGCGACAGCGCAATGATAATACAGTCAAGGATGTGACACCTCTTTCAGATCAGGAAGTAATACAAGAAGATGTCGTGACAGCAAAGTATAGGTCAAAAATCGACCTCACAGATGCATACAAATAGGTTCACATATGTGAAGAGGATATACCAAAGATGCTGTTCTTGTCCCTGATGGGGACGTTTGTGAGTAACATCATGCAGATTGGTGATTGTATTGCACCGGCGACATTTCAGAGGTTAATGACCTCAATCTTCCAAGATGTAATTGGGAAGTTTATGCACGTCTATTTTATTCATCTTTTCTGACACCATTGAGGAGCATGAGCAGCACCTACAAGTTGTATTTGAATGGCTACAGAAGGCCAGTCTCTATCTCAAGTGGAAGAAGTGCGAGTTGTACGCAACAAGTATAGATTGTCTTGGTCACGTCATTGACAAGAAGGGCATTCACCCGGATACGGATAAGCTCAACCGAATCCAAGAGTGGCGTACTCCACGCACATATAATGATATCCAATGATTTGTTGGACTTGTAAACTATATTGGCAACTTCTTGCCAGACATCACTGCATATACAGGGCCACTTATGGCCATGACCCAGAATGGGTCCCCTTTTCACTGGAGACCGCTGCATCAGCGGTGTTTTGAGATGATTAAGCGCATATGCACAAAGACACCAGTCATCCAGCCAATTGATCTACGATCGACGAGCCCATCTGGCTCATATGCAATGCGTTGAAGACTGGGGTTGGAGCCATGTTTGGCCAAGGTAAAACGTGGCAGACTTGCTGACCAGCGGGATTTATGTCCCGTAAATTCACTGCTGCTCAGCAGAATTATGCTGTACATGAGTTAGAAACATTCGCTATCCTGGAAGCCCTCCTAAAATGGGAGGATAAACTGATGGGATATAAGATTCACGTCATTACAGATCACAAAGCACTAGAGTTCTTCAAGACTCAGGTGCACCTATCTCCGCAACAACGTTGCTGGATTGACTACATGTTGCGGTATCAGTTTGACATCACCTATGTAAAAGGTGAATTGAACAAAGTTGCGGATTGCCTGTCTTGATATTTCGAGAGTGATACTCGAGATGACGTCCATGACATGCATGACTATGTCCAGGCGGACAAATGTATTGACCCAGAGGGCGAAGACTTGCCCCTGCATCAGTTCCATGAGATCAAGGAATATAGGGTCGAGCTACGCACCATGCGGGCACAAGAAACACGTTGCAGTAAGCAACTGCACGAACAGCGAGAAGCTCATGATATCAAGGATCAGGTGCTGGTGGAGCATGAGGCCCCTCAGCCAGGTGAAGAGAGGAGGCAAGGGGTGCCTCTGAGAGGCACTAATATGATGCTCCAGCAGATGCTGGAGTCACAGGACCATGATCCTGCACCGGCCAACTTAGGCAATGCACAATTCTGCACACGTATCCAGCAGGGATACAAGAATGATAATCTCTTTTTAGAGATTCTGAACAATACCCACGTGCATCTGCGCTTCAGGGTAGAGCAGCAGCTCATCTATTTTACCAGACCCACAGGGTCCAAAGTCATCTGCATTTCCCGGGAGAGGTCGTTAATCACGACTATCCTGGACCAGGCCCATAGAGTAGTGGGCCACTTTGGAACTCAGAAAACGCTGGACTATGTGCGACACTGGTACTGGTGGCTGCAAATGGCCAAAGAAGTGAGCCAATTCTGCTTGACATGCGAGCTATGTCAACAGTCAAAAGTATCGACATTAAAGCCACTGGGGAAGCTTCATTCGCTTCCTATACCGGTCAAACCCTGGGATTCGATTGGGATGGACTTTATAGGTCCGTTTTCCGAGTCGAAAGGGTTTAACTACCTCTGGGTAGTGATCTGCAGAATGACCAGTATGGTCCATCTCATCCCAGTGAGAACCACCATGACAGCGTCAGACTTGTCGTGGATCTATCTCAAGGAGATAGTACGCCTCCATGGATTGCCAAGTTCGATCGTAAGTGATTGAGATGCTAAGTTCACTTCCAAATGGTGGAAGGAGCTGCACAAATTGCTCAGAGCAAAGTTGCTCATGTCGACATTGTTTTATCCGCAAATGGATGGTCAAACAGAATGCGCAAATAGAAATATTGTGCAAATACTGCAAGCGTTTGTATGTCCTGATCAGAAGGACTGGGTGGATAGATGTCCACTCGTGGAATTTGCGATAAACGCAAGCATATTGGAAACCACAGGGTATTCACCCTTTGAACTCAACAATGGCTACATGCCATCCATGATTTGTGAACTTCGTACTGACGAAGCTATTCATGTGGGAGTAAAGCAGTTTGCACACAATGCGCTAGAGAACTTGGCAGATGCCCATGATGTGATTATAGAATCGTGCATGTGGCAGATCAAGCATGCGAATAATCGCAGACGTGATGAGCCAGACATTGAGAAAGGGAACCTAGTGTACCTCTCGACAAAGAACTTGAACCTGCCGAAAGGCAGGGCAAGTAAGCTGTGTCCGAAGTGGATTGGACCATATAGGGTCCTTCAGGCTGAGCTGAGCACGTCTAATTATGTGCTTGAACTACCCCATGCGCTGCAAGCGCGCAGGATAGTTCCCAAGTTTCATGTGTCGCTGTTGCAACCATATATGGCCAGTAGTGATGCGCTCTTTCCTAATTGCGCAACTTCGGAGCCGTATGACTTTGGAATTGGTAACGACCAGGAATAGTTTGTGGATGACATCATAGGTCATCGATGGACAAAGGGAAACCTCGAATTCGAGGTGAGGTGGAGCTTAGGTGATACAACCTGGGAACTGCTAGTGAACTGCAAAGACCTTGCAGCAATGGACAGGTACCTCGAGTTGCAGGGCGTGAAACACCCTCAGCAACTAGCAAAACGCGCATAGGGTGGTGGAAGGTGGACGAAGTCCACATTGATAGCCAGTGAGTGACTGGGTGGCGTGTGTGTGTGGTTGTTTATACCACTGGCGGAGTTGGGAGATTGTTTTTTTTCCCCTCTTTCCTCAGTCCCAATACACGTAGCTAACGTGTTGTTTCGAAATGGCCTATTGGGGGCCGCAAAAGAATGATCAGAGCCTGCAAGGCTCTAGTGGAGGGGGGAGACCCCCAAATATATCTATTGATCAGTACCAGAGGCAGCCGCCATATCTGGCGGTGAGCCAATATCAGTCAGCGGGTGTGGCCTACCCAGGCCGCGAAGAGCTGCTACCATATCAAACTCCCTACTATTTGCAGGAGATGGACATTGACGACGAAGGGCGCTATGAGCGCCCAGAGGACAGCATGCGCCACGAGTGCTACTACCAGGAACCGTCATCGTGCTCGGATGCGTCGAGACCGACATATGCGGGTGCGGTGACGGGGCCACCATCAGTGCCATGGGCGCATCGGCCTGTGGCTGAATCGTATGTTGAACCTGCGCCACAAGCGCAGGAGTTGTCAGTGCCAGACGCACTCCTGAGTAGGCTGGAAGCAGCGGGACAGCCAGTCTCTGCAACTGTGTCCTTCCTACAGGACAGCCTGGCCGTAATGGTGATGGAGGGTTTGCTCAACCAGATCGAGCTGATGAAGAAGCAGCGCATAGCAGCGCTGGAGCAGATCGAACACGCGTCTAAGCGCAAAGTATCTTACTTTGAGGAACCAACCGCCGAGGTCAAGAGGGCCAAGTATCAGCCCACTCGAGCGGTCGAACCTCCACAGGCCAGGATGCCACTGGCTGTGCAATCTGCATGCCCTGAGCTGCCTGTTCAGCCTGTTGCATCGTCATTACAATTGCCTGCCCCGGCCCGTCAGGCCCCTCCAGAGTCACTGGCTGCAGTCAGTGAACCCTTGGCAGGGCTGTCTTTGGGTCAGCGGGAAACTGCATCGTCTCAGGCTCCATCTATGGGGCCCAAACCCGTTGCTGTGGTGCCAAGAGCGCCCACTACCGTCATCCCTCACGCAGAGCCTGGAGGGAGAACTCTGGCACGAAATGTGCCTGCCTCTTTGGTGGCTCAGCCACAACTAGAACCGTCCGCCCTGACCAAGGCGGGGCTGTCTCGTCAGCGTCGCGGCCGCAAGCCACCTCTTGATGCCTCCAAATTGGAGGTTATAATTTTTCCTGCTGGCATTCCCGCACGAGCAGGAGAAGTCCAGATGTTGTTCATATTGCCGGTGTTTGTACCGGCCCCGCCAAAACACTACCCTGTGGTCGTATTGACCTCAGACCCCTGCACGCCGGAGCAATATGATGGTCTGGTGGCGACCTCGAAGGGGAAACCTGTGCCTGAAAAAGACAAAGCACCAGTACCATCCTTGTCCGACGAGAGCAACTATGGAGAGTCGAGCTCGGAGCAGGAGGAGGTCAGGGAGGAAGGGGAATCAGCCGCAGACCGATTCCAACGAGTATCGCGCAATAAGCGCATTGCAAAGAAGAAGGCAATGTGTGCCAAGGAGCTACAGGCCCAGAAGTATAGGGCCGAGGATGAATTCTCAGGGAGGATCCCTGATGGTTTGGGGGTGAAGGTGTGGGGGCCGCTCGATATCAAGCGAATGAATTCGTGCTTTAGAGGAGCACTCAGCCACTGCACCTATTATTTGTATGCCACGAATACAGTGCTAATGGGAGCTGATGCCAATAAAGCGGCGTTATATGAGTATTCCTCTGGCCATCGTGCCCACATCCCAGGTACAATTGTGTACAAGCATGCCCCACACGGTCTTCCCCGCACTCTGCTAGAGCTGGACCGGCTCTATAAATATTATATGTGTAAGGGCGACCTCTAGAGGCTGTGGCTCAGTCACACAGCTGGCAGAGGGAGATCCAAAGTGTATTAGAATATATACTGACAATATCAAGGTAGCTACTCACCTGGCAGAGGGAGATCCAAAGAGAACAAGTCTGGGGATTCCCTATGCCAGGTTGGATGCTTCTGGGGCCTCTGAAGCGTGGGAAACAACTGTACAGTACAACAAAACCTTAAAAACTCGAAAATTGACTAACCAAACAAGTGTGCAAACAAGGGAGGAAAACTCCGGACTTTAGAAGTCAGAAAGGCAAACTCTGGCTTATCTAAGCAGCCTGGAGCAGTGCTGAAGGGCCCACACTTGTCTGAGTGATAGCTAAAGAACCAGAGCACCTCAAAGGTTGAGAATAGTACTAACAGATAGTGTTGAAAAAGTAGTAACAGCAAAATGAGAGAATGATAGAAGAAATAAGGAAGTGAATGAAAGGAGAGTGAAGAAATAAAGAGTGAAAGAAGAAAGGAATGAGGAGTCCCCTGACAATATGAATATTCACGTTCTGCATCGTGACAGGATTGTCACATACATGTTGATCACAGAGCTTCAGATGTTCACACAGTGAACAGTTGAGGCTCTCCATGACAGAACCATGCAGCTCCTGATGAAGGAGCCTCAGTACCAGGACCTCGTCAACCCGATGCAGGGCCCCGATGACCTTGCTCTTGTCGAGCGACGACACATCCCGGGGCGCTTTTTGCACACAAAAGACGATAGTTCCACAGCATTGCGTGTAATGCGCGCTCAAGATCCAGCCACACCATTTGACCTAGACCAGCTGGCGCAGTACGCGCTGGTCTTTGGTCGACCCAGGCTGGAGAATACCTATCAAGGCATCGCGGTGGATCATGCCTACCACATGCACTGGCGGACCCTCTTTGGGTTCGCCTTATGTCGAGCTCTATGCGCTAATAGCGCAGCCAAGCCCATGATTGTGCAGCGCATGACCCTCGTCGTGGCCTGTCCAGCACTTTATTGAGAGGCAATTGCCTTGTATGACACCATGTTCCCCAAGCAGCCATTTGAGCCCCAACGTGGGCCACAGCTCGAAATTCACCAAGTTCATGTGCCTGACAACCAGGCACAGAACTTCTCCGATGACAACATGTTACGTGTCCTGCTACACAACCGGATTCTGCTGGAATGGGTGGACCATGCCTACACGTACGGCGTAGTCTTCCTGGAACAGCAGTTCCATTCCCCCACGATGTCCATGGACATCTTCAAACAGGTCAACGACGAGCGCATGGAGCGCCTCGCCAAATATGGCACCCCTGCCGCAATCCCACAATGGGATAGATGACCGAAGACGATCACTATCATCTTATGTTTAAGCACCATGAGAAGAGCAATCTCCCAGAAAATCCTGAGGCCAATGGCCTCTATTATCTGATTGGCATGGACCCGAACCGGGTCAATCTCCTAAAATGCACGGCAGCACATGGTATGCTACCCACCATTGCTTCGGCGATTAATGTCGCACTAACAGAGTCTATGGTGGTAGATATACCTGCAGTCAAGGGGCCTATAACCCCACCGAGGACAGAATTGGCGCCTCCCCCTCCCACGATTAACGTCACACTGGAGGAGGAGTCAATGGTTACTGAGACGGGCACGGTTGTGGGAGCATTGTCATCCGGGTCCTAGACCCATGTTAATTTTGTTTTTATGTAGGTACCTCCAAGTACTTGACTCCAAACCTTTCAGCTGATACGCACTGCAGAGTAGCGTGTAGATACAGCGGACCCAGAGGAGGGGTCATCTTATTTTTGTTTCTTTTTCAGCTGATACGCACTGCAGAGTAGCGTGTAGATACAGCGGACCCAGAGGAGGGGTCATCTTATTTTTGTTTCTTTTTTTTTATTTAATCATATCTTGTTTCTGCTGGCATTACATGCGCAACCGTCTGATAAGAGACTACTGCTATTGTGTCTAGACGACACACCTACTGCATGAACAATGCTAATGCTTGTTGACAGCCATGCAATATGCGTGCTACTCTGTTACTTGCACTATTGTGCATCTTTCATCTCACTACACCGCCCTTCCTAAGACCGAGTATTCGGTCTCATTGGGGGGTATGTAATGGAATCACACTTGTTACCAGCGTAAACGACGCTATAATCTTTCAGTAGAGTATTACATAAGATTAACATCTTGTTTTCACTCTAAGTACTAGTCAAATCCAATACTGCGGTCTGATTTAGCACTGTGTGATACACACAAGATAGTTTTAACTCGTAACCCAGGTTACAGGTCGGTAATGGTAGTCAGTAAGGAATGAATATGCTAACAACAAAGTGCATCTGAGTAAAAGGGGAATGCAGATATGAGTAAGTGCAGCAGAGAATGTGGCAAGGAAATTAGAGGCTGAGCAATGACTAAGCTGCATGATGCTTGCCATAGATGTGAGGTATGTAGGTTCCATAAGCGTAACTGCAGCAAGAGTGCTCAGACAGTTGGTGACTATGAACTTAATCAGCTCAAAAGAAATCTGAACTGTGAGATGAACTGAGAGGGTATAAACTGGGGTACTCTGTTCTGTTTTTTAACTAATAATAATGGTAAGTATTTATAGTATAACAAGTTCTCCATTGCTAAGCGACTAAGTGTTGCCAAGGAGCAGGAACTGGAAAAAATATAAGTAAACATCATGCATTAAACTAAATAATGAGAAGTTAATGAGAATACTGTTTGTTTTAGTAGAGAGAAGGCACCAAGCAGTGTCAGGTGCCAAGGTAAAATGCTAGGCTGTCAGTCATGGGAAAATACCATTATTCCAACTCATAAGTACTGCCACTAGCTAGCAGTACCATGTGCTGCCTGAGTCATGCCATCTATCAATGCTTGCTGACGGTATAATGCTAGCTGTCACTTGTCATTCCAGCTGCTGCTGGTGCTATCACTGATTGAATATATCACTTGCTGTGCATAGCTGTCAGGTATAGCTTAAGATAGATAAATTGTGTGCACCAAGTTTGAAACAAGTGTGGCAAGATGTCCAGAGCCAATGCCGAGCCTGCTGTTGATGTGCCTAGCCTGTATGGAGTCCTATCAATGTCAATAAGTACTTAGTGCACAAGTCCAAAAGCTGTTTAGCAGACAAGCTAATACGATGCTGTACCAGCAGTCAGTGACACAACATGCACCAGAAGTCAAAATAAACATTTAATCATAAGGCTGAAAACTATAAGCCTCCTGGTAGCAGTCTCAACAAATTATATCTCCAAAAACACCCCAATAAATACACAGATAGTACAGATCAAAGGGCAGGGACCAGCTCAAGCTATTAACTCAACAATAGTCCAACCACTGTTATAGAGAGGAGAAGCATGGGAGCTGGCAGAGGTGACAAAATGAGATCAAATTGTGATAATCTAGATCAAGATCTGATCTGACAATGCCTGATTTGATATGACTGAAAAGGAAAAGGGAAAGAAGCATGAAGGGATGTCAAAAGAGATGAATAGAATAGTGGCACATGCATTGAATGGAAGAAGGAAGAGATGAATGGAATAGTGGCACTGAAACATGCAATTATCAAAATGAAAAATAAAACAACAAATTAGGTCAGGAATGCTGGGAGATCAAGAGCAAAAAGTCATATGATCTGGTGGTCTGTGCACTAGAAAATTAATATAAATAGTCCAAGTAGAGTAGAGAATAACCAGGCAATTGATAGGCAAAGGCTCGGTAATTTCCAGAGAGTGAATTGCTTAGGCTGGAATTTATTGAGAACCCTCTGCTTTCAGGAAGATTATTGAAAGCCTTCAACATTATAACATCTCAATTTCATTATCAAGTCAGTGTGCATTGGAAGTGACATTCTACACCATCAAGCCCCAGAACTATCAGTACTACTTGCAATCAAGTACTACAAAGCTTCTGTGAGCATTAAAGTGACTGCTTCACTGACTGTTTTATTCAAACATTTGGCAACACTGTTTTGCTGTGGCATTGTAGTATTTGTAAATTCAAGTTGAATTCCTTCTGACTTATAGTAATTGAAAAAAGCCATTGACATATATTTGCTGTCTTTGTTATGCTGAAGGCATTTGATTTTTTGGCTGGTATAGTGTTTGATGTGTGCTTTGAACAGTTTAAATGCATTAAAGACCTCACTCTTCTCTGTCATATCAAATGTTCACTGCATTTTGTCATTCACAAACATTTCCTACTAGCATCTGTTGGTTTAGTGACTACTGATATGCATTGGCCCATGTATATTACTGAAAATTTTTCTGAGTACTTCAGTTACCCAATCAGCTATATAAGAGAAAGGTGTCCTATGTTGTTTTCAAGCTAAACATGGCTCACAAATATGTGAAAGTGCCAAGTCAAAAGTAATTATAAGGTCTTCAGTCAATTCTTCCCTTATAAGTTGCTCAAGTCAATCAGTGCTGAGATGGCACATTCTATAATGAAGCAGGGAGCAATCAACCTTTATGAAAAATGTTGGGCTGATATAAGTCACACTAGTAATCTGTGCCAATGAGAGTCTTATCATCAAAATAAAGCACCAATGCATTGTTTATAATTGCTATAAATATCAGCTCATTATACAAGTTGAAATACACTTTTTATCTGTGGAAGGTCATGGTAAAGTCACAGTGCACAGAGAGTGTTGTAATAGAGAGCAAGTTATTGGCAAGATCTGATACAAACAAAACATTTGTGATGATGACTGTGTCAAGAAATTTCCTATCATGGTCCTTTCCAAACAGCTTAAACTGTATTGATCCCTTTCCAGCTGAATAAATAATCACATTGTTGGCTAAATGTATTGGAACTTCCCATGCAATAAACAAGTCAGAGAGAAACCATTCTCAATGCAGGGTTATATAAGTTGTGGCCTCTGAGTCTGTAGTCCACAATATATCAGATAGGCATGATGGGCTAAGAGAGGATCAACAAATGGCTGCCTTAGCACTAACAGCAAGGTTATTGCACCCTGGTTCACTCATACTGGTAGTCTCAGTTTTTGCAACATCAGCCTTTGCCTCTGTATTTTCACCATTACGGCCTCATAACTTCTTAGATTTTGAACTTGCATTGTCCTTCTTGCATTGTGCACAAGCAGCCTGTAATTTCAGACAGTCTTGTACTTTATATGTTTTGTCATGGCTGCAACAGCTTTTGCCTTGTTCTTGGCTGCTTGTTGTTGCATCTGTTCAGTTCTGAACATCTCAAATATAGCTTCCTTAATGAGACTGTTGAGCATGAGCATAGACAAGATAAATGATCCATATTCTTCATGTAGGAGAGATTTGACCATCACTATAATAGATAATTCATTGTCAAGAATGTCTATTGTATATGTTTGTTTTATGGTTCCATCAGAGTTTATGATGGGAGGAAAGTGAAGTGCTTGAATATGCTGCATCGCTTCTTCTATGCATGTGCACAAATTCATAAGCAATTCACCATCATGCTTGTGTATAGTAAAAAAATTGCTTAGTGAATTGAAGCATGCATTAAATGCAGATTTTGAGTGGATTTCTTGTAGCTTGATCTACATTGCTGCAAGTTTACTGCAGATTGCATCAACATAAATCTTACCTAGGCTTATGTAATTAAGATCAAAACTAATGGAGCAATAGCCATTTTAAAATATTCACTCATTGGGATAGTTTTTTGAGCATTTCTAATTTTAGTATCTAGTACTTTGTATGTTCTCCATTTGCCTTGATAACTGCTTGAATCCTTCTAGGCATGCTTTCTATTAGTCTTTGACATACCTTTGGTGGTATTTTATCCCACTCCTTTGCAACCCTCTCCTATAATTCATGCACACCATGGTGTTTCATACTGCTTAGGTTGCTCCTTGAGGTACTCCCAGAGATGTTCAATAGAATTGAGATCAAGGGATTGGGCTAGTCACTAAAGGACATCAAAGTTGTTGTCCTCAAACCACTTGTCAGCTCTCTTGGAGTTGTGTTTGGGGGTCATTGTCCTGTTGAAAGTAGTGGGCACCCTCCTCCATCTCCAACTTCTCAAAGCTCTCTTTTGCTCCATCATCCAAAATTTCACAGTACTGCTCTGCATTCATAATTCCCACTACCTCCACAAGCTTTCCTACCCCATTCTATGCTGTGGAAGAGATACAGTGGCTCAAAAAACTGTCTCAATGTTTTATACTTTTTGAAAGATGACATTGGCATGAAGGATGGGAAGTACCTAAAATCCTGATTAAATCATGTAAAATACTATAGCATTGTAGCTACGGAATGAACCTAGGCTTATGTAATTGAGATCAAAGCTGATGGAGCAATAGCCATTTTAAAATATTCACTCATTTCACTCATTGAGACAGTTTTTTGAGCCACTATATCTCTCCCACAGCATAATCACTTCTCAGCTGATATGAACTCCACATTGCAAAAGATGTGGGGTTACTTAGTTTGACTGGCAGCTCAGTTTCTTCCTCAGTAACTATGTGAGCCCCTCCTACTGACATTAAGCATCTGAACATGGATTTTTCCCATTCAGCATATTTGATGATGCCAAGTTTAGACATTGAAGATCATGAGATATCATTCATGCTAAAAAAAAATGAGCTGGAGTGATAGCTTAAAGGATCTAGTCAATGTAGTTATCAAAATCAGTCAATTTGTCTTGCTATGTCACAATAAAATGGAGCAAAAATTGGAGTCTAAAACTTTGGTGTTTAAGTCTGTGGGCTGGGGCCCATAACCTGTTGCAGCTAGCAGATAATACTAGAAGTAGACTAAAACACTGAAGGCTAAATCAACTGATGAGGCTGAGTGTCTCTGATTTAACAGTTGATCAGACTGAGAAAAAAGAAGACACCCAGTGATGAGAAAGGTATACTAACGGTCACATGACTACTCTCAGGTGGGCAGTCCTGCATCCAAGTTCAACAACTGGTACTAGAACCAGCAAACAATTTACTTTCCATTATCACACTCACTGCACACCAAAAAGTTCACTTCAATATTCTTGGCAAAACTGTACTTCAGTACTTTTAAAAAGATCAATTGATATATCAAGTAGCTTTAGAATAATATTTATTATACTCTAGCAATTTAACATTAATACAAGTCTTAAGCTGTATGATGAGCTGTAGCATAAGATATAATCCTTTGAAGTTGATGAGTCATTAGAAGGGCTCTGGTGCTAAGTATCTACAAGCCAAACATCCACAGATCATTAACTATTTTTTCATCTCTGGATTGTCCTTGATTGCTGTACTACTAAATGCAAGGATTCCCAGTACTATCTAGTTTATTTGTCTACAGTATTTGATGACTTCCAGTCTCTTCTATATTCTCAGTCTGTGAATATAACAAGCATTTAACTTTAGCTCACTTTAAAATAATCATTGTAGTCCAGTAAAACCTTGTCTATTTTCAAATAGAAAGCCCTAGGGTTTTTGATGGGACCATCTAGACAGATAATCCCTACCCCACACCAGCACCTTCCATGTCTAATGAACCTGAATGGTGGGTATTGACATCTAATTCTGAGACTAAGTGATAAATAAGAAAATTGATGTGACAAAAAGGTATAAATGGATGTAAAGCTTTTGAAAGTATCTGCGATGACCACAACAGCATTACAATGGATATCGAGTTTTGGTAGTGGTAGGAAAAGGAAAAATTCAGTTCAAGTTTTTATCAGGGTTACTGACATTGAAAGCAGGACAAAGTATATTCCAGGATGCTGAATATGTGCATTAAGCAAATATACCACTATAACCCAGAAATCGGATAAGTCTTACGTGGTGGGTGAAATCGAGTAATGTCTGGTACATCCTCTGCGAATACAATGGCAAGACCGCTGGAAAAGCATAAAAATCATCATTAGCAAGGAATCGTCAAAATTGCGATGGAAGTACGCGTCTAAGTGCCAGTCAATGTGACTGTCATGATATTCAAGGACTGTCAGATAATTGAAACAAGGCTAGGCATCCAACGAACCAATGAAAGATCCAAGGCCCAGGGTTATCCGTTGTGAATCGAATCGTCACATTATCCTGGTATGATCCGCCAATGGAAACAACATCACGTCTGACCTGCAACAGTAATTGAGTTCGAGGGTTCAAAAAATTAACTAGGAAGGAGTAGAAGTCTCCCCTACGAACAGGGTTCACAAAGTTGTACGTTGAATTACCGGCACTTCGAATAACAGAGAAAGTATGCTGTGTGACGAATGATCATTATTAAATGATGACGACGATGAGTCGAATTTCATACCCCATGCAGATGAAAGGGATGCTGAGAAAACCATTTTAGCAACAATTCATTAAAGGTCAAACACCTACAGGACTTCCCAGGGAACCTCCAGGAATAGAAACTTCGACGACTTTGTTCCTGGGCAATGTATAGACGCTCTCCGGAGGATACAGTTCCTGGGGCGTTTTTGCGCCGCTTTTGATCTGCAGCAGAGCAGGCACAGAGGGCGGAAAGAAGGAAGCCCCATTGATTGTGAATTTGCCAGTATGGACGTTATGCGCTACGGCGAGTGTTAGAGTGACGTCGGCGTCTCCCGGAGTGGGAACGCCAGGCGCAGCTGGGTTAGTAAGAGGGTGTAGATCAGTTTCTCGTAACGGTTTGGTGTTTGGGGTCTGGGTAGTGTTTGGATCTTCAATAGGTGCGTCCGTGTATCGCAAGATGGCGGAGTTTATGCCTCCGTCAAACGGGCTTTGTGTTTTTCCGATGGGTATGTTGGGCTCGGCACGTATCCAATAATTATTGATGGGCTGGTCAGCCGTTAAGACAAAGGAGTATCGCTGTCCAGCAAAGATCCTGATCGAGTCAATATTTAAAGGCTGTACGTTGACCCCGTCGACTTCGATGATTGTCTAATGGAGAAAAGGAAACAAGGAAAATTCAAATGCAGCCTGGAGCATGTGGATTATCAAACGCACCATCGTGTGACCGTCGATAGAGAAATTGTAGTTGGGGTCACATGAAATAGAGACAAGGCGGAAACGATACCTTAGGCCCTTTATAACTGAGATCACAGAGAGAGATGAGGGAGGGCCACCGACATAACGACCAATGCCATTGATCAGCGTGGAAATAGGCCGAGGGATGCCAACAAGTTTGGGAGCAGGAAAGTGATACCTGTCAATTCAGGTCAGTTAGCGAACGATGCTACTGAGGATTTGACATACCAATCGGCGAGAGTGATCACTGTATCATCTTTTGAGAAGTTGAGAAGTAATAAGACTACAGGTTGATTTTCATGATAGGAAAGTGCGACTGACCATTATCAATGTCGTATCTGGAACATTATCGTTCATATTAGCTTTGCTCTTCTCTGAATCGTTGAACAGCAAACCCACAAGTTTTCATGCGGGTCATCAGGATCATAAACGACAAGAACTCCCCGGAGACCATCACAGTACTGGGTTGCTGACAAAGTCAAAGGATTAGTCTTCATAAACATTTGATCCGTTGGAACATACAATAATGTGAATGATACCAAAATGTGCCAGCTTGATCAGGAACATGAAAACCGTATATAAACGATTCCCCGGGTATTATGGGACATTGCGTCACTCCCTCTGGGCCATCAGCCCAAGGAGTTCCTGCCTGAACTAGGCCATGCCAATGCTAGAGGAAGTTTTAATAGCCTGAGATGGTGACGGACGAATGGAATGACTGACAATACTCGTCGCTCTACGCATCGACTCGTCGGTGAGGAAATCGATGACATTGATTTCAAAGTTGTTGCCCTTCCGAGCATGATAAGCGTCGGTCAGTTCCGCTCAAGCAGGGAGTAAAGTGAGTTTTACCTTGTTTCCTGTAATGAGGGGACCGGGAAAGCTGGCGCTCGCAGCGGTTTTCCCTGCCAACACAGTCCTGAGAAAAAAAAGAGAATTACAATGGAGGATGTCCCTTGGCTAAGGACCTTACGATCGACTGAAGCCATCGGGTGAGATGACCTTATTCACGATGTGCAGGTCTGTCCTTGGTCCAATTCCACCGTAGACAACGGAAAGAAGAGAGAAGACAGGAATAGCATAAGACCACATCGACCTGCCAAACGGACGACGTTTTCACTCACTAGCTACTATATACAAACCCGTTTATACCAGCATGGTTAGCCTTAGTCGCTTTTCGTTCGTCGAGGATCATAATAGGCGAGAAGACCGGTGGGACCAGGGTAATATTAAATTATACCCCTGAAGATATTGTTCTGGACACATTGACCCTAAATTTACATTGCTTGACTCAACGCCGTGAGGATCTGGAAAGGAAGGCACTCGGCACGAATAAGCGGACCACATGGTGTGTCGGATGTTAGCCACCCCTTGGACCCCTTGGACTGATATTGTCGGAACAAAGCTTAATAGAAATAAATATTCCCCTCGACTTCATCTATTCCATTGGCAGACTCGGATCTAGAACCCGAGGTTTGAAAAGTAAGCAGAATCCTCATACCTAGCTGTTGACTTGCATCTGTCAGTCTGACCTTTGAACATGCAAGTAGTCGACCATCACATATACTATCCCGGAGACTACTGCCAGTCCATAATATACGGTCTGGTAACTGCACTGCAAGGTTCCGGTTTTCTTAGTAGTCGTCGTTTATGTTTCCTGAGGCTTTTGACAAGCGAAGGATGAATAGCTCAATACACAGAAAAGGGTTGTCACAAGCCACAGAGAAAAATGATTAAGCGTTTGAGTATAACAGAGAGGACTACACAACAGCAAGGCTGTGCAGGACATGAGCGCAAGATTTCCAGAGACGTCAACCAAAGGATCTAGATTCTAGTACAAGTGGTTGATTGCACCAAGGGAGAATCCCGAGCCAGAGGCAGGGTTTCGAACGTCAAGAACACGCACTCAGTTACAAAGAGGAGGAAAGTTTAAAAATTCCACTTCTTACGAGATTGCCACATCTGAGAATTCCGTTGTATAGACCTATAGATATAATTGGATATTGGATGCGCGGAGGACAAGGGACATGCTATACAGGAACCACGCCTAGATCAGGAAGACCGACTGCTCCCGGAATCATTGCATGTACTCATTTAGGAGTAGTCCCTATAGACTTCTATCAGGTAGCAATGTGAAGAGCAACCTTGTAAACTGAGAAGTATGAAGTTCGGAAGTGATTGCCAACCAGATGCAAGGTAGTCATGAGGCAGGCCTCCAGCAGTTTAGGGTCAGGACATTTGCTTTCTTGCTTTCAACGTGAGTGTGTGGAATTGGCGAGGGCGACCTATATCTGGCTGGTTCCGAGGTTTTAGCACACGTGACTCCCCTTCGCCCACCTTCGAAGCCCTTCAAGACACACCACAGAAGCCAGGAACCCACCTCGCAAAATTTTCATCACATCACTAGCAACTGATCTAGGGTACTAGATATGCACACAAGCCGACAACCCACCGTGACATAAACCACCACCCACCCCATCGACGACCATTAATCACAAATGCCGCCGCACATAATTACGATCCTAGCAACTTCCAAACGAGCGTGGAGGAAAAGGGTATGATATTTGGTCATCAACAATCGATATTCCAGAACATTCTCAGTCGTGCTGCAATGCTCTTTTTTTTAAACTTGTAAATGAAATGAAAAAGAACAACAAATCATCGATTGTCAATTGTCAAACAGGGTTCGTAAATCATAAACGACAAAGAACTCCTCGGGCAAACGCATCAACAAATAACACCGAGTTTTTGAGAGATTTTTTTCTTTCAAAAAAATGTAACGAGCCCTCCCCATCCATCTAACTAACATCTAACCCAAAGGAGAAAAAATGAGAATGAGAATAACAAGATCGTTGCCAGCTGCCAACGCGCGGAGGAAATAGACGTATGTCCGGAGTGTGTAGCTTAAACTCAAGTGAAGGATACTATAAACATACTTACCTGACGATTTCGTATCCAGCAGATGAGGAGAATACAAGACCCAGGAACTAAAACTTACAAATCTATATATAACCTCAACAAAAAACATAATCAACAAAACAAATCTATTAAATCATACACAACCTCATACAACAATCCAAACCCAACCACAAAAAAACACAAAACCAAAAAAGGCGGAAAACTTTTTTTTGGGGAAGGGGAGTGGACGTGACAATTTTGCTAACGTAAGGGAGGACGAGAGGGAGAGGCGAGAGGTAGAATGGGAAAGGGCGGGAGTAATCAAGCGGTAGACGTGCAATGTCGTCTTAATACACGAAAAGATTAACAGCAATGAAAGCGAGAACGCAGTAATCAAAAATCAAAATATCAAAAAAAAAACAAAACAACAGCTGTCGTAGATTCTTATACGCATGGGATTATCGATTATGGGTGACAGATATGAAAAAGCTCAAACTTCTCAAAAAAAAAAGTAAGTAAAGAAGCGCAAAAAAAAACCATTATAAATCAATGCTGTTTCTTCTTTTTCGAAGCTACAAAAAACCCCAACAACACGAGATCAACGCACGAACGACAACAACGAAAAAGGAAGAAAAACAAAAAACGCCACTCACCAGCTCTCCTCTTAGACGGCGACTTCCTCTTCCTAGGCGCCTCCTCCTCCTCCTCCTCCTCCTCATCCTCCTCCTCCTCATCCTCCTCGTCCTCATCATCATACACAGGACTACGCGCGCGCGGCCGCTTACTCGTACTCGGCGTCGCATTCACATGCGCATTCGGGGTCATCATCCTCCCCGCAGCCGCAGCCGCAGCCTGGGGCGTAGCCTTACGCACCGGATACCTCCCAATCGGCGCCCCGGGCTGCTTCGCGCACTGAACGCAGAACCACTCGCCCTCAGGCACGGCACTCAACGGCGGCGTGAGGCACCCCAGGTGGTACGGCGAGTCGCACTGCCAGGGAATAGAAATTTCAAGGTGAGCAACTGGAGCAACTGAGAAAATACAAGGAAGGACCCTGGGGGGGATAATACAGACCTTGTCGCACTCGAGCGGGGAATCGTCGTCACCGCGTTCCGTGCTACACACGACACACAACGCCGGTGGGTCGACCTCGATAGGATGGCGCGGGAGATCCGACATCTTGTCGCTCGGTTTCGCCAGGAACACAGTCGTGTTCGCCCCCGCTGCGATACTATGTGATGTATATCCAATTCCCCTCGTCAGCAATTCCAAAAAAAAACAAAAGAGTAATAAACATTCCTTACTCTAATATCTCAATGCCATTGAGAGGAACGACACGCGTGGGCTTCGTCGCGCTCTTCGGCTCATCTGGGCCGAGACCAAGTTCACCTGCCGAGAACATCAAATCAAGCACGTTAGACAGACGGTGCGGTGCGTGCGAAAAGCGGCTGAGGAGTAAGTATCGCGTAACGCATAACGCACCATTAGCAGCATTCTGTCCCCAGCCAACAGTCATAACCGTATCGTCCTCGTCCGGGGTGAGTACCCAATGCGTGACGCCTCCAGAACGAGCCAGCGAGATCTTGCAGCCCCTGCCAAAGGTCATGCCACTGCCAGTCAGCCTGCAGTTCCATTCACCCAGAAAAATACAAGAAAGACTCGCTGAATGTCTTGCATGAACCGGAAAGTGGAGTATGGAGAGCCCGCAGAGCCTATGTTGGGCGTTAGCATGCACGAATGAGAGATTGAAAGGCCGTTACAGAGGAAAGGCGTACTACACAAGCAGAGGAATCATGCTCGGTGCTCGGTATCGCGCGACAATATCCATACTGTAAGAAGGTAAGGGAATAGGTATGTGCATAAATGAGAAGAGATTCTTCCGACGACGAGGCCAAAAGGAAAGAAATGAAGCGCATATAGTGAATATACACGTGCGAAAAGAGCCTCTGCCAACTGTGTACAGGGAAATGAAGGGGGAAAGCACGCTGCAGCAGAAAGCCTCGATCGTCGGAAAACCACACAGCCCTACCACATGCACAAAAAGTACAACAAAAAAGAGAAAACCCCCGCAAAGAGAAAAAAAGATGAAGAGGAGACTGAAACATACCCTCTCCACTATTCTTCCACTTGCCTGCCATCCAATACATCCCCTGCCTATCCACGACGACACTATTCGACGGGCCAGCAGCGATGAGCGCGCCGTTCGTTGCGGGACTTGGACCTGCGAACTATCAAGGGGGGTTGACCGTCAGTTTCATTACCAAGAAGGAAAGACAAGTAGACCGTACTTGCGGGACAGCTTTGGGCTTCAAGACGTCGACTTGGTTCCCGAGACCGAGGCGGCAGTAGCCGTTGTATCCCCATACATAAACTACGCTGTGGACAGTTGGATAACTGGATGATGAGGAAAAGACAGAGACCTACCCGGTATCGTCGAGCGCGAGACTATGTTGTGGGCCCGAGACGATGTTGAGGATATGTTTCCCGTCGAGCTCTTTGATGTACACTGTCGATTGTATTAATTAGCGAGGGTGGAAAAGAAAAAAGGAGCCAGTGGACGCTATTCGGCTCCCTTTGGAAAGAAGACACGTAGAGAAAAAGTACCTGGAGTGACTTCGATATCATACGCAGTCTTGTTACCGGTCGTGATACGCTCTCCGGTCATGCCGTTACCGAGCTGGCCGTTCTGAGCACTCCCAAAGGAGAAAACTAGACGCCAAATGTTTAAAACTCTAATACGAGGAATCTACACGTACCCTTGCCAGACTCTGTGAGTACCAGCGAGAAAGTAGCGCCTGCCGAAGCCTTGACGATGCGCTCCTTGTCTCCACCATTACCAACGCCCGTAATCAGCCTAAACGACGTGACCTCGGGACACACCGAATGCCCACACTACGTCTTCTCATCAGCTCTGCACTTGCACGCAACCACACACGTACCTGCCCCACATTATTCTGTCCCGCACTCCACGCGCTCCCGTCGCTCCCCACCAAAATGGTGTGGTTCTTCCCACACGCGGCATGCACGAACCTCGTCCCCTCCTTCGCGCCAAGTTCAGCAGCAATGATCCTCATGGGCGCGTTCTCCGACACGTACTCGTCGCCGGCGGCGGAGCCGGGGGGGATGCCGAGCGCGCCAAAGGAGTTGCGGCCAAAGAGCCACGCGGCGCCGTCGATGTCGATGGCGACAAAGTGGCAGCCATTGCACGAGGTGTGGACGGAGCGGATGCGGATGTTGGCGAGGGAGCGGAGGATGTATGGTTCGAGGAGGTCGGGGTTCCTTGGGCGGGTTGGGTTGGGTTGGGGAGGAGAGAGAGGGACGAGGACTCACTCGAACTCGTTCGGGTCGTTTCTGAGTGCGCCGCCGCGCTCTTTCTTGCCGAGCTTGGGCCTGTAGAGGGGATGAGCTGGACTCGGTTCAGATTGGGGGAGGGAGACGGACCAGTCCGTGCCGCCGCAGATGAGGACTGGAGCGGGTCAGTTGTGGTTCGGATTGGATGGCAGAGACTCACGGCGGCCCCACTGGACGGGCTCGGGTTGGTGCTTGTTGCTCGCCATCGTCGACTCGTAAGTGTTTGTTGTTGTCCCCCACGCTTGTTTGCCACTCAACCCCAACTCAAACTGACGTCGCCTAACTAAGCGCCTGTAAATATTCTTTTATTACATACTACATACACTTGTCCCAATAAATACTGCGCCAGTCAGAATACACAGATCCCAGTGCAAGAATCAACTTACATATACTCGTCCCAACACGCTTGAGAGAATACTAACAACACATCAGCCAGCGCAAGTGAATTTCGCTGTGAACCAACCTTGAACACGTCCCCAGAAAGCACCAGCACATCGCCATGAACCAGCGTCACGCCAATCGCCTGCTTCTCGGGCTTTCCTGGCTTTCTACCAGGTTTTCTCGCCGGATTTTTTACATCGACAACCGCCGTGACATCTGTCAAAGGCTCCCCAGTCCCCACATCCACATCCTCTCCGTCCGTCTCCACCTCGCCATCACGAATCAGTCCCGGCACAGACCCTCCATCCACAACCATCGGCTCCCCAAACAACACAGGCTCCTCGCCAGGCTCAAGAAGCCTCATCTCTCCATCCTCCATATCAACATCCACACCTACACCCCCAGGACGCTCGAGCGCAAGCACATCCACATCCTCGTTCTCAGACAGCCGAACCGGAAACCCCGACCGCGGCACGATCGTCACTTCCACTTCGCATCCCAGGAGCATCAAAACGACCGGATTACTCGTCGCGTCAAGCGGCGTCGATACCTGCCAGCGCAGCTCACATCACATTCTCGTAGAACGAAACGAAAACAAACCTTGCGTCTCCCACTAACAACCCACGCACAAATGTCCACCCTCCCGACTCTGACCTCCCGCTCCGCATACACCCTCGCGCGCGCACACATCACCTCTTTCGCTCGTACCACCGTCGGGAGCCACGCCGTCTCCTCACTCGGCGTCACATACGTAAAGTACGGCTCTGCGCGTGTCTAATCAGAATCGCACATCGGCGAGCAAAAAAAGGGTAAGAAAACGCACTCGTCGAACACATCTCCCTCTCAAGCGGCACCCGCATCTGTACATCTCTCAACAACACCGTCGCATCCCTCTGCAGCACCCTATCGTTTCCCGTGAACACATGGTAGACGCTCACTTTCCTCACCACTTCCTTCCCCTTCCCCTTCCACACCCCCTCCCTCATCTCTTCTCCCCAGTCTTCACCTTTCTCAGCTTCCACCGCACCCAGCACTTCCTTTCCTTTCCCCTTCCACCTCCCCTTATCTCGCGCCCTCACCTCGCCCCCGGATCCTCCAACCACACCACAAACCTCCCAAAAATACTCAAAACACACCATCCCATCTCCCCACTCCGTCCGCTCACCCTCCACACCCATATTCGCAGGGAACGAATCCGCAGGATGCGACAGCACACCACTCTGCTGCGGATCCCTCAACTGCGCCAGCTCAATCGCATAGCCACCTTGCACCTCCCCTCCTCCCTCACTCTCACTCTCACTCCCACTCTCACGCTCTCCACCCCTCACCTTGTCCTTTCCCTCCGCCTCCCCTCCACCTCCACACACAGCCAAACACCGCAAACCCAAACACCTCCCGCCCCTCAAAAACCGCCTAAAATTCACCCTCCCACACTTCTTGCACCACCACCCCTTGGGCAGCGCCCCGTCCACATCCCCCGCCTCCCCACCACGCACCGTCTGTGGCAGGAGGTAGTGGTACGCCCAGTGGATCGGCAGCTTCTTCCCGACGAGCAGCTCGTAATTCGGGTGCGCCGCGCGCCTCGCCAAGTAGTATTGCGTTGTCTGTTCGTCTTTGTCTTTGTCTTTGTCTTTGTCTTTGTCTTCCGGGTCTGCGTCGGTGGTGCGCTGAGGTGAAGCAGACTCGGAAAGCGAAAGCGTGGGAGGTATAGGTATGGTGGAGGGAGATGGAGGGTTGCTGTTGAGAGAACGCGAAGCAGGCGACCACCAAGGCCGAACAACGCTCCCCTCAGGCTGAGCCTCAACTTCTTCACCACTCGGTACCCATCGACATTTGAACCACCACTCCATCCTCCCAGACACAAACTCCTCCCCCTCCACACCACTCACCTTCATACACCCCCCTTTCTTCTTCTTCTTCTTCTCCTTCTCCTTCTCCGAATCAAGTACCTCAACACGACGCTCCTACACACCACACCAATCAGCATCCCACCTCAAAAAAAAAAAACCGATCAACATAAAACCCACCTGAACACCATCAACGACGAAAAACCCAAGATACACATACCCACACTCGGGCGGCACACCGACTCCCCACCTGTGCTCCAAAAACGCGCGGGACGCAATAACAGTAGATACACATACCCACACTCGGGCGGCACACCGACTCCCCACCTGTGCTCCAAAAACGCGCGGGACGCAATAACAGTGCGGCGTGCAAGCGACATACGTATCGCACAGCGCCGCGATCTCAGCGGGTATCTTGCACGGGATGCGGTTGTCCACTCCCACTCCCACTCCCGCTCCCGCTCCTTCACTGCCGCCAGGCACACCCAACCTCGACGCAGGCTCCGCATCCGGCAGAGGCACGCATACGTCCGTCGAAGCCCCGTTTTCAGCATTTACAAGACCGAAACCGGGAAAACTAGCAAAAGCAGCAGCCGTCGACGGTCCGGGCAGTAAACTCAACGTCGAAATAGACATTGCAGGAACAGGAACAGGAACAGGGTTGAGCGGAATCGGAAGTACTGGTAGTGGTCCGACGTTTGGACAGGTGTAGGTGTATGCGCCTCTCCTGATGAGACCTGAAGGACCGGGAAATACGGAGGAATGTGTCGGTAGTGCTAAAGATGACGTTTCACTCTCAGTTACTACTGATCGTTGTCCCATACCCATTTGCCGATAACCAAAATCGGTAGTGCTAAAGATGACGTTTCACTCTCAGTTACTACTGATCGTTGTCCCATACCCATTTGCCGATAACCAAAATGGACTTCGGGCACTCGAGGTGGGTCAGAGTACGGCGTAAACAACTCTCCGTATTGATTGTCTCCCGCACCCTCGACGCAGGGACTGGATTTGAATCGAAAGGACGAGGCATAGTATGACACAGCGCCGGGGGTACAACATCTGTCCGAGTCCGTCGGATACTCTACCCGATGGACCATCAGTCATTCGTTGCTTACCCTTCCCTTTCCCCTTCGCGGTCAGGGCGTGTCCGCCCTCCATAGCTCCAGTATACCCCTCGTTCATCTGAGCATGATTCCACCCATCCTGTTCCAACCGTAAGGAGTAACTTGCGAACCATACGGATAAGGTCTTGTGTGTGGTGGCCCGAGATTCAAATGCGGACCAGGATAAGGATGTTGAGGAGACATTGATGAACTACGACAGGCTGAGACCAGTTGGAAGGCTGTCTCAGATGTAAAGTCATCGTTCCTTGAGAGCTGTGAGAAGCTGAGACGGTAAATCACGTACACCGATGGCAGGAGGAAGGCACACAGGCGCACTAGACCGAGAGATTTTAAATACGGTGATGGATTCACTGTCGAAGGAACGGCTCTAGAGGAAGTAAAAAATTGCGGTGGCTGATGAAGTTGAAGAAAAGATTTGACAGGCGGACATGATATCTTTTCTTGAGAAAGATTAGGCGACGAGATACGATACGTGTTCGTAAATGTATCTATAAATTCGGCGGACATGATATCTTTTCTTGAGAAAGATTAGGCGACGAGATACGATACGTGTTCGTAAATGTATCTATAAATTCAACTCAACTACTCTGAGAAACACGAGTTGAAACACGGAACTTACGTTCTGTTTTTCCAGGACTAAAACGGAGATGGTCTTTTGGTTGAAAAACTACAGGCAGGGAACGCTCATGGGGAATGTACATCATCCCTTGACTAGGTAAAACCAGTGGAGGTCTATTGGGCGGAGGATGCGGTCCAAATTCGGAGTCAGAAGCCGTTGAAGTGGGATCCTCAGCGATCGGTTCATTTTGAACAAGTCCACAGCTTCCATGCCAAATTCGGAGTCAGAAGCCGTTGAAGTGGGATCCTCAGCGATCGGTTCATTTTGAACAAGTCCACAGCTTCCATGCGAAGGGTGGTTGGAAACAGAATCATTCTGCAACCCACTCGAGGCTTCGTCTGCAGCTTGTGCATCATCTAGACACAAGGAAGATTCTTCACGGATGTTAACATCACCAGGGACCCTTGTTGGAGACTGGTTGACAGCTGACTCTGCTGGCGTAGAAAGATCCTAGAGAGACAAATAAAATCTCGAATCCTAAAGGGCTGACATGAGTACACAAAAGAAAGGAACGAAAAGCATACATCTTCATCTCAAACGAAAGTCCGTCGTCTGCCAATTTAGATACGCCCATCCCACTCGACGTATGTTCGAGAAGAATCACTGGCGTTGTTGAGAGTAACCAGGCAATACCGTTAACTGCTACAGAAAGCTCAGGCAGGGCGGAAACAAGTTCCTCTTTGGTCTGAAAAGTCAATGAATAAGAATTGCGGACATGAAATGTTAAATGGGGAAGCGAGCGCTCACATCGCACCATATGGAGGGCTGTAATTCAGAAGGTTCGTAGGATTGTTGCCAATGGATCATTAGACAAATCCATTACCTGCAGCTTGGGTAGCCTCCATTGAGGTTCACCCTTCGACGGTGGGTCTGAAATAAAATGGTGAACGAGAAATGTCGACTGAAGCTTTTTGACTCACTTTTTCCAGTAAGAATGGAGCGTAAGTTGGTCCGCTTGAGTTGCTTGATCTTGGAAGAACTGAAACTCTTCACATCGGGATTCAACTCTGGCTTGGTCTTCAGCTCTTTGGGCGTTTTGACCTTCCGGAATTTGACTTCAAACTCTTCACATCGGGATTCAACTCTGGCTTGGTCTTCAGCTCTTTGGGCGTTTTGACCTTCCGGAATTTGACTTCTTCACTAGTTCCATGTTCTCTTCGTTCACCTTCGACTTCTTTGGGCGGCCCCGTTTGCGAGGTAACTTTTGTACAATCTCATCCACGTTCTCTACTCCCTGTTCCATGGGCGGCTCCTTTCTTTTACGTTTTAACGATAACTGACTTTCTACTGCTTGAGGGAGTAAAGTTATCTCCGCGTCAAGAGTATCCATATCAGCACGAGAGGCCCCAAGTGAATCAACATGAAAAGTCTCTGCTGCTTGTTCTAGAGACGGTTTCTTTCTATGGCCTCTTGACAATACTTCAATGTCCATTGCTTGATCGACTGAAGTTGCCTTCTCCGCGTCAACACTATTCACATCAGTCGGAGGAGCCTGAGTTGGAAGTCCATTGCTTGATCGACTGAAGTTGCCTTCTCCGCGTCAACACTATTCACATCAGTCGGAGGAGCCTGAGTTGGAATGACCTCACGAGCCTCGACATGAGAGTCCAAAGCGCGAGAATCTTCTAGGGACATTATGCTGATTTCAGACTGCCTTTGCGGGCGTTCTTGAGCACAAAGGATTCGACTCTGGTTGCCTGCACAGAATCAAATCTCCTGTTGCGTTCGACTCCATATCTACTGCGTTACGACCCGTCAAGACTTGCTCCATCGCCGCCATGCTTGGTTCTGGTTGATCCGTGCCGTTCAATTTGAGATACTCCGAATTTGTAAACGGACTTGCTCCATCGCCGCCATGCTTGGTTCTGGTTGATCCGTGCCGTTCAATTTGAGATACTCCGAATTTGTAAACGTTTCTGAAGCCTGGACAGTCCCATCGTTGGTCCGAATTAAGGGTTCATTATGTTGTGTACTTTTTATTCAAATCTCGTTCTTGGATTGACACCATCCGCCTGCAAAGCAGGATTCCGGAGGATTTCTGCACTATGCCCAAGGTGCTTCCGCCGCAGGTGCGACCTCGACCGAGCATCCCGAGTGTCGTTGAACTCCGAAACACTTGACTTTGGTTGCGCATACAGAGATTCCTCTGGAATTCGGATGCTGGACTCGACGTTGGAGCCTACGATGTCCCCCGCTGTACCCGCCTTCTGCTGGCCCCTCTTGATTTTCTTGCTACGTTTGAAACGCGCGCGCTTTCGCGGAACCTCCCCGCTGTACCCGCCTTCTGCTGGCCCCTCTTGATTTTCTTGCTACGTTTGAAACGCGCGCGCTTTCGCGGAACCTTACAATTGTATTGCCAGTGATATTTGAAGTTTCATCCCGCTGTGTACTCTCCTTCGTTTCGGACCTCGTAAATGTGAAATCGCCAGGCTGCAAAACACGACCGGGTTCAATCATGGAACTCCATGCCTTTTGATGCACCATCGGACCAAGCGAAACATTTTCTTCGGCACAAGCCCTTTCACAAGTGTCTGGAGGGAGACAACCTTCAAAGGTCACTTCAACATTACTATGAATTTGTTCCTGGTCACTAGGGTTCGTCTCTTTCTGGGTATCCGACGCATTGGTAGCAGCCGTAGCCTCGATTGCGCTAACGTCGTTCGTCTGTGCAGGTTCGTCTCTTTCTGGGTATCCGACGCATTGGTAGCAGCCGTAGCCTCGATTGCGCTAACGTCGTTCGTCTGTGCACGAAACCGACTGCACTAGATTCCTGTAATCCTCCGCCTACTAGCGGTGTGATCGTTTCTGGCCCAGTTTGCCTAGTGTCATCAATATCTGGTTTGGATTGCATACAGGAAGAATCCTCGTTATGATAGGTTGGTTCCACTGATACTGGGTCTATTACACCGGAATGCGGTGGAGTTGTGCTGGATCTAGTTGGTCTTGCTTGACTTTGTGAAACTTCAAACGCTTCAACTCTGGACGATTTTTCAGACCTCAAGAAACGAGTTCCAGAAGGATTTGAAGATTCGACTTGTTGCGTGCCGCCTTCGCTTGGAACTTCATCGTTCTCCTGGGCTGAGTGCTTCTCCCCACGGGCCTTGGCTTTGCTTTTGTTTTGCCTGCAACTCGATTCGTTCTTGCAAGACTTGAACGATCCCCGCTAGCATGCGGCCCACGAGAAGAACCTGTAGGTTGTGTAGTCCTCTCAAGAGTTACCTACACTCGCCTAAGTCCTCACCATTGGGTCTCTCTCCAAAAGTGCCTTCAGAGAGTGCATGTAAGGCCTCGATAACTTCAGCCTTGATCTTTTTGCCTCGTAAATCCACTCCCTGACCTGTTTCTTGCTTGCCCGATTTAACCATACTCATCTAGAATCTCTGAATTCCATAAGACAGATTTTTCGGGTCGATGATTGTCTGGAGAAGTTCTGGAGTGTCGCTAAGGCCACCGGTGACGGTGACAGACGCGGTCTAGACGTCGGGACAGGCCCATCATGATAGTTGTAAGGCGAGCAATAAAAATAAATATTTCTTTCTTGTTTGTTCTAAATTAAGAGTTATTGACCGCTAAAATCAAAATATTGAAGAGGAGATGTAATAAATAGGTCATTGGTAGATGGCAGATGATGAATTTGAAGTGAGCTCGCAAGTATCTTGAAATGCTGTGGAATAAAAGACCAGGTTAAAGCTCTAGTAGACAAGTTCTTCCGTGCAGTTTATTGCTATGTAGTATTTAACTGAAAAAACGCTCTTCTCCGCCGATACAACGCAGGGCTCTAGCCATGTATGTGTCCGAGAGAATTAATCTAGGCGTCATACCTTGGTGACTTGCCTGAAATTCACATAACAGAACAAGAATGAATACCAATCGTATTGACGGTGGCTTCGCACTGACAGACAAGGAATCAATCCACCAACCATGATCGGTGAGCAAATTCAGGTACCATTTGGCGCGGCCGTCAAATCTTCCACGCTCAGTCGAACTACTAACAGGGTGTATGGCATTTCTGCCGGCCGTAAGAGAGGTGGCCCTGCAGTATCTGCCTGCTTTGACAAGTGGGGCATTACATCGCCATCCCGAGTTTGTTTACTTCCCGATCCAGGAAGGTCAGAGACTAGAATACTTACAGACACCTGACTTCAGCAATACGTACATAAACCATTGACTCGGGCCGGACCAGGGGAGTCAAGGTGAACACATGCCAATACTGTTCATGGAGTGAATACGTACATAAACCATTGACTCGGGCCGGACCAGGGGAGTCAAGGTGAACACATGCCAATACTGTTCATGGAGTGAAACAGAAGAGTCGACGAATAATGGAAATACTCGCACGGAATTGTAAACATGTCTCAAGCTGCTGCTTTACACGAATCGATGAATCAAACCGTTGTCGAACGGGTAGAACTTGAAGTAGACGTACCTTGTGGGAACTTGAACGAGTACAAAGCATCTTACGAACGTGACGCGGCATAAATAGGGAGTGAAGTACAGTGCTTCTGTTCATGGCGTTTGGAGACAAATTTTAGAGATATTCTGGTCCGGTGTCCACAAGCTTCGGGTCAACGGCGCCAATCAAGAAATCAATTGTACTATTTCCTTGAGCAAAATCAGAATCCGCTTCCTGCTTGAGTTTGCATTGTATAATCCGATTGTACGGGCAGGTCCCTGACTCCTGAGCTCATGCCAGGCGTCACAGTTTAACGTTTAACAGAGTCACATAATTGCCGACTGAAAACAGGGCCAGGGCATTCAGTTTACTCATGTTTGAGCACAATTTGTAGTGGTATACTAAATGACACTAAGTCCCGCTGATAGAACTGGTGCAAGTCCTAGTATTGTCAAAACTTACCTGTACTCCTACCTAGGGCTTTTCGCACATTGCGCGATCCCGTGGCTGAATATGAGTAAGTGCGATGGGTGACGCCATCGCGTCTGCGCTCCACAAATATCCTGCCATGATTTTGAGTGGCGAGAAATGGCACTTGTCTTTGCACGCAGAATTCGAAGTCCCGCTAGGAAATATCTCCCCATATTTTTGAATACCTCTTGCAGGGAGTTTCTGCGATTGCCATGCTCCTTAACATCACACTAGCTGGGTGCATCCAAAATGAGTCAATTACCCTGGGCCAATTCACAACTGTTTCATCTATTGACCAAGGCTACTGTCCCCAAACTGCGCTCCGGAGGGTTCAGGGCCAGGCGCGTAAGACGTGTCTAAACGTGTTGCAGTGGCAGTGACACCCTACCCGTAGCTCAAGGATGTAACGCGGCTTGGGAAAATTTCCGTTCTGCATGAGGAACGGGATGACGGAGTAATGAACCACCACATAGCCTTTACCACGTATTAGCTGCCATTCTGGTTACAAGTCCAGGATTCATCACACCGTTTGGTTCATTTCCCAGTGGAGAAGAACATTCCGAGTAAACCTCGAGATAATTTTGATCGGCGCGGGCACTACTTAAGAGGTTTTGGACCGCGTCTCTGCTCCCCAATCTACAACCTTCCTACTTTCTTTCTTTTTCGCCATGCGTGCGGTCATACTTTCCACGGCCATTTCATCGAGTTTGCTTCTTGCCTCCCTCAGTCACGCTGCTCTCACCGAAGTTTCTGATATCCTCCCTCATATCAAATTCGATTTCGTTATCGTTGGAGGTATGCTGTCGCCTCTTACTTGAATCACTCTAAGTCGCGATTGGCGAACTAGGTGGCAATGCTGGAAACGTTATCGCAAATAGATTGACAGAAAACGACAAAGTTAATGTGCTTCTCCTGGAAGCAGGTCCATCGTGAGTTCCAATGGTGACAGTGTGATTTATGTTCTGATTTTGATCAGTAATGACGGCGTTATCACATCTCAAGTCCCTTTCTTTGCTCCAGAGCTGACACAACCGTCACCTTACGATTGGAATTACACCACTACACCACAACCCGGCTTAGGAGGTCGAACCATCCCTTACCCCAGAGGTCACATCTTAGGCGGCAGTAGTTCAACAAGTAGGTCCTTGTTTCTCTCTTACTTACCTCATTAATCACCTCTCCTTTCAAGACTGGCTCGTATACACACGAGGATCAAGCGAGGATTTTGATCGGTACGCAAAGGTAACAGAGGACCAAGGCTGGTCATGGAACAGCATTCTACCTTATTTCAAGAAGAGCGAAAAGTGGACTGCACCTGTTGACAACCACAACATCACTGGTCAATTCAACCCAGATGTTCATGGCTTCAAGGGCGAAGTCGCCGTCAGCCTCGCGGGCTTTCCCTCACCCATCGATCAGCGCGTCATTGAGGCGACTTCACAAGCTGGTAATGACTTCAAATTCAACCTGGACTTCAACTCTGGTAAACCTCTTGGTCTCGGTTGGTCGCAAAACACTATCAAAGACGGTGTCCGGAGTTCCTCTGCAACTGCATATTTGGCTCCACGATTCATGCAACGCAAAAACCTGTATGTCGTGGTGAATGCCCAGGTATCACGAGTGCTTCAGACGAGCCATGGGAAAATTCCAGCTTTTCGTAGTGTTGAATTTCGCCAGAGAATGCCCAGGTATCACGAGTGCTTCAGACGAGCCATGGGAAAATTCCAGCTTTTCGTAGTGTTGAATTTCGCCAGAGTTCTGGAGGTTCGTCGTTGCGCTTATTATCATACCCATTTCTCATCAGAATCCCTACAGGACCTTTGAAGACTGTCACCGCTACGAAGGAAGTTATCCTCTCTGCCGGTACCATTGGCTCTCCTCATATTCTTCTCAACTCTGGAATTGGCGACTCCAAGGCCCTCAAATCTGTAGGAGTTGAACCCCTTGTTGATCTGCCCGATGTTGGACAGAACCTTGCCGATCACTCTGTCATCAGTAATCCCTGGCTTGGTGAGTACTCATTTTTAATCTGCCCGATGTTGGACAGAACCTTGCCGATCACTCTGTCATCAGTAATCCCTGGCTTGGTGAGTACTCATTTTTATCTCTAAACACCATGACGCTGAGAAGGGATAACAAGTCAACTCTAACAATACCTTTGAAACCCTTCGACGAAGCCAAAAATTAAAGGATGATGCTTTCTCTCAGTGGCAACGAATAAGACGGGTCCCTATGTCAATACCATTCTCGATCATATTGCATTTGTTCGCTTGAACAAATCCTTGGTCCCAAAACAAGACCCTGCGGCAGGCCCTAATACCCCTCACTACGAGGTCATCGTATCTGTAGGTTCAGTCATCCTTGACATTTGTTCATACGCTGATTAACTTTCACAGAACGGCTTTCCTCCTGGATCCACTCCTCTTACTGGAAACTTCCTCACCATGACTACTATCGTTGTATCACCAAGTTCCCGAGGATCGATCACTTTGAAGTCCAGCAATCCGTTCGATGCTCCGGTCATTGACCCCGGCCTCCTTAGGACTGACTTTGATAAACTTGTCATGCGAGAGGCCGTAAAGGGAGCCAGCAGATTCGTACAGGCTCCTGCATGGTCTGGCTATGTTGTCGGCCCCGCAGGCGTTTTTGCAGATGCGGTAGATGACGCTTCCATTGACTCGTATGTAGCCAAGATGGCTATGTTGTCGGCCCCGCAGGCGTTTTTGCAGATGCGGTAGATGACGCTTCCATTGACTCGTATGTAGCCAAGAATGCTGGCACGCTGTTCCATCCTGTTGGCACATCCAGCATGACTCCCAAAGGCGCGAAAAACGGAGTGACGAATCCAGATTTGTCAGTCAAGAAGGTCACAGGTCTTCGAGTTGTTGACGTTTCCGTACTCGTATGTTCTGATTGTTCATACTTGCCCTAGTCTTCTCATGAGTCCTATCTAGCCTTTCGTCCCCTCAGCACACACTCAAGCATCGGCGTACGCTATTGGAGAACGTGCATCTGAATTGATCAAGTTTCATTACAAGATATGACCTACTGTCTTCTCAAACAATCCAATGCATCTGGACAAGGTCCTAGCCAAGTTCTCGTTCAACCTGACACTTCCTCAAAGTTATTATTATTTAATTTACATCAACGGAATTTAGTCTCTTGCTTTCAAGGTTTCGCACGTACTACAATAGGTCTTGTCCCTGTATAATGGTTCATTTCTAAGAATAGAAATAATTAGTTCATTTGTGAATATTCATCACATATAAGAATTCTGATAAACAGGTGTATACGTAAAAATGTTGGACTCCTGTGTCAGCCCTTCATCAAACCCATGGATCCCGCGGTTCAAGCAACCTGGCATTGAGCCCAAACTTCGTCTACGTAGTCAGCCATAATACGATCCGTCTCCTTCGAAGGGTGACTGCAAGGTAAGATGTAATTCTCACTACCGGTGAAGCACAGACGGAATGATTGCAGCCTACCCTGGAATCCAATAGAAGTAGTGCTCGGGATCATCGCACATTCCAATCGTCGAGCATCCATTTTCGGCAGTGCATTGTGTGCAAGAATCAGTGCTTACATACCCAAAGGCTGCGTAACCTGGATCTGGCCCAAGGACACCATCCCATATCGTAGAAAAATTGACGTAAGAAACGTTCAGCCGGGTGCCGTTCTTACGTGTGTGAAAATTGTGCAAGCCATTGTATATTGTTTGTTTGAAAGCTTCTCCCGATGGAGTATGAATGCCACGACCGTAGACGTCAAGGACCACGAAGTTTTGCGCGTTTGTTG
This sequence comes from Macrolepiota albuminosa, assembly GCA_027475525.1. Lineage (NCBI taxonomy): Eukaryota > Fungi > Basidiomycota > Agaricomycetes > Agaricales > Agaricaceae > Macrolepiota > Macrolepiota albuminosa. The sequence continues at coordinate 132,661 of JAMWFC010000116.1, forward strand.
GTGGACTTGCTAGCAGCTCAATCTGCCCAAGTAGTGCTTGTGCTGCCGCTTGCATGTGGTCACCGTCGACTATGTTGTAAATCAGTGCACGGCGTTCGGAGATATCGACTTCATACTCAAGGAAGCCAGATAGTCACTGCACAAATGTGGAAGCATAAATGGAACATGTCACTGAACATGATGACACCTACTTGATGCCGAAAAAGATGCTGTATAAAGTTGTGCGCGGATCCAAAGTGTTATTCTGACTTAAGAATGTCTGGACTGGGAGGATCGAAGTTGAGTCGGTATCCCAACTTTTACATAGGCGTCGACTGACCTTGATGGATAAAGTCCACTTGGCGCGGGTTGCTGGGCCAAAGTGAGAGATCAATACAAGCGGCAGATTGCTAGATCAATGCTTCAACGTAGTTTACCCTGTAAAAAAAACACTGGACTCACTGCGTAGTCTTTAAGGGTCGCATTAATGTCATTCGCAACATGCTCAACCCAAGTCAGACCATTAGTCGATCGTCCTCCGGCCAGAACGCTAGGTGGAACAATGATTGGAGGGTCTAAAGGTCCACCATCGTCATGGCCACCGTCAGTATAGCTATCCTAAAGCCGAGTTAGTCATCGATAAACTCAAATTGAAAATCGAAGCTCACGCCAAAGGACACTATGGTCTTAATCTCGTCAGTGCGAATCCCCGCATTTACATCTGAAGTATTGCTATCAAGAGCTCCGCAACGAACACCAACAGCCAGGCGAATCCCGTCGTTATCCTCCCTAGCTTCTGGCAAGAAAACAGCCCTAGCAGACATATACACAAACCCAATGGATAAAAGATAACAAGACCGCATTTCAGTGTTTGTGGGGATGGATTTCAATGGGACAGCCTTATATTGCGAACGAAGGTGGCTATATTCACTTTTCTCAGGATGAAGAGCCGTTATCTGAGGTACAACATGACTACAAGGAGGACACAATGCTGTATCTCGCATTCTCGGAAGCGAACCTGGAAGTTGCATTCAAGTGTATATTTGCTTTGCTCACGGGGCCGCCTTCATGAGCAGCACCAAGCAAGATTGGGACCTTAAGAAGTTCGAGTGTGACGGGTATACAATTCAAAGACCCAGCAGAGCGGATCCAGCAGACTGGGCTAGAACGAAAGCAGGAGCTGCACCAAAAAAAGAACTACTCAGCGCATGGCCTCAGAACATCAACCAAGTTTTAAACGATGTAAGATTAATGAAGCAGCCAGCGGGGCATCACTGATTGGAGAGACACTGCCATTGTCCCCAAATAAGCTAGCAGCCAGCTGGACCGAGGAGTACGTCTTTGGCGTCGACATTAGTCGGCCCGCTCGAGCTAAATTTGCTTTGTTCGGTCTTCACGGGAGAATCCTACATCTTTAGGAGTTTTTCGGGTGAGAAGGAAATAATTGATAGTCATCCCTTGAAGAACTCTGCTCTCAATTGTTCCAAGCAAAGCGAGGGGGAGACTGGCAAGGAAAGTCCAAAGGAGAAATCGATTTCGGTTTTCCCACGTGGTACGTCAGACAAATCACTTCAGGGGCGGCATAATGTCATCTGCCATGTTAAGCATGCAGTACATAGGTTTGCACACATTTAGAGTATAGACGACATGTAATAAGTACCTCTTAATCATCTAGCCTTTGTGTTTTGCTATACATTGAGCAAAAAAGATGAATCTTGTGTAAATGTTATCTACCAATGTTATACAGACACAGCCACATTATGTGCAACCTTTGTCCAACTCCACGTTCACTGCAATTCACCCATATCCAGTGCTCTATGCACTACACAATCATGCAATGAAGGATGTTCAGTTCCTCAATGATGACCTGCCCTGGAGACTGAGTCTTAGCATAGCACAACTGGATGAAAGTCCTCAATTCATTTGCAGAGAAGATCTAGAAGTTGTTCTTGATACTCATCTTACTCATTGGAGGTGCATTTAGTAGCTGGAGAAAAAAAGAGAAAGATGTGAACATGTTGCTGTTTACAGAAAGACTGCCAAGAGAACAATAACATCTTGAATTGTCCTCAGCCATGCATGGTCCCATGTAGAAATACCAATGTGCAACTGAATGCTGTGGTGTGGATAATAGTAGAAGTACATATATATCACACTATATCTTTAACAGTATAGATAGTAATAAGATGCTCATAAATAAAACTCTTAAAACTCTCTCTTTCTCTTTTTTTTTGTCAATTTGCCAGATCATGGAGGTTTCAGAAGTCTTAGAAGTACTTTCAGTATAGCGGAATGTTCAGTTTTATTCCTCCTGATTTTTCTCCGATTTTTCTCATATTTTTTGATGATATATTTGAGCTCATTGTTGGTGATGATGAGCAGAAAGTTGTCAATGGTGTCTGATGTTTTGGGGCGACGTTGACAGCGTCGACAACAGCACCAAACAACGTTGACAGATAATCTGTCAATGTTGATGACAACTGTCAACTTCTCCCGGAATTCTCTCGAAATTTCTCAGTTTCGGAACCTCTCTAACCACTTCAGTAGGTGTTGGAATTTTCAGAGTTTCCTCGAGCTAAACAACTTTTTTACTCCAGGTATGCCAAATAACCATGGCCAAGGGCAAAAAGCAGGGCAAACATCCATTGGTGAGTCAACCTAGATTTTGACCAGCTTTTCATAATTTTGACCTTGTCACAGCCTTGTCTGCAGGAAGACCGCCAAGAATGTCAGAAGGAATGGAACCTCTCTAACCACTTCAGTAGGTGTCAGAGTTTTCAGAGTTTCCTAGAACTAATCAACTTTTTTACTCCAGATATACCAAATAACCATGGCTAGGGGCAAAAAGCAGAGCAAACATCCAACCTAGATTTTGACCTTGTCATAGCCTTGTCTGCAGGAAGACCACCAAGACTGTCAGAAGAAACGGAACCTCTCTAACCACTTCAGTAGGTGTCAGAGTTTTCAGAGTTTCCTCAAGCTAATCAACTTTTTTACTCCAGGTATACCAAATAACCATGGCCAGGGGCAAAAAAGCAGGGCAAACATCCATTGGTGAGTCAACCAAGATTTTGACCAGCTTTTCATGATTTTGACCTTGTCACAGCTTGTCTGCAGGACGACCGCCAAGACTGTCACCTTGACCGCTCACGTTTTCCCTTGCAAGGTCAAGAAGGGTGCCCAGTGCTGGGTCTGCAAGAATGAGGAAAAGCGTACAGAGGAGTCGTCAAGTAAGAAATAAATTTTGGGCTCGGGTTGGCAACTAAGATAGCAATATACATCAATCGCTGGCTGAAGGATAAAGGAAGCGTTACGAATCCAAGGGTTGAAGTGAAATGGTACAACTATTGTACTATTTTGTAGTACAGAATGACGATGACAATACATATGATGACCACCGTCATGACGCCGAGCATTAACCGCTGCCTGTACATTCTGAAAAGGTGTCGATGAGCCTTGCACAGAGGGACAAACACGGACTCAACTATCTAATCATCTTCTTGATCGTTCCAGATGCACGCTCAATATTTGAATCCGCACCTCATAGCTGCACAAAACCAGGATAAGCCTCAAACCACGAAACTACGTGTTTACCCAAAACCCACAGTATCTCTCGCAGTCTCCAACGTTTTCAGCGGATGCGGATATAGTGGATGAAGGTACAACCCTGAAAAGAAATTAGTTTAAAACGACTGGGTAAGAAGTAGTATGGCATGTGTAACCCCAAGCCAATTTGACCTATCCGTCTATCTTCACAGCACTCCAAGCTCGTCGGTCAGCTACTGACGCTGTCGAACCTCACCCCAGAATACCCGTCCGCCTTCTATTTGCATTTCATCATCTGCTACAACCTCGTCACCACTCGATCAATCACGCGCAGTAAGCGTCTCAAATTCATTGTTTTCCCATGGCTATGATGTCCAGCTTACAACATGTGAGTTAGTAAGACGACAGACACCGGCAAATTGCAATGCCGTCCATCTTATAAAGTCCCTTACTAACGATCTCCATCCCTACTTCACACACAATGGCACCCATCCGCAACGCGCGCATGATCTTCAATTCCGTACCTACAGGTTCGTATTACATTCAAGTCTATGTAGTGGTACTGATAGTCATACACATTTATAGGGTACCCTCTCCCAGGCAAAACAACAGTCTACGACACCTCCAAGACGATCGACATCGAGAACGCACCCCTCAATGGCGGGTTCGTCCTCAAAACTCTCGTGCTCTCAATCGATCCGTATTTAAGAGGTCGTATGCGCGATCCGAATGTCAAGTCGTATTCGGTACGTCATGTGCCTAAGTGGCTTTTAGTGCCCTGATAGATACCGTGCTTAGCCGCCTTTCATCCTTGGTGAACCGTGAGTCATATTCCTATCTTCTTCGCCATCAAGACGTCACCTTCGGTATCTTTGTAGTTTGGCCAGCCATGGCGTTGGCGTTGTCGTTCGCTCCGAAAACGCCAAAGTCAAAGTCGGATCGCACGTCTACGGTGTCGTTCCGCATCAAGAGTACAACATATTCAAGGATCTTGAAACCTATGGATTGATGGTGATTGAGGACAAGCAGGGTTTACCGTGGAGTGTGTATGTCGGTGCTGCGGGGATGCCTGGTGAGATCCAATCGTAACCTAGTAGAGATTGATTGTGGAATCTCTTGGTATTCCAGGACAGACGGCTTACTATGCATGGAAGGAGTACTCGAAGGCAAAGAAGGGAGAGGCTGCATTTGTTACTACCGGAGGAGGTATGTTCCAACTACTATTTTCTGGCTTAATGTGTCGCGTTTCTGACAGTCGTATACATATAGGTCCCGTCGGATCGTGAGTTTTAAATCACATAGCAAGCGATAAAGTCTAAAGAGTTACATTAATTGCTAGTTTTGTCATCCAATTAGCAAAACTCGACGGTCTCAAAGTCATCGCCTCTGCAGGCTCGGATGAGAAAGTCGCATTCATGAAGAGCATCGGTGCCGACGTTGCGTTCAACTACAAGACCACCAGCACGGCGCAGGTGCTGGAGAGGGAAGGCCCTATTGATGTGTGCGTCGCGCCGCATTCCCAATGTTCTGTTTGATGATAATCTCCTTTGTCCAGCTACTGGGATAATGTAGGCGGCGAGACTTTGGAAGCTGCGCTCGAAGGAGCAAACGTTGGTGCGAGGTTCATTGTATGTTCTCTTATTTTTTCTTCGGCAACGGAAATGCCTTACGGACTGTATGTAACAGGAATGTGGCATGATTTCGGGTATTTTCTCTTATTTTTTCTTCGGCAACGGAAATGCCTTACGGACTGTATGTAACAGGAATGTGGCATGATTTCGGGTATTTTCCTCCTTCTCTCCAAACGTTTACGTTCTTACAGTATATCCCTCTTCAGGTTACAACACCGGCGGTCAACCTATCAAAGTAAGTCCCTTTTCCTGCCTTCTTAGAAACCTTGACTACCTCCGCTCACCAACGCACAGAACCTCATGCAAATCGTCGCCAAAAGTATCACAATCCAAGGTTTCCTCGTCAATAATCTCGCGCATAAATATTCAGAAGAGTTCTATTCAACCATCCCGAAGAAATTGAAGAGCGGAGAAATGAAGTATACGGAAGAGGTCACGGAGGGGTTGGATAAAGTCGGCGAGGTGATTTTGAGGGTGCAGAAGGGGGAGAATAAGGCCAAGGCGGTTATCAAAGTTGCCGATGAGTAATTCTGCAGAGTGAAGACTATGCAATGGAACGGCCGTTAGTAGTCCAAATTGTTTCATCAGTGCTTAATGCATGGGGATTCATTAGTTTCAGTGTAGGAAACTAAGAAGCAACCAGAATAATCAAGACATTCCAGAGAAAAATCTCAGTGGATTTACTATGGAATTTTCTGGTATTCCTCTGAGATTCCTTAAACTACAATGGTAGTCTATTATTTGCTAAAATCTCAATATATTTTGAATGTTTTATTCAAATTATTATAAAATCAGTGCACTTGTGTTCAAATACTGCAACTTAGTTCCATCACAAATTGTTGGAGATTTAGACAGTATACCCGGACAAGAAAGCAAAGCACATGGTGTTAAAATGGCTGAGAAGAGCAGAAAATAGGGAGCAGGGAAAAGGAGAAGAAACAAAAAAAGAGTCCAAGGAATCAGTGGTGCCTGATAGAACTCAACAATATGGATTGAATGGCATTTTAGTGGTATCTTGTCTAGAGGTTTCAGCCAACTTGCAACTTTGGGGTCAGCAAAATCACTGAATTGAGGGGTGATACATAAGCCACCAAACGTATGTAGATATCAGGCCAAGTTCAAATTTAAAATGCAAAACATCCTCTCTAATAACTCTACTAAATGATGCACTTGAAGTAAACATTTGCTGTAGTGGAAGACTTCTTCTTATCCTCTCATGATAACAAAGTGACAGGCATTGCCAGGAAACACAAAGCAACCACAAACCAGAACACCTTCCAGGTCCTGGGTTTCCAAAACCCTCTCAAGATGCACAAAATTTATCAAGGTACAGTGATGTATCATACATTCTTTAATATTTCGTTTGCACTGTTATGTCTCATCTGGTATCCTTTAATCATAACCCCCCGTAGATAAGGACGGTGGTATCGCATTTGTTCCATTTCCACAAGTGACACCAATGTCTTCAGTTAGAGTGAGTTCGACAAGTGATCCTGATGTGAACACATCCCAATCCAAGTAGCAGTTGGATTTATAAGGTTGTCCATTCACCGCCACACTCTGAGAGTCCATTAAATCAGCAATATGGAACTGATAACAAGACACGGGAACAGACGTGCCTGTATAAAGACCTGGCCACCTGTGCCATCAGAAGGGTTACCACTGAAGTTCTTCGCAACTATTTGAGTAGTCGTATTTAAAACTGGATTGAAAAAAGATATCTGCGGGAAGAATGGCGAAGACAGTAAAAACTGCTGTGTAGCCGGCAGAGGATAAAGACCAGCAAGATAAAACGCCACGTAGCTTCCCATTGCGCCTAGTGAAAAAAAAACTATGGGTGTAAATTATCCCAAAGTGACAAGTAATGACAAACCAGAATCTATGAATGGGACATCGATGAGATAAAAATGAGATAAGAAAGTCTAAATAATACCATCATTTCCTGGAAGACCATTGACCGAAGTGTTGAAAAACTGCGCGATGATCTGACGTGATCTCTGTGTGCTAAGGCCAGGACGATTGGCATAGTGGTACATAAATGGTATCTGCTGTGAGGGCTCATCCGTAGAGTCAAAATAATCCTAATTAAGAATGACAAAGAAAATGAGAAAAGATGCACAACATCTCGTATGGACGTACCTGATCGAATATAAAATCAAGCCTTGAGATAAACTTGTCTACCCCTCCCTGGAGTTCTATAAGCTGCGCTGTATCTTGAGGAGCGTACTATAGAGCAGAATCAGGACTGTAAACCACATATTCACAGAAAATTGTGGCTCACCTGGGAGTACTAGAATCAGGAAGGTACGTGGATCAGATAACAAACGCACCACATATTCACAGAAAATTGTGGCTCACCTGGGAGTACTAGAATCAGGAAGGTACGTGGATCAGATAACAAACGCCTGATGAGACTGGGATGTTTGCTTACGACTATAGGTGAGGCTATTCCAAGGTTTCAATTGTGTTTGAACTAGGGATGAATGCATAGAGAAACCCACATTCGTAAAATCCGTCCCTATTAGCTGCATTCAAGAAGCAAGTCGCCATAGCTGGATCATGCACACTGCAATGTCTCGGGTCCGTAAAATTGAATGTTCCATTCGCGAAGCGCGGCTGTATATCATTATAAGTCGCGCGACCAACAACGTGGTAATGGATTATACTGACTTGAATCATGCCCAAAACTCCTGGACCATCCGGTACAGTAATGTTAGGGTTCCATAGGTTGGCAAAATTACCGGCACGCTGGACATACTAAAAAAAAATGATCCTAAACATTAAGATAGCCAGCAAAAGAACCTGTGATATACTTTCTGTGCATCTTCAGTTTTTCCCAGTATCTTTGCGACTTGTGATATGCTGAAATCATTGAAGGCATGCTACAAGCCGGAAGAGGTTATCAAGAAAAATCCATATTGGACCTAGAAAGCCACCTACTTCGAGCGTTCGCGACGCTTGTTTAGTGTTGGCACCGCCCGGAGAAAACATGTCTTGAGGTATATAATCTTCAATGAATTAGGATGGATCCAGTTCATCTTCACTCGAGAAAAAAAAAGGTCAGCCTACTGAATTGCTTCCATGCGTTTGCTTGTCGACCTTGGAGATTCCAATTCGGAGGCTCCATTTCCGCGTCTGCAAGGAGCGCATTATAGAGATCGTCGGAATTGACATCAAGTGCTGCGGCTGATTCGTGGAACCTGAAAATTGTGAGTTTCTAACTCTGAACTGTGAAACGGAAATAATACTAACTTCACGAAAAATTCTCCAAGAATCGGATCACCATCTGACGAGAATTCCAAGTGAAGTAGGGAATACAAACACAGAAATTTCACTTACTGCTTCCCCCTTGTATGAAATGCATAGCAGTCGCACCACGACATTCAGGCAGCCAGCCTAATCGATACCCTATTGAGTTGGATTGTGATCTAGGTGGGCGAGACGGCCTACCTTCATGTTTCTGGATATCAATCATCCCTCTTACTATCCGAGAAAACGTCTCTGGATCATGAAGAGACATTAGAGGATAAAGAGTGCGGTATGTATCCCACTTCAAGCCAGTTAGCTCAAGGATAGAACGAATGAGTTGATTGGCAGACGTTGCAATACAGTGAGTCATAATAAGGCTCTGTTGAGTTCCACTTAGGATTTTCGCCAGTGTCTGGTAGGATTCAAGGTCTAAATCTGTGTAGAAGTTAAGAATAAGGATGAGCTCACAATCGGCTGGTGATATATGAGTCCTGTACAACTACGGATGGTAAAGGGAAATAAGTCGACACACGGTAACTTGATTATAAAACTTACACTTGAGTAGAAAAGTTCTACTGTTTCCTGATCGACACCACTTGTGTCCACCTGTACTCTCCCTAGAATATCGTTCCACTGAGCTCGCGCTGCGTTCTGGACTCCAGTAAAGTCAAAGTCGGGTATCTCTTCCTCCGCATTTGCGCACGCTTGGGCACTTGAGATAAAAGACACTCCAACACGCACAAGGATAGATGTCTTCCCACCGTTAGGTGCAGGCTGGAAGGTCAAAAGTCCACCTATCTCGTCGATGAACCCTAAGGACTGATGTCAACACATCCTCGTATCACAAGAGTACAAAAAGAAGAAAAAATCTACCGTAATACAGTTGGAGGATGTTCGTTGTCCCTCTAACAGGAAAATCGCCTAGCCAAATGCCGTACTCGGTAGGCTTGCCTAGATCGTAGCCTTCACCTTGGAACGTCACACACGTGAACGCTTGATAACGGCCTACGTGGTAAAAATTGAGCGTTCACATGACAAAAACTTGTGAATATAATTAGGCTGACCTGGCCCAAAAGAAGCGGCAAACGAAGCTCCCCCTTGAAGGTTCCCAGTGTCTGGATCAAGGGTCATGACGGGATTCGTACTACTACGTTGTCCGTCATTCGTTAGATCAAGCATGATTCTTGGGTTAGTAGTCCCCGAAGGGAAGGTATAGCGATGCAAAGCAGTTCTCCGCGTCGCAGTAAGCTCGACACGGATAGAATTTGTCTGCATGATGTCCTTGAGTAAATAGATACAAAAGATAAAAGACAAGAAAACCATACCAAGTTGGTCGAAAAATACCCTGGAGATGCAAAATCATCCGGAGAACCTGTAAGAAGTAGATAAATCCGCCGCGGTGCCAATCACACTTCGCCAGAAGACATTTACCATTTGGCAAGGTCTTCCTAAGGATTTTTCGCGAGGCCATTGAGGTCGGACATTTCTCAAAAGACGAACAATTTGCAAAAGCCCATATTTTGAAATTCGACAGAGGGACGGCCTAGATTGTGCGTATTCACCAATAGAACATTTCAAACAAAAGAGTGTGAACCGTACCCCTCCTGTTCCATCATCATGTAGTTGAGAGAAGCCAGTCGCATGAAATTGAGGGTCTGCGTCATAACCTGCATGCTGGAAGCGTCGTCAGGCTGCTGACTACCAAGACTTACATGTGGTTATACATACATTACCCGGAGAATCGGTATCCATACCGACCTTGATCATGCCGTGCGGAAGAGTGGCACCTACAACTGCTTGGTACCTCCACCTGAAGATGTGGAAAGCTTACCAGGAAACACATGTCCGCCATTGGTCGTACCGATGAATGGGAGGACAAGGCTCGAAGGGTCTGTGATGACCGCGGGTGGAACGATTGCAGATGACGAAGGCTCAGTGGCAACACTCGTACTCCTATTTTTTCCGTGTGCAATAAGCAAGGAAATCCATGATTTTGTTGGAAAGGACGCACGAAGAAGTCTGCGCTAGAGTAAGGCGGATCTTACTCAACACAGAGAGGAGAATAAGGTTTGGGTAATGCCTCATATTCGTTCTTAGTCAAGTTATCAGAACCGTAAAACCCGTGTATTAAATTCAAATAGGATAAGATTACAGGTCTTGACAACCGTCCGATGAGTTGTAGGCCAGCCATCGGGTGGGTCAGGTGGACAGCGGGCCGGTGGGAAGACGAAGTCGCAGTTGGGCCGTGTGCTCGCTTGTCAAGAAGTCTGGCAAGCGTGGGCAAGTTTAGATGACTGGCATCACGGCGAACAACCGCATGTCAATAGCGGTCAAGTTTGCACACCAGTGCCTTTGGCCCGCGTCGATAAACTTGAATCATCCCATATTTTTGACAAATTCAAAGAAACACAAAGCCTTAAACACAGGAAAGTTGCGAAGACCATGTATTTCCGAGTCCCAAAGATACTCAACTTACAAGACGCTGGTCTGGATGTAGCAGAGGTGAGTGAGCCCGTTGTTATGTGTTCTCATTGAAGATTCACTTCAATGACAAACTTCAGTGAAAGTCGATACTACGTGGCTACATTGAACACTCAGAAGCGCAGGGATTAGATGCAACTTGAAACTGCAGAATGACCAGGACTGCTCGCCTTTACTCAAACCTCGAAATAGGCGCCCAACTTCTATTTCGATCAGGGACCACGCACGGCCTTGAATCATACGATAGATCTGAACAGACAGCGGTCCTGAGTCCCGAGTAGTGCTAATTTTGAGTCGGTCACAGTCTCGGTCCTCCATCCACTCTTGCTAGATGCGTACATACAATAACGCCATACCCGATCATGTCAACTTACTTCGGGAAGTGGTCAATGCTGTGCATGACATGCCTCAGATACGAGCTGAGTTTCGGCGTCCTCAATAATGGTTACAGATGGAAGCACACTGAAACGCCTGACCTTGAGGGGCCAGAGTGCACTATGGTGGGCCATTCACAGAAGCAGACATTATGAGGAACGGTATAGACGCGAGACCACTGTAGTAGATTACAGGGAAGCTCCAGATGAAATAACAGATAGATTATGTCCATAGGCAAGACACGAGACATGTGCATGAGCTTCTACCTCTATTATGTCCGTGCAAGGGTTTCTTAAAGAATATTCAAATAATAATAATATCGCATTTACAAATTGGACAAAAATTGATGAATCCTCATCACAATCCACGACATACCCTTTTTTATCGTGCAAGGGCTGACTACGTAGGAACAATTGCCCATGTACTTTGCAGAAGTTGTCCTACATGTCGGCCGAACCCTATTTCGATTTTCAAAAGTGATTATGTCTTTTTGACAAGCATACTGGCAGATGTTCCACAAGTGTCAGATGTCATGGAATTATGAGTGGAGGCTCGCGTCTATACTCTTGAACAGAACAGAACAAGGGGTCGGTCATCCTTGTGGATTTCTTGTGGATTGCGTCTCATGTGTCCTGCCCCCTTTTTTCTCTTTCTATTCATTTTGTACGGTTATTTTTCACCCCTCCGGCTCTCGGTGGCATCACCCTGAACTCCACTCAAACTCCTGTACCTTGTTTGCGCGCGTATCAGAGATTGCCCGACTTCATGTAACCTTTTCCTTCAATCAAGAACGAACCCCTAGTCTTGCTGTGTCGCGACGTTTTCCCTTTCAAGCCATGTTGTCGGGGGCTCTTCCCTTTCACAATAATCCAACGTTCTTGACATCTTCTAGAACTTCAATGTCCCAAGGTGGCTTTTGCGCAGCCCTGACGAAACCTCATTCGCATCTTTATGTCCAGGGCTTGACTCGAGTGAGCACATCAAACAATCCCATCAGAGGATCACAAGTAGATAAGGCATGCGAAACAGAACCTCGAAACGGAGACCTACGTAAACTTTCTCGCCAATTCTGCAAGACTAGATTGGGACCTGACTTGGGACCTGACTTGGGATCTTAAAAGCGTTTGTTTCTTGCTTCAACGAGAAGTCACCAGCCCGCTTTCCTGTCCTTTCTCTTCCTCTTCACCTTAACATCTACGCCTGCTACCCATGTCGCCTATACTTAAAACTTTGGTTCTTGTCTCTGCACTGAGTAACCTTTATGGAACTCATGCTGCTCCAGCAGCCAACTCCAATAACACTTTTGACTACATAATCGTTGGAGGTATGTGATTTATGTAATTGTGTATTATACTTTGCTGATCATGAATCCCTAGGTGGAACAGCTGGAGCAGTTTTGGCCAACAGACTGACAGAAAACCCTAATCACAATGTTTTGCTTATTGAAGCCGGTCCAAAGTAGGTCTGATCGCATAGGTTTGGCGAAATTACCTAAAGTATCTTCCGCATTTGCAGCGATGAAGGTGTTTTACAGTTGGAGATTCCGTTTCTCTGTCCCCAAGTTTCCCCCAACACACCATGGGATTGGAACTATACCACTGTTGCTCAGCCCGGGCTCGGAGGCCGTTCCATCCCATATCCTCGAGGTCACGTTCTAGGAGGCTCGAGCTCTATCAGTAAGTAACCTTACTTGTGTAACATCTGGAAACTACATAACTTACGTTTATTAGACTACATGATTTACACTCGTGGATCCCAAAATGACTTCGATCGTTATGCTCATGTAACGGGCGATCAAGGATGGTCCTGGAACAACATGCAACAATATTTCAGGAAGAATGAGAAGTTCAATGTTCCGGTTGACCACCACGATGTCAGTAACCAAGTCGACTTAAAAATTCACAGCACCACCGGAATTAACTCCGTCAGCGTCTCGGGGTTCCCGACACCCATCGATGGCCGAATCATCAACGCAACAAGCGAACTTAAAGGAGACTTTAAATTCACCCTCGACTTCAACAGCGGTAATGGCTTAGGAGTAGGTCAGTATCTAGAGGTCAGACCAATCCCGCAGATTTTGGCTCACTGTTCCTAGGTTGGATACAGATAACTACAGACGGTCCGAAGCGTAGCAGCTCTGCCACCTCATACTTGGCTCCGAATTTTCGGCAGCGGCCGAACCTTCGTATTCTTCTCGGGGCACAGGTATCTCGTCTCCTGCAGACAGGCACGAAAAATGGTCTACCTGACTTCCGAAGTGTTGAGTATCGACTTGAGTCTGATGGTACGGACATCATGTTTCTGGCTACGATGCTGTGCTAAGCTGCTCAATAGGATCAATACAACATGCGAACGCGACACGCGAAGTCATCCTTTCTGCAGGTACCATCGGCTCTCCCCAGATCCTCATGAACTCTGGAATAGGCAACAGTTCTGACCTCACAGCTGTTGGAATCAAGCCAATCGTGGACCTCCCGGATGTTGGCGAAAACTTGTCTGACCACGCACTACTTGGGAATGCATTCCTCGTCAACTCTACTGATACCTTCGATGACTTCACTCGTAACGCTACAGTCGCAGCTGAGGACATAGCGTTCTGGAAAAATACAGGCACAGGGTTCCTTGTTGACACCATTGCTTCTCATCTGGGATTCATACGTCTCCCTCACAATGATAAAATTTTCAAATCTAATGACGATCCTTCTGCTGGACCTCTTTCACCTCACTATGAGCTCTTGTTTTCGGTATGGATTTTCAAGTTTTCCCCCGTATTCTCTCCTGATATAGATTCTGCTAGAACGCTCTTGCCATCGTCACCTCTCCTCCTGTTGGAAACTTCCTCGGAATTGGAAACGCCGTCGTCTCACCGTCGTCCCGTGGATCCGTCAAGCTCCGGTCCAACAACTTTTTCGATACACCTCTCATCGACCCGGCTCTTTTGAAGACTGACTTCGACAAAGCCGCCATGCGCGCTGCAGTAAAAAGCACTCTCAAATTCCTTACCGCTCCTTCCTGGTCGGGCTATGTCATAAGCCCCGTCAACGGCCTAGAAAGCGCAAAGACAGATGCTCAGATTGATGCGTATGTTCAGAACAACGCTGCAACTATCTTCCATCCGGTCGGTACGGCGAGCATGTCACCTAAGGGGGCAAAGAATGGTGTCGTCGATCCAGATTTGAAGGTAAAGAAAGTAGCGGGAGTCCGGGTTGTTGATGCTTCCGTTCTGGTATGTCCTACTTCTACCCGAGGTGTACAATTCTGACATATGAATGCGGCGGTTTAGCCATTCATTCCTAGCGCCCACACTCAGGTTCCTGTTTACGTGTTCGCAGAGAGAGCCTCAGATCTCATCAAGGCTGCATATCACTAAACACCATCAGCTGGGAGTTCATGCCTACTCTAATTGAACTTCCTGAAATATAATCGAGTATCACGAGATATTCTATAACTTAATCTCTCCTTTCTTTGATTTTCGCTTATTTAACTGGAACTATCATTGTATAAGTACTCTACTCGTTGCTCATAGTATCTCTGGAATAACAAACCATGAATCAGATCAGTATTCTGTTAAAAGAGACCTACAGGACCCAGTCTGCTCTTCTTGATAGCCAGCCATTTCACGAAGCTGCTGTGATGCTGAAGAGCCAAAAGGGAACACTCATTATCGTCAAGTAGTAAATTATACAATTCCTGCCAGTCTTAGTAGGTGTCGGGAGACACTGCATCGTTTCAGTTCTGAAACCGTTGTGACAGTGTGTAAGGATCATTAATTCACAAATGTCCAGTACACTGTACATGATGACGTTTCAGTTCTGAAACCGTTGTGACAGTGTGTAAGGATCATTAATTCACAAATGTCCAGTACACTGTACATGATGAACACAAGAACATCTTGCTTCAAGCGTCAGCTTCGTCATATTCTGGGGGAGGGATACGCCCAAGGAAAGATTCATCAAGAGCTCCTACAATGCAAGTTTGATAGCAGGTTACAATCTCAGAAAGGATGACTCACGTCCGACTGAGTTCGAATGACCTCTATAAGCCGGGATTGCAGGACTAGGAGATGCATGAAGCAACATAGTCGAAGTCGATGACGCGTTGGTAGTGGGAGATGATGCAAGAAGAGAGGGATAATGTACCACTCGAGAAGGCGTCGAGAGAGGAGATGTAGGATATGTTGAGGATGAACCAGAAAATGTGGCGGACTGAGATATTGAGAAGGGCTTTTGTGGTTGAGGGCTCGACTAAAGATTCCGATGATAAGTAAGAGATAGATAGATAGGCTGAAAAAACAAACATTTGGGGATAATACTCTGAACGACCGTTTCGGATGTGTCGTATTCTGGAACAATGACTTTTGTTTCTCGGGTGTCGCGAGTACCGTGCGAGGGTATTGAACCGCGTAAACTCCTTGCAAAAGATTGAAAGCAAATACAACAGCTAAAGTAACCTCTGATCACAGTGCCTTAGGAACGGATGTAATCGAAGAAAGTGACGAGCGCTCACCAAGGATACAAAACCACCTATACAACCAATCTGACGACCATCGTTCAGATTTACTGTCACTTATTACCAGTCTTAATGAGCGTTGAATCGTTGGCAGTGGCAAAAGGTTCGAGAAAACGACAACTAGGACCAACGAGAACGCATTTATACGGATTCGTTGAAGCGCTTCCGCTCTATGAGGTTTGAAATGATTTGATATGGTTGACAGTAGTGAGGAAATCAGGGACGGTTTCATTTTCACCACTTGAGGCATCCCAGAACTATGTTGAAAACAGGAGAAAACTTTGGAAAGCAAGGTAAGAATAGGAGACGAGAGAAAAACTGTTGACAACTTGACCCACACATCCCCACTGTTCATACCACGTGACCCCGCTGCAGTGAAAAGTGGTAATAAATTACATAATACTTAAGTACTATCATACCCTTCTGAAGTGTTGAGGTTTAGACAACTTATACTTAAAGATATAGCAGCAAATTTATGGTCTAACTTCAATGTTTTGCTTTCCAAAGAAACATTCTTATTGAAATTTCATTAGAAATACAAACACTACAAGACATTGCATTAGGTGGCATGTAACAGGAGATGAGCTGGAAACGAGATGAGCTTGATACCAAACAGTTTAAGCACGATAAGGGTATCGGTGGGATAATCGACGGGGTGTTCATAAGGGGGGCAGGGGGCGGGTAGGCGGGGAAACACTATTGATGACTGAGCATTCTGCCAAGGCCATTAGATTTCTATTATGGTAATGACAATGAAAGTATGGCACATTGTGCCGTAAATATCGCGCTTCAATGTGGCGACAACATTTCCTAGTTCATATCAGACTCGCGAGCCTACGTCGAAAAAGCAACAGTTCTGGAACAATGCTACCTTTCTACGTGCTCCTATCCTCGTTTCCACCTTTTAACATGTAATAACTTGAAAATCGACGAGAGAAATATCTGAGGGTCCCACCGATTAAAAGACTCATACAGCTGATGCCGTTGTGCCTAGTATAAGGTCTCTCTGATAAAACTCTCAGCGAGCGTCTATACACGTGGCCAAAACGTCACTCGGGACACGGATCCGAGAGTCGGTCTTACCACGTTGGCTTCCCATCAGTATCAGTCAGTTTCCGTTTGGAAGGATGATTCAAAGGCAAGTATTGGTCGATTCGCCAGCTTTCCAGTCACACCTTCCGTGGTACATACGTTGCGTGTGGTTGAAAATAGTGATTGTATCATGTAAGCTAATTCTCGGCTTCTCGGTGTTTTCCGAAATATACTGTATAAAATTTAAATCAAATGTTCTTTACACCCTAAGTTTGGTCAGTAACAAATATATAATACTGTTACTGATCCAAAAGTCTGCATTGGGCACACGAGATGTAATGAAAGAGTCTCAGGCAGGTTCCAGAGATCACGTCTATAAAGTAGTAAAAGAGTGGGAAGTGTAATATTTTGCCTAAAATGGAACATGTTGGAATTGTACTTGACAAACCAGTTGTACTACCTGTCCCATTAGAACAAACATTGTTACTATACTGTGACCTGTTATGCAGAGTAGACAAGGCTCTGGTGCTGCCAGTCATTTTCTATAGTGGGAAACTGAACTGCTACAGGAAGGAAGTCAGAATTTCTCTCTTTGCTTCAGTAATTGTTTTTTTTTTTTGACTATTCAATCTTATAGACAGTCATTGACAAAACTCTTGTTAGCAATGATGTACCAATTGAGGCTCAACCCTACAAGGTGTGAAGTTCTTCAATTTTCTGTTTTTTTTTTTTTTTTTTTTTCTGTTTTTTTTTTTTTTTTTGTCTCCCTCACAGGCCATAACCCCTTATAACCCATATCTCCGGGTGTTGACCGAGGGGTATGGGTTAGGAGAGGTCCGACTGTACTCAGCCAACTGTAGACAGAGAAAACATACTTATTACACAGCTCATCAGCCTTCAGAATTTACATGGATAACTAGAATCTCAATGTGTATCATAGCAGATGTGACTAATACTTGACATCGCAAGTTGAGAGGTCAAGAGGTTGACACTTTGTAAAACCAAATCTTATCTGATACAAATGGTGCACGTTGGTTGGTTTCTTTTGTGCTGATTGTGTGTAAGCAAAAGTTTTGTGTGCAAGACTAGCCTCAACGTTGCGGATGATCTCTGATCTGTGCGTTCTAAATGCGTCAGATTGTGTGACAACACGAGATGACTATTGTTCGGCGTAAAGGCGAGTGTCGAAGGCAGCGAGTGTTTTTGGAGGCCTCTGCGTGCCAGTTCTCCGTTCTCACCCGCAACTCTCTCCCCTTCTGCAAGCCGATCTCGGCACGGCGCCAGGGTTTGGCAGATGCCGTGGTGTGATCAGTACGGCGCGCAGTCTCAGACATTTGGCGGCTCTTCCTTTCGTCTTCCACCTTCCCCTCTTGCTTGCCCTTTGTCCGCCCAGGTGAGCGCATTGGCGCTCTCTCACCTCGCTTTTTCTCACCGCATCCATGCTCATTTTCAGTTACTGTATTATAGTCTTTTCTGCTATTATTGTCTTTCTCTCTACTATTTATCGGTGAGACTTCCAGCTCATGACCACCCGGTGAGCCGGGCTCACCTCTCACCTTAGATTTTTCGTCACTATAAAAAAAGCCTTTCTGCATTAGCAGTACCACGAGACGAAAAATCTAAAGTAAGTACGCGATGGGAAGGTCGTGTCGGTCTTCACTCACGATTCGCACTAGTTTTTATTACTGTATTCTATTCTCGTTTCGTCGATATCTTACTCGCTATACTCGTCATCATCATCTTATCTATCTATGAGCTTCGATAATGCCCCAATCTGTCGTTGTGAAACCTGTAGTCGACAGACTCATGCTCCGTCTGAGTCTCGTACTCACTTTGAAGACCGTTCTCTTGAATCAATCCGAGAGAAGTCAGACTTTGCTCAGAAGCTCGTTGATGAGACCGTTGAAGGCGCACGAAGTTTCACCGACCTTGTGCTTTCCTTTCAAAGGTCAGGGTTTAGTCCAGACGAGGCACAGGATTATATTGAAGCAACTAAACGGCGTCTCGAAATTCGTCAAGCTAAAGCTCGAGCAGATCCAATTCTCTCACATTCTCGCTCCTCGTCCGCTCCTTTGGTTACAGCTGATCAGCCAGAGCCTGAGCGAAGTGCAACTCTTCCCAACCATAGCTCCGGCCTCCCCTCTGCCTCAGCTCATGCCCAGGCCATCGAGTCGGCGGCTTGGGCTGCTTTATTCAATCAGGTGGATCCTTCTGGGAAGGAAATTGGGTTTGATCCTTCCTCCCAGTCTATTGGCATTCCTGGGGCAGAACCGCAAGGCAAGGAAAGCTCAGAATCCACCTTCATACCTTCCTCCTTGTTGGCAGTTGCACCCCACCTCGCTTGCTTCCATGAAGAAGTTTCTTTCGATCCACATATTTCGAAAACGTGGGAGCTCCGTCAGGAATACGGCAAAGAGAGAGTCGTCGACTTTCTGGTCAATCTTGCTCAGCTTAAGAAATTCAAAGATCCAATTTCCAGGTCTATCTGGCGGCTTATTATTCTCGACCATTATGTTGATTTCGAAAAGCTCTACGCGACATTGGAAAAAGGCTACGACCACAACGACGAACCCAGAGATTTTGCCGGTGGTTTTTCTATCATTAGGAAAGATCACGCCACCGCACGTCGCCCAGTTTTGTCAGAGTCCAATTGGACTCGAACTTATGACGCGTGGATGGATGGTGTTGTTTCTTTTTATCCGCACCGCAAAGCAGAGTTGGCTTCGTACCGAAGCAGAATCATTGATTTTTTCCGTTCATCTCCTGGTGCCGCCTCAATGGCGATTCGTTTTGACGCAGACACACGAGATAGATATGCCCGTAATCCATTCAGGCTTAATGATCAGAACGAACTTCACGGCCCACTTCTTTCTCAACTTATTGGCGTTTCAGCATCAGCTTCGCACTCATCAAGTGGAGTCAAGAGACCTGCTAATGTCCGTTTTACTTCGAGCAAAAGGCAGGCGACAACGGTCTGCCAGAATTGGAATCTGGGCTACTGCCATGTTGAACCGTGCACGAATAATCGCCGGCACGGTGTTTGCTGCGAGTGTGGTAACAAACATAGAGCTAAAGACAACGAGGACTGTTTATCCAAACTCAGAGCGAGACGTCAATCTCATCGAGCAACGGGAGGATTCGATGCGTAAAGTTGAGGAAGCTTTGAGTCATGGGCCAAGGTCTCTTAGCTCTGCTAGGAAACGCCCTCATGTGTCATCTTCTTTAACTAGTCCCCGTTTTCGTAGAGGCTTCGTTTGGAACAGCTCCTCCATTGTTTCTCCAATGTCACCATCAGCAAGAGATACTGAAACTGCAGCGCCGCTTCCGCCACCTCCATCTCATTTGACTTCAGACCCAATAATACAGAAAACTCTTGCTGTCATGAAGAATTATGTCCGAGTCGAAACACCTTTCCATGTAGACGCTTTTGAAGCCATGCTTTGGGATCATCCGAATAAGCCTTTTGTTGCTTCGGTCATGAGAGGTCTTAGGGAAGGCTTTTGGCCTTTTGACGATGGTGACTGGGGCCTTTTGGACACAGACCCTCTTAACAATTACTCGACAGAAGACATGGACCTTGACGCGATCCGCGACTTCAGAGATAAGGAAGTTAATGCCAAACGATGGTCCGATCCAATCGATATTGATCACCTTCTCCCAGGTATGAAATCGTCACCTTTGTTCGTAGTATGGCAGAAAGGAAAGCCAAGAGTGGTAACAGACCACACCGCTTCGGGCCTAAACAGTAATATATCTAAAGACGAGGCAAAAGTTACGTACGATGACATGAAAACCTTTGGTCAAGTCTTATACAACGCGAAACATCAAAATCCTTCTACCACCCTAGTTACCTGGAAATCCGATGTCTCTAGTGCTTTCCTCAATCTACCCGCTCACCCTCTGTGGCAATTGAGGCAACTTGTCAAGGTTGATGGCATGTGGCGCATTGTACATCGACTCATTTTTGGCAATCGTGCTTCGCCTCGATGCTGGTGTGCTGTCGCAGGCCTAATGTGCTGGATAGCAATTACCAAATTGGACATTCCTGACCTGCACGATTTCATGGATGACTTCTTCTCTTGGGATCGTGCCTCGGATATGGTGATGTTTAAAGGCAGACTTAGGCCAAAACATCAGGCTCAACTCCTTATTCTTTGGGATCGTATCGGGTGCCCGTGGGATGAAAGGAAGCAAGAATTCGGAGAATGCCTGAAAATTATAGGCTTCTGGGTCAACATTAACCGTGGCACAATATCTCTCACTGACGATTCTATAAAAGATATCATCGTAAAGATCGAGGGCTTCATAAGTACACCTAACCGGCGCCCTCCCTTGCGGTCCTGGCAACGCCTCGCAGGCCATCTTAATTGGTTGCTCAACGTTCTTCCGTGGGGTCGTCCAGCGTTGTCATCTCTATATCGCAAGATCGCTTCCAAATCAACAATGCATGCCGGCGTTTTCCTCAACCGCGAAGTGATAGATGACATGAATTGGCTTCTCAAAGTCCTTCCTTCAGCCGTAGGTGTAAGATTTCTTGAGGCAACTCATTGGGATGACTCCTCAGCCGATTTCGTCCTCTGGACTGATGCCAGTCTAAAATTGGCCATTGCTTTTGTCTACGCAGGATCCGGGTTTGTCTATCAACTCAATCCTGATCCGTCAAGCCCAAAGGTAGATATCTTCTTTCTCGAGCTGCTGGCCATCCTTTCTAGCATCTACCACGTGGCTTCCTTCGATCACCCTCCAAAAAGGCTTTTGATATTTACGGATAGTCTGGATTCGGTGGCGGTTTTCAATTCTCTGGGAGCGGTTGAAGATGCGCATAATTCAGTGATCAAAGCCGTAGCCGGAATCATTATCCAAACTGGGATAGACTTGCGTGTTTGTCACATAGCAGGTAAGAGCAACACGCGAGCTGACCTTCTTTCTCGACTTCTTTTCGACGACTTTCATCGTCAATTTCCTGCTCACCGCGTCTACGACTTCAAGCCTCCTAGAGACTTGCTTACGGCGCGATGGAGCAAGTCCTTTTGAACGTTCTTGGCGAGTCGTCTCGGAAGACGGCTCGCCAACCAATGTCCAATGCGGACCTCGACGCATGGACCCTGCACGTACAATCACAATCCATCGAAAAATCGACAGCCTCCTGCTACTCTACAGGAGCACGAGACTATATTAACTTCTGCTCTTCCCACAACCTTCCTATCGACCCCACGCCTCAGACATTGTCAAAATATATTGCATTTACTTCCAGATACATAGCATCGGGACCGAAATACCTTTCCGGTGTTGGTCACTTCCTTTGAAACATCTACCCAGACTTCGACACTAACAGAGCACACCCCCTCGTCAAGGCTGCAATCAGGGGATCAAGGAAGATCCGCGCCGATCCAATCCACCGCAAGCTCCCTTTACGTCCATCGCATCTCGAAAGATTCGTTACACAAGCACGACTTTCAAAAAACTTCGATGACCTGCTGTTTGCCACGCTAATGTCCTGCGCGTTCTACGCATGCCATCGTTCCGGCGAACTCGTCATCAGATCAAAAGCCTTACTAGACTGGAGAAAGATAATCAAGCGTTCTTCCTTACGTTTCTCGCACGGTTTCGCTTCTTATGATCTTCCTTACCACAAAACTGACTGTTTCTTCACGGGCTCCCAAGTGCTGTTTGCCCATCACAAGATGGCAAATCCAGTATCTACCCTTCGCGAATACACGACTCGTCGCGACGCAATACACGGTGCCAAGTTCGCTCTTTTTCTACGCTACAACGGTTCCATTCCGACAAGAGCTTGGTTCGATTCAAAACTCTCTTCATTTCTCAACAGGAAATGTTCGATTCAAAACTCTCTTCATTTCTCAACAGGAAATATGGAGGCCACTCTCCCAGGGCTGGGGGTGCGACTTATTACGCGTCTTTAGGGCTTTCGGAAAATATAATCATGGCTATCGGACGTTGGACTTCGCAAGCATGGAAGTCATACATCAGAGACAATCCTTCCGTGCGTGCTGCTCTCCAATTAGCTTCTTTAAATCGTCATCATTGCTCACTAACAATTCACGACCATGACAAGCTCAGCTCTATTCACGAACGTCACCACTGTCAGCAATGATGGTCTCATTTCGATTTCATTAAATCTCATCTCTACTCGAAATCATCCACGCATTCTAAAACGACTTCATTTCTTTCAAAATCTTTTCTCCTTCGGCTCAGCTCTCGCACCATCTCATCACCACCTCCACCCCACCTCTCACCTCTTCAGCTCTCTTTATAGCTAGCTGTCGCTATTCGCCTCTAGTCGTCAATACACGATGGTCACGCGTGTGCGTGACCGGTCCGGCGCTATCTACATGAACTTTAACTGCAGAGGTCGGCGTAAAGGCGAGTGTCGAAGGCAGCGAGTGTTTTTGGAGGCCTCTGCGTGCCAGTTCTCCGTTCTCACCCGCAACTCTCTCCCCTTCTGCAAGCCGATCTCGGCACGGCGCCAGGGTTTGGCAGATGCCGTGGTGTGATCAGTACGGCGCGCAGTCTCAGACATTTGGCGGCTCTTCCTTTCGTCTTCCACCTTCCCCTCTTGCTTGCCCTTTGTCCGCCCAGGTGAGCGCATTGGCGCTCTCTCACCTCGCTTTTTCTCACCGCATCCATGCTCATTTTCAGTTACTGTATTATAGTCTTTTCTGCTATTATTGTCTTTCTCTCTACTATTTATCGGTGAGACTTCCAGCTCATGACCACCCGGTGAGCCGGGCTCACCTCTCACCTTAGATTTTTCGTCACTATAAAAAAAGCCTTTCTGCATTAGCAGTACCACGAGACGAAAAATCTAAAGTAAGTACGCGATGGGAAGGTCGTGTCGGTCTTCACTCACGATTCGCACTAGTTTTTATTACTGTATTCTATTCTCGTTTCGTCGACCCTCCCTCCTCACCCTGTATATACTTGTATTAGCTAGCTGTCGCTATTCGCCTCTAGTCGTCAATACACGATGGTCACGCGTGTGCGTGACCGGTCCGGCGCTATCTACATGAACTTTAACTGCAGAGGTGAGAGTGGACTCGCACGAGCCGTCAGTACGTCACAGCCACAGTCTCTCATTTTCCTTATACGGAACAGCCTCAGCCACCACCGTAATCCTACGATTACAACTCCTATACTACGTCATTATATCTGCCAACTTACTTACCTACGTCATCTAGTCCCGCGCCCTTATAACCGAGACTCCTTCGTCCTATAGCGGGGTCTTTTCCTTCCTTTCGACTTTTACTCTCTAGAATCTTGTGTACGCGTACTTGTCGTTACTCGCTGTCGAAGTATAGCGAGGTCTTGTTGATTGGCGGTGTCGATCTTAGTGAGGACTACGGTGTCGTCCTACAATGTGGTGGCGATCGGTAGGGCCCATCAGACTTTATTTTCTTGCTAGATATTTTTACGATACACAAAAATACTACCCTCAGTCGACCATACATTATTGGAGTGACTGAGGGTAAGTAAAGGCACTTACTATTATTTACCTCCCGACTAATTACCTCCTGTAGACATCTGTATTTCTCTACAGGTATTAATATACTCAGTCGACCATACATTATTGGAGTGACTGAGGACATCTGTATTTCTCTACAACTATCTCCATTATGCATTCTAACCCTTCACATCAAGCACAGTCAAGTATTGGTACAGCAGAAACGAGTCTGGTGTCTTTGTAACTTATGGTCTGCATCCGTCCGGCGGCTTCCATTATTGTCTATCTGATTATCTATTACATCGCAAAAACGCCGCCAGACACAGTATGAGAAAAATATTTTCCACATTATCTAAAGTCATGTACAATACGAAATAATACAATTTGCTCTACCACCAAAGAAAAAAAAAGAAATAATACAATTTGCTTGTTATTGATCTTCCTATGTTTCGTCCATTGTGATTTTAATTGCACGAACAATGGAATCAGCGGCCCATCCAACCCTAGTTATTGATCTTCCTATGTTTCGTCCATTGTGATTTTAATTGCACGAACAATGGAATCAGCGGCCCATCCAACCCTAAGGATATAGGGGTAAATACAAAACCCGGATCAAGGATAGACATTCACAACTTACACCATCAACGACGAGTAGTTCCCCACAGACGTACTGGCTGGCGTCGCTAGCAAGGAAGACGACAGGCCAGGCCATATAGTCAGTTTGATATATTAAAGTCTTGTAAGTACAAGTCAAGCCATGATATATTACAGCTTGTCGTTACAAGTACACGTGACATGACCATGCAGGACCAAATAGCATGCTTGCACACCGGCTGCTTTCCGACGCTCTGGCCAAATATAGGTGTTCCTTGTATGTCCGCCTGCTTACAGCGCGCCCTTCCCGCCACTTCTCACGTGCAGCGGTTCCTGGATCTCATTTCAGATCAGTCGATCTCATTCTAAATCTCTAGATGGTCACAGGGCACAGATCTTCGCAACATATGTATTCTTTGTTTTACAATGCAAATGACATGAGAAAATGACAAGCACAGCATTGGATGATGATACAGATAGTAGTAGTGCTATGCAAGAGTTTCTCCGAATAGATGACAGACAGCGAGAATGATGCAAGAGAGAAATTGTATGAGTATTGTTATTATTACCAACACTGAGGTGACTATGTATGCAAAAACTATACTTACTTGTGATAACTCTGCTTGTTTCTGGCATTCTGAGCAAGTCTTTGTTCTTCTGAAGTGTTGTATATTGGAGGCTGAGCCATGTATTTTCACAGATGGAGGGGGTCGGAGTAAAGATTAAAGCAAAATCATGAGCAGACTTGGGCACATATTTAGCTTCGTCTGACGAAAACTCAAAAACTCTGTTTAATTTAAAATTTCTAAATCATGAGCAGACTTGGGCACATATTTAGCTTCGTCTGACGAAAACTCAAAAACTCTGTTTAATTTAAAATTTCTGTCAGAATAGTTATTAGGGTACATGCACCACTCTGTAAGATTGGTTGGGACATGATACTTCAAGAGACCTATTCTCATGTCCATTGCAATACTGCAGTTGGCTATGCCCAACAACAGGTGGCTCTCGATCATATATAACATGTGAACAAAAATAGGCAGGCCTGAGCTCTCAGCTCAATATTGGCATCGGTGTGCCAAATAGAGACCAATATCATGTTGAACATCCTATGTCATAAAAACTTTTATGTTATTCTATGTTGTGAAAACTTCATGTTTTTCTAAACTATCATAAACAGTGGACATTACAATTGATAGTGACAACATTGCGATTCTCTAGCAACAATTTACGTATAATGCCAACCAGAGAAAGATGAAATAATGCCGAGAGAGATAAAGTGCCTGAGATCGAATCAATCTTTGATGGATGTGTGCCATGATGGGGTGAGTGATGAGCTGAGGCAATCGGAGTAGTCTGAGCATTGTCTACCACAACGTGAGCAGGTATTTGGACGTCGCCGGAGAGCAGGTCATCAACCGTGAGAAGGATTTCAGCTACACGTGAGGCTACAAGGCTTTCATATATCAGATCGGTCTTGTAGTTAGAAGCCATAATATATCATGCTTAGCTTCTAATCACAAGTGTGTGATATATCACCCTGCCAATATCTGGTGGACAGGCCCAGCAAAATCCTTTGGATAACCCCATCGTCCGGCCGGAATTCTCTCGGATATTTGACGCATACAAGTAGGGTCTGCCAGAAGTTTCTCGTTCCTAATAAGACATTAATGGGACAATTTGATAAAATGACGATCAAAATAAAGGAACGTGGCAAACATGCGATAGTGCGCCACGGACATGACTCATACTCGGAATACAGAAATTCAAAAAGATGAAAAGACCTACATGGCTGTCGCAATATAACCAGGACAGATTGCATTGACTTGAACATTGTACTGGCTCCATTCGTTGCTCAGGGCCTTTGTGAGTTGTCCGACAGCACCTTTCGCGGATGCATAAGCAGGAACGGTCAGGCCACCCTGAAAAGCGAGGAGGGAGCAGAAATTGATGATCTTGCCGCGACGGAGAGGAACCATGTGCCTTCCAGCCGCTTGGGAGAGCAACCACACTGACTTGAGGTTCACGTTGATCACCTGTAGGAACATAAGACATCGTGCAGACCACGGGTCTTCAAACACGCACATCGTCCCAATCGCTTTCGGAAAAATTAAGACTTGGTGATCTACGCTGGATACCTGCACAGTTGACAAGAATGTGTATTTGACCGCCCATCACGTCGAGAGCCATCTGGAAAAGGGACTTGACTTCTTCCATGTTGTCTAGATCGCAGTAGACGACTTCAGCCACACGGCCGAGTTCGCGAATGGCATGTAAAGTGTCATGGTTGGGTGGCGTTCGGTCGGGTGATTTGCGCTGGACAAGACAGACAGAAGCACCTGCTTCTGCGAGGGCAACTGCACAAGCCGCACCGATACCTAGAGATGCAGAAGATGTAAGCCATTTGGTCCGGGTATAGGTCAGAAGTGGCAAAGGAGAGATTGCGCACGCGCGCGACGCACCGCGTGTTGCACCAGTTATAAGAACATTTTTTCCCTGGAGCGAGAAAAGAGATGGCGTCGGAACGGAGGGCGTAGAATCCATGGCACTAACGAAATTTGGGGCCAAAAGAATGGTATGCAGAAAGTATTTGTATCTGGATACTTATAGGGGCCTGGGAGCAGATCTTCGGTCGGCGGTCGCACCGGACATCCGTACAGATGGATCTGGATCTCCAACACTCCTCAGGTGGCGCCTTCCAAGTTCATGTTTTTAAGTCAAAGACCGTATAAAACATTGTCAACACTAGATAACGAAAGCATTTCCTCCTATTGGCCATGAACGATAATTGGCGAGCTTCCACGCGCTGGTCGAAGTTTAATCATATCGCCTTGACATCCGAACTCTGGAATACGAGGCCATTTAACGCTCCGTTCATCTGTTTTTTCCATGTCAACCGATCGAATAGTCTTTCTGTTATGTTCGTGGAAGATACCCTGACAATGTCCGTGTTAAAGCGCCTGCAAACGCCGTGTAATTATGTAAATCCGCGGTATACTCCGCGGTGTACGAGTTCCTCGGTGTCCGTGAGACGTTGATGCGTTGCAAAAGTGCCAGATCACGAGAGGTGAATGTTCAGAGGGAGTGGAGACACATCACTGATCGCCCTTGAAACCCATCTTCCGTTACATCAAGCTTGGGTGAATCAATAGAACTCATAATGAAATTTACTCCTCTCCATAACTCGACCGGCTTTTGTACATTCACCGTTGAACTACAACCCACCGGTGAAAAAATCTCCGTCGGGGACACTCTAGACTTGATACTTGGGGATATCGCTTAATGGACGCCTAGAGATGTAACACAACATTGTATCCCTCAATGACCGAGGAGTCTTTCGTCGGTATTACATTTGTATCATTATTTTCATTACACACTATTGTTGCTGCATGGATTCCCACAATTAGCGTTTACGAGCGTGCCCTTCAACATCCAATCATGCGAAGACGATCGTTTGACCGAATGTGCGAATTCAAGGTTGTCTTCTAATACATTCAAAATAAGTTGATGTTGACGGCTGACACCGTTGTAGATGTTGTAGTGTCCGAGATGCGATTTTACCTAAAAGGAAATGTGGTCAGACACATATGGCAGTTGGAAATTCTTCCTTACGTCTAGACCAAGGTGGTTGTCTAGGTATCAATATAGAGTTGCCGGTTGATAAGACTACGGCTCTCAGCAGTCAACACAGTGGCATTGGATGCGACTCCAGTTCAAATTCAATCAGGATTACGGTGGGACTACCGCTGTAACGAACATCTTACACACGAGAACAGGACAAGGGCGCATTAAAGTACGACCGACACTTGGCACCCCTTACTAGAGAGGATCTGGCAGCCAAGACGAGTTCTGGAGACTTTGACTTCAACTACGGCACGGCACCTCCGACTTTGTTGTCAATTACTCTCCTTTTTATCAGAGTGGCTCGCAGAGTCTGTCACATATTCGATCAATCAGCGTCCGACTGTTGAGGATGGTTTAAACGTTCAATTTCCAATCTCAGCAACATCATTTTGCGCGATAACTGACAGCCGACACACCTATACACTCTAAGCCACTTGGCGAGCGCCAGACAGCTGGGCCACCCACGCCCAGCGCTTTTGCTTTTCTTACCATTATTCGGCGTTGGATAACCCCATGTTGATTTCTCTGCAGGGTTCCGAGGTATTAGGAACAATAATAGGAGCACCATTTCGCCCTTCATGGAAGTAATCCTTTATTGAGATGACACTGTCTGGACCCGGGCGGGACCCTGATGCGTACCTTTCTTTTTATATCAGGATGGTATACCAGTGCAAGTATAAAAGGGTTACAAGAAGTACAAGAGTTCGCAGTGCCGAAAAGCCATCTTTCACTTTCGGCTAAGAAATGCGATCCTCCGCTCTCTTCGTCATCTCTCTTCTTTCCATTACATGTGGCGCGATTGGGCCGAGTACGAACCTGCACATTGTAAATAAGGTCATCTCACCCGATGGCCTCAGTCGATCGTAAGCCTCGCGATTGGGCCGAGTACGAACCTGCACATTGTAAATAAGGTCATCTCACCCGATGGCCTCAGTCGATCGTAAGCCTCGCGGCCAATCCATCATTTATGACTTGTATCTATTCTACTTTGTAGGGCTGTACTAGCTGGGAAGACTCCTAAAGATGCAAGTTTTCCTGGTCCTCTCATCACTGGAAACAAGGTGACATCCAATTCCCGCTCATGCAAATTTGCAGCCGACAGACACTAAAGTTGTGCTTCTAAGGGCGCCAACTTCAAACTTAATGTCATTGACTCTCTCACCGATAGTTCAATGCTGAGGGCGACGAGCATTGTCAGCTTTGTTCTTCCGGTACCATCTCACGCTTATTGGAGCTTTCTCTAGCATTGGCATGGATTATTCCAGTCAAATACTCCTTGGGCCGACGGTCCAGTGGGCGTAACGCAATGCCCGATCATACCTGGACAGTCGTTCCTATACGATTTCAAGGTCCCCGATCAGGCTGGGACGTTTTGGTACCATTCGCATTATTGTATGTGCGTTTCACGATACGATTCATGGTGGCTCATGCGCTTATTTCAGCCACTCAATATTGTGATGGTCTCCGAGGAGTCTTCGTTATTTATGATCACCACGACCCTCATAAAAAATTGCGAGTTTTCTCATGCACAATTGATAATACAATCGCTAATTTGAATCATGTATTATTCTAGATATGATGTTGATAACGGTTTGGCATATTTACGTCACTTAGGGTGTATCAGTAATTGATTTCCTTCGTAAAGATGATACGGTGATCACGCTCGCTGACTGGTACGTCAAATCTCAATGAATAATTCCTTTATTAACTTAAAATCGCAGGTATCACGTTCCTGCTCCCGAAACTTTTCGCTCTCTCCAAGCCGGTTCTCTTCCCGAGTCTGATGCTACGCTAATCAACGGCCAGGGCCGTTACGTTGGCGGCCCTTCCTCACCTCTTGCTGTCATCTCTGTTACTAAAGGTCGAAGATATCGCTTCCGCCTTGTCTCCATTTCATGCGATCCAAACTTCGTCTTCTCTATTGATGGACATGCGATGGTGAGTTGAATAGCTAGAAGTTTGTAATATGTAGCTCTCTTGACCTTATATTTTTTAGACAATCATCGAAGTCGACGGGAACAACGTACAGCCCCTGATTGTTGATTCTATCCAGATCTTTGCCGGCCAACGTTATTCGTTTGTTCTGAATGCCAACCAGTCCATTGATAATTATTGGATTCGCGCGCTCCCCAACTCTGTAAACGCGACGTTTGATGGAGGCATAAACTCTGCTATCCTGCGCTACAAGCATGCACCCGTGCAAGATCCAAAAAGCACTCAGACCCCCAGTTCCATCCCACTCCTTGAGACTGACCTACGTCCTCTTGACGATCCCGCTGCGCCCGGTGTTCCTACTCCAGGGGCTGCCGACGTTGATCTCAACCTCGCCATAAAGTTCGACCGTCCCAAGTTTCAGTTCACTATCAATGGCGCTCAGTTCATCCCGCCCACAGTGCCTGTACTTCTTCAAATTCTTAGCGGCGCGAAAAGTGCTCAAGAGCTTCTTCCATCTGGAGCCGTCTTTACCCTGCCTAGAAACAAGGTCGTCGAAGTTTCCATTCCTGGAGGATCTCCTGGATCTCCTGTAGGTGTACATTGGTTTCTTTCTAAAGAAACGTCGTTGACCTGACTTTCTCAGCACCCCTTCCATCTCCATGGGGTAACATATTGTGTTTGCCCTATGAAGTTGAAAACTAATCATGATGACACAGCATAGTTTCTCCGTTATTCGAAGTGCCGGGAATTCAACCTACAACTTTGAGAATCCTGTTCGTATGATACCTTGATTTTTTAGGTTCTGGACTCACCCGTCCCGCAGGTTCGACGTGATGTTGTTTCTACTGGTTTCGGTTCTGATAACGTCACAATTCGATTCACGACGGACAACCCTGGTCCGTGGATTTTCCATTGGTGGGTTGATTGATAAAGTTTTCTTGAGTTGCCATTTACAAAACAACTGGACAGTCATATAGATTGGCATTTACAGGGGTATGTTTCATCACATATGTGACATTGCTTGTTCTGAATATATTTACCCTCCAGTGGTCTCGCTATCGTATTCGCAGAAGACGTGCCAGATGTTGCTCAATTTTATCCTCCGTGTAAGATTCATTCTCCAGTGGTCTCGCTATCGTATTCGCAGAAGACGTGCCAGATGTTGCTCAATTTTATCCTCCGTGTAAGATTCATTTCTCTTTGTTATACTGAATTTTGCTTAAACACGGACCTAGCGTCTTGGGATGCACTTTGTCCCGCCTTTGATGCCGTTAACCCTGATGTCAATCTAGCTTAATTTTCTTTTAATCTTTACTCAGGAGACTGGATTAATGTACGATAGAATTATTTAATAGTATCATTGTTTGCCAAAATCCTCAAGATATCATACAAGTCAGCGAACGGTTATCTGGTCATGCATCGCGTGAGACTGTTAGAACCTGAACCTGTAATACACACGAATAAGTACGTGTACTAGGTAGGTTGTAAGTAAGGTGGTTTAATATATAGTAGGATGACGTTTGCTCACCCTCAGTCTTCGTATATTCGACTGAGGGTGCACTTGCTATGAGTGGATGTATATATATATATTCAGTCTAAGGGTAAGAGCAATTAATATCAAGAACGAATATTTCATTTACTGACCCTCTCGGTCATCAGACTTGTGGCATTTACGGTGATCTCGAATCATCAGCGTCTAACAGAGACCTGTAGTTCCAGGAAACTAACATGCTGAGTGCTTCATTGGCGATATAACCCATTGTCATAATTATATATTTTTTTCTTTGTAATCTTAGTGACAGCCTTCAAATAAGTGAAACATAATTAGCCTGAGGAATGATATGGCATAACAGACCAATGAAAACAGGTGGAACAGGTGGCAAACACGTAAGCACCAGAGATCTCCGGCCAAGACTTGCTGAGAGTTTGTCGACACTCACAAGCACTGGATGCAGGTAACGATGTTCTTTGGTCAAATTGTCAAGATTCCTAGCCAAGTCCATTCCGAAATCCGATATAATTACCAAGTACCCACTCTTGTCTCTCTCCTAATATTTGTTGAGAGACATTCCACTAAGCCACAGTGGCTTAGTGGGATGTCTCCCAACATAAAGTAAACCTGACTGACCCAGAAGGCAGCAGATTGATCCTGGATAGGGCAATATCCTGGCATGAAGCCTTTGAGCCCAAATTTGATAAGGGTTGGAAGAAACATTACTAGCACATGGCGACTGACCCTGGCATTCCTAGGACAGAGGGGGGGTATCCACTGACTAGATGAGTTGGGTTTATGTTGAGAGACACTCATGTACTTTATCCAACTCTTAGTATGTTATTACTCCATTCTTTCTCCTTATTCTGTATTTAACTTAGATTGTCTTACTTATATATATATATATATATATATTTTGGTGGTAATCACAATGGGATAGCAGACAATTCACAAAGTCAACCTCTACCTCCTGGGATAGGTACTTACTGTGTCAGTTTCCAGTTTAAGCCAATAAGACAGGAGCTGTAACATATCATATTATAGTTAAATAATTAATAGACAATTATATTAATTATTTATTATTACTTTACATACATGCTGGCTGCCTTACATAAGGCAGCCAATTTTACTGTCATACTTCGTAGTACTAGAATCGTTATTACTTTACATACATGCTGGCTGCCTTACATAAGGCAGCCAATTTTACTGTCATACTTCGTAGTACTAGAATCGACTATCGATCTGGTTCTGTTGGTGTGACTGTAAGGCTAATCAATACCTGACTTTGTTTCACTTTTTTGAACCTTTCAGGTTCAATTCTGATACTACGGACAAAGACTACGTGTCTAGACTGATAGCCTAGACTGTGATTGCATCGAACAGTGCATCAACTTCTTTGACGCACGCTTCTGGATTAAAAGAGATGTAGCAACACCTGATTGGATGGAGACCAATCAATCTGCTGAACCAACACGTGATGGTGAGACCATCAACCAGTCATCGGCGTATCCTCAATCTGTGGTGACTGACCCGGGTCGTCCTGGGTCAGAATATACTGAGGCCAAGCCTTCCCAGCAGCCTCAGGGAATGCCAGGAGGGACACAATGGAGTGAAGTGTGGCCAACAGCTGCGCCAAGCGGTGCAGCGAGACCAGGGGCAGGTGTGGAAGACCTGGAACAGCAATCTGGCAGGGATCATGAATCTCCCATGCAGACTGGGAGGTCAGGGCAACAGTTCCAGAGCAGGAGTAGTGCTCAGGGACCTACTGAAGGTCGCAGACCTTTGTCGTACTTCCTGGGGAAGATGCCGAGGCCAGAGGCGGGCAGTTGGAGAGTGCCAACTGAATCCACTCCACTGATGCAACGTCAGCAGGGAGTCGGAGTGCCGCAGGAAACGACAATTCCTGAGCAAAGAATGCTGGCAGTGCATTGGGAAGACGAAACTTCCAATGATGAGGAGAGTGGACGGAGTGAGTCCACCCTTCAGGTTCAGTGTGCTATGCTATGGAAAAGATACCCTAGCATTACAAAGGATACCATGCATGCTTGACTAGGACTGTATGTACTGAAACACATATGGTTGATACAGGCTAGAGGTGATAATGTACCTCAATTGAATACTGTTGAATACATTACGTTGTATGTCCAGATTCTTGAGCTGGAAGCCCAAGCATATATGTACTGCAAGACTAATCGAGGATCAGCTGCCTTGATCCCAGAGGGGGCAAACTTGATTCTGAGTATACCCCCGGTGGCAAAGCCAGAGTTGTCTCCCCATCTGGAAGAGGCAATGAGCAATATATATGTGCCCCAGCAAGCAGGAAAGTCTGACAAGCAGTTCGCTGCAAGGTTTGCTGCAGCACAGAGACAAAATGTATTCAGAGGTCAACAAAAAAGACCTCTGTCGACGGCTGATTCGGTGTCTACCATACCTGTGGTGTAGTACTTGGTTGCAAGTAGTACTGATAGTTCTGGGGCTTTCTTGAAGTCTTAGAAAGTGACCTCTAATCCACACTGGTGCTTGATGATAAAACTTGATGTATTGGGTGCTTCACAGAATATCAAATATCCTGATGGGCAGAAGAAGGTTCTCAATAAACTCCAGCCTAAGCAGTTCACTCCCTGGGAACCACCGAGCCTTTGTCTACCAATAGACTTCCAATGAGAGGTGTTCAATAAACTCTAGCCTAAGTGATTCACTCCCTGGGAACCACCGAGCCTTTGCCTATCAATTGCCTTCCAATGAGAGGTGTTCAATAAACTCTAGCCTAAGTGATTCACTCCCTGGGAACCACCGAGCCTTTGCCTATCAATTGCCTGTCTATTCTCTACTAAACTTGGGCTATTTATACTGTTTTTCTGGTGCACAGACCACTATCTACACATGACTCTTTTGTTGTCAACTCCCCAGCCTCCAGAACATATTTGATAGTCCAATTTCCCTTTTGGGAGGCATGTTTCGGTGCCACCAGTTCCACCATTCAACTTCTTGTTCCATCATTCCTCTGGATGTCTCTGATTGCCACTTCCCCATTTGCTTCAGCTCCATTTAGCACGATCCCATTCATAGATCCTTCTTTCCCCTTTTAGCGCTTCCCTGCATTCCATGCTTCTTTTGACATCCCTCCATGCTTCTTTTCCTTTCCCCTTTCAGTCATGACAAATTGGGCATTGTCAGATCTGATCTTGATCTAGATCATCACAAATTGATCCCATTTCGTCACTTCTGCCAGCTCCCATGCTTCCCCTCCCCATTACAGTGGTTGGACTATTGTTGAGTGGATAGCTTGAGCTGGTCCCTGCCCTTTGTTCTGTACTGTCTGTGTATTTATTGGGGTGTTTTTGGAGATATAATTTGTTGAGACTGCTACCAGGAGGCTTACAGTTTTCAGCCCATAATTAAATGTTTATTTTGACTTCTGGTGCATGTTGTGTCCCTGACTGCTGGTACAGCGTCGTATCAGTGGTAGATAGCAACCTACCCAAAACGGGGGAGCCAAGGCACCCTCACACAAAACAGGAATCAGTGGAGAATATTCCACTGACAAATCAAGTCCCGTTGGCTGATAAGTTTGTGGAGAGGGTAGCTTATCAGCGCATGCGGAACCAAGACCTGAAGCGCCAGGGACACTCCTGGATAGATGACCAGGGGATCATATTTGATGGGATAACACCCATCAATGAGATGAGAAGGCAATATGTCCAACGGACACAACAGCCTGACACCAGGAGAGGGGACCCACCCATGGTGGGTCTGAGCCAAGTTCCTGGAAGACAGGTGACAGAAGAGCTAGGGGGACAGAAGAGCCCACTGCATTGGAATGACGCAGGGAAAGTGCACTATACAGGTCACCGACCTGTACGTGCATTATCTGTGGTACCTCCAGTGGAAGGTAGGAATAAAATGCCTGGAATAACTGAGGCAACAAAGGTGTATACTGAAAATATGCATCAACGCCTCAGTAGTATAATTGACAATGTGGTAGGCGTAGCATTGCGCCTTCCCAAAGGTATCAAACCGCATAAGACGAAGTTGAAACACATCCACCTGTACAGAGGGGAGTCCAAGTTTAGTGACTTGGAAAACTGGACGATGGATGTGTGTAACCATCTGGCAGCATGCCAGTATGGGGGGGATTGTCTGGATCGAGAACGTGTATTTGTTCTCCTGGAGTTCCTAGATGGACCGGCCAAGGCCTGGTTTTGACATCATGTCTTGCACTATAATCGTGCACGACAGCAATGGACATTCAAGGATGTAATCCTTGAATTGTATAACTGGTTCGTGAGTGCATCCACCATGCAGGATGCTTGGGAGGCATTCATTGCAACCTCCTACACTGAACGATTGGGTGTTCAAGGTTTCTATGACACCTTGATAGACCACACACAGAATATGTCTATTTACCCAGACAACTGGGTAATAATCGATACCTTCCTGCATGGGATACCTGATGCAATGAGAGAGTCTCTCATTTGTGATGATGGGCTATCGCCAAAAGTGAATACCGTTGAGGAGTTCATAGCACATGCATTGCGCTACGAGCAAGCCCACAAAATAGCACGACACTTTGGGCTACATAGCTCAAAGGTTTGATCAATGAACAAGACCGAGCCTCAGAAAGTAGGCACCTTCTGGGCCCGTCGAAAAGAGATGGTGGGCAATACAAACCCGAGGTTCGTGATAAGAGCAGCACCTCGGCAGGAACGACGCTTCCGGAGCGACCAGCTAGGGAACCGTAGGGATGCACCGGCACAGGATGCTCAGAGGGGTCCATGCTGAGAGGGTGCTCAGCCGCATCAGGCTGCTGGTGAGGCTAAATTGCCAACACCGACTGGGCCACCAAAGTTTGAAGCAGCTCGTCCTTTCGTGGCGAGTAAGTGCTTCAAATGTGGCCAGCCTGGGCATTTTGCGAATGCATGTCCAGTGGGTGGTGGATGGCCTATGGTTAAGCCATGTGCATATGTATGGGTGGCCCACACTGCTATCCCTGATGCTAAAGGGATAGACTCGGGAAATGAACCTGATGTGGAAGACAATGAGGTGGAGAACCTCAGTCCTGATGCACCAGAGGATGAAAACGCCTCTGTGGTAGAAGAGTTGTCGGATGACGAATACGTTGAGGTTGATGTATACAACAACAACTATTACGCCCAGGAGTCAGACTCAGAATTCATGGGAGCTCTGATGGACTACCTGGCCAGCGCA
Organism: Macrolepiota albuminosa; assembly: GCA_027475525.1. Lineage (NCBI taxonomy): Eukaryota > Fungi > Basidiomycota > Agaricomycetes > Agaricales > Agaricaceae > Macrolepiota > Macrolepiota albuminosa. Next base: position 169,778 of record JAMWFC010000116.1, read on the forward strand.
TTAGACCAACCAGTTGGAGCAGCCAATGTGAAGGTGTATAAGGTACACCTTCACAAGGCTCCAGAGAAGCTGGTGAGACCGGTGTTGAAGTGCAAGAACAAGGAGTGCCTAGCGTCATATGTTGAGGTGAATGGCCACAAGGCGTGGACATTGTGGGATTCAGGTAGTATGACTACTGGGGTGACATCTCAGTTTTGCCAAGTGCATGATATTTCTGTCAGTGAGTTGAAGGAGCCACTACTCCTTCAATTGGGTACTGTGGGCAGCCAAGCTGCAGTACAGTTTGGCACGCAGGCGAGTATTGCTTGTGCAAAATCAAGGATGAAAGAGTACCTTGACATGGCAAATTTTGATCGTTACGACATGATTATAGGCACGCCGTATGTGAGAAAGCACAAAGTTCTGCTGGACTTCAAGAAGAATGAGATAGTGGTAGATGGCACCACCATTCCTGCAGTGTGAGTGACCATAGATAATGGCAATAGACGTCTCCATAGACACCATGCCACAGAGAAGAAGGTGCTAGTCAGGCAACACTGACTAGATGGAGGCAAGAAATTGCCTACGGTGGAGGATGGAGAGGATGAGGAGCAAGCTTGTGTGAGCTTGCCGACGGATAGCCCAGTGGTGTTGATGCTGGAAAGCGAAGCTGTAGAGTACAAATGTACTCTGAAGAGGGGGGAGAGCCCCAAGATGGAGTGTGAAAAGCAGAGTAAGCCTGAGGACAAGTGGCCTCAGCACGTGGCAAGCACAGAGTGCCAACCGACATCGTCGTGAGTGAAGGTCGAGGACTTAGTAATGGATGGCAAACTAAGGACAGACGGAGTCATTCACAAGGGGGTGAAGGACTTTGCATGGCAAGCATTGGAGAATCTAGCCAATGCACACGACGCTATCATTGCCACATGTGTTATACAGGCACGCCATGCAAATGATAGGCGGAGTGAGAAACCAGAGCTAACGCCTGGGATGTTAGTATATCTGTCAATGGAAAACTTGAATCTTCCAAAAGGAAGGATGAGGAAGTTGTGTCCAAAATTCATTGGACCATACAGAGTCTTGGTCATGGAACCAAGCACATCGAACTATGCTCTGGAGCTGCCTGCAGCTCTGCAAGCACGTCGGATTGTGCCTAAGTTTCATGTATTGTTACTTAGGCGATATAACGCAAACGATGATGCTATGTTCCCTAATCGGGTGATGCCCGAGCCATATGATTTTGGTGCCAGTGACAAACAGGAATGGTTTGTTGAGGACATCCTGGGCCATTGGTGGCAGGAAGGAACGCACCTCGAATTCGAGGTACGATGGAGTGCAGGTGATACGACATGGGAGTTGTATCACACATGTGCCAAGTTGGCAGCGTTGGATCGTTACTTAGAACTGCAGGGTGTGAAGCGCCCAAATCAGCTTGCCAAGCGCTCACATGCTTAGATTGATGGCAGTGATAAGATGTAGGCTGGATCAGTCAGAGCTCAGATCAACTGAGTATCTGATCTGGATTGGATCACAGTTGTTCTGGATAGATAAGATGGAGATTGATCTATCTGATGAGATAATGCGGATTGTGATGCAGAGTTGGTGGTCAGATCAGGTTATGTAACCTGATGATGGGTAATTTAGTGTGTTTTTTTTCCACCGACACATCGACATTTTCATATTACCATGTCGTACCCTTACCAGCGTACGACCAGCCTCAGAACCCACAGGGTTCTGGAGGAGGGGGGGGATCACCCCCAGCAAAATGTTCAGCAGCCTGTAACGATGCCGACTGTGGCGTCGTATCCAGTGGTGTCCCAGTTTGGGCAGAACCCAGCCCAATTTGGACAACCTCCGCAGTTTTACCCGCCATTTTTCCAGATGCCATACTTCCCAGGACCAGCTGGTCCTGGACAGCAGATGGGAGGACAGGTTATGTGGGGTATGCCAATGCCGATGCAGGAGACGCAGACCCAGAGTGCAAGTACACTCCTTTCAGATGAGAAAGCACTAACTGTGCTACAGGTAGCACCCATGGACATGGACGATGATGCAGGGCGTCAACAGCAAGGAAAGAGCAAGGTGATGCAACCTCAATGACAACGAGAGAGGACACCGCCCCCGCAAGACATGTATAGGAGAGACCAGAGGCGATCGCCTCTGAGGAGGCAGGCCTCGGAAAACAGTAGGGCGCAGACGGGATGAGCTGTCAGCGAGGACGCAAAATTGAGGTCAACCCTGACCTCGAACACCGCCTCAACAAGCATTGCCGTCACCTCATCATGCACCATCTCCGCGGTGTTTATTGTACGTGGAGAAAGGGAAAGGGAAGGAGATCGGGTGTAGCGTAGTCCGCTATGTGGCGTTGGCCACATAGCTTTACTTACTGTATAGTAGTACATATTATATTATATTTATTATAATATAATATTATTTACATTCGTATATAATTAGTGTTACCCAGCTGCTTACAAAGCAGCTTATTTTTGTGTTGATACTACATAGTCAATAGACCGGACTGGTCTGATTCTGTGCAGTGTGAACCTAAGCTCTCACAATTCCTGTAACTTCGTTACATTTTTTTGAATCCGCCAGCTAGGATCTATTGCCTAGCATCCGACGTCAGTCGTTGAGTTCGTTGACAGAACTCTATCAGCTTCTCGAGCTTCTTGCACAGCCACACCATGCAAATTTCAAACAGGGGATCAATGAGTAATCCCATACCTGCAGCGCCCACTGACGGCGGGCGAAATGCCCACGACCTACGGGGAGACCCAGCAGACACCCAGGACGCGTCAGCGTCCAATGCGGGTCAGGTAAGACCCAAGGCTCGAGACCGAGGTCAGAGTGCCGACCTGGCCGGGAATGAGAGCGAGGCCCGGAGAGCTGAAAGCTCACAGCAGGACGGTCCGCAACGCCTCCAGGACAAGATGCCCAGGGGATTAACGCCCCCAGTTACGCAGCTGCCAGGAGGACCGCGACGGTCTAGCCGACTGGCTTCCAAAGGACCCCCACAGGACGGCCGACAGTCAACCGGCGCCTATGGCGCCCAAGGGGACGCCGAGTCGTCAGTACGGACTGGGAAAGCCCTCCCTGCGATCCGGAGCAGTGGGACCAGGCGGTCCACAGTGGGGCCAATGCCTTCTAAAGTAGCGGAAGCCCGCTTAGAAGAGGTACCGGAGGAGGCTGCAAGGCCTGAAGTATACCGTGCGGAAGATCGATTCCCACGCACCCCAGCAGTGGAGGAAGCTCCGGAGGTGGTAGAGCTTCCAGAGGAGGTGATGGAGTCATCAAGTGATGACGACGCCGGAGCAGAGGAACAGCGGCTGAAAACCGCGTACACCGTGCGCTTGCGGGTGTTCTGGGACTTGCACCCAGAGGTGATGAAATACACCACCCAAGCGCGACTTGAGCGCTACGCGTCAGCCCATATAGTAGCACTTAGGCGACAAGGGCACGAAGTGCCCAATGTATTCAGTACGAAATATACTGATTTAATGGTGAGAGTGCTCACTATGGAGCTGCAAATGTATGTGCAGCATAAGGCCACACGGCAATCGGGGGTCTCGACCCCCTGGAGCCACACGTCCGAAGAATGCTCGGCACGACACAATCAAGATGTCGGAATCGAGCTAGTGGAGGCACTAGCACGGGCGCAAGAAGTGCCCGAAGTACGACCGGTGAGTACTTTTTATACTCCAGCGGGACCAGGGTGGCATGAGGAGCCCCCGCACATGCGTAACCATGACCGTAGGACAGATATGTCAGGTCCGGATGGGCACGATAGCACTGTGCTCAAAGTGGAAAGCGAGGCATCCGTGATGCCGCGCGTGCCCATGGCCGAAACGTTGAGCGACAGAGTCGCGTATCAGCGTATGCGCAATGGCGACCTAAGGACTAAGGGACAGTCCCTTATCGACGATCAGGGCATCGTATTTGAGGGCACTAAGCCCATTGACGAGATGCGTCGTCAATTCGTCACGCAGGGTCAGGAGAATCAAGCTTCTCCAGTTCCAGGGCAGCGTAACGATCATGATCGAGGAGACTTCCTCGATCGAGAAGACGCCACGAGACGTGATGTCCCTGGTAACGGCCGGGATGACGGCCCTAGGTCGATCCCTCGAGACGAGGGCAATTATGCCCACAGTCGAGGAGGTTCGGGACGTCCTCCGCAAGGTGGACGAGGGAAGTCGCTTCCCCAAGCCGCTGATTTGGCGACTAGATCCCCAGGTCAGCGGGAGGCCATTCGAATGCATCGCGAAGCCATGCACGATCGCCTGCATCGAGTAGTCGATGATGCCCTGGGCGTAACCTTACGGTTACCAGACGGGGTGAAGCTGCGTAAAGCAGACAGTAGGCACATTCGCGCCTATACAGGCGCGTCCAAGTTCAGCGACCTGGAAGACTGGGCAATGGATGTATGCACCCATCTCGCCATGTGCTTATACGGAGGTGACCGTATGGAACGAGAACGAATCTTCGTTCTGCCTGAGTTCTTGGCCGGAGAGGCCATGGGATGGTTTCGACGGGCAGTACTGCACGTCAACCGTGTCCAATATGACTGGACGTTCAAGGGAGTCCTTACAGGCCTGTACGATCAATTCGTACACCCCTCAACGCTCCAGGATGCAAGGCGGGACTTCCAGTCCGCCAAGTACACCGAGAAGTTGGGAGTACAAGGGTTCTATGATACCCTTAATGACCATGCCCAGAACATGGCAGTATACCCGGACGGGTATACAATGCTCGAAACGTTCTTGGATGGCATTCCAGCGGATATGCGCCGCTATTTGATACGTGAGGACGGATTGTCCCCAGAAGTCAACGATGTGGAAGAATTTGTGGCATATGCCATCCGGTATGAGCAGTCTCTGAAGACTGCTAATCACTACGAACATCGGAGTGGACACAAAGGGGGACCCAGGCGACTGCCGCCTGGTGGGACGCCCTCACGAGGTCAGCATGTGGGGACCTTCCTGGCCAAAAAGACCGATTTGGATCGTGACCACAACACGCGGTTTGTTGTACGCAGAACTCCTGCTGCGAACCGGGGGCAGAGCCGTCCACACCCAGATTGGGCGCCGGACGGAGAATGTCCTAAACCAAGGCCGGACTTCAAACCGGCCAACCCACCAGGTCAGACGGGGACGTGTTTCGCGTGTGGCCAACCAGGCCACTACGCTACGAACTGCCCCGCGAAGCCAGGAGCCCCGAGGAAGGGGTATACACCCCGCGCCCACCTTCGAGCTGCACATACTGCAGCCGCGAGTGGGAGTGACGGAGACGTATCTGCCAATTCTGAGGCAGAGAACCCCACAAACGACCAGGAGCCCCCAGAGGAGGCATCGGGCGCCGAGCCCGAGAGTGTGGTCATGGAGGGGGAGGAGTACATCACAGTCGATGTATATGACGACGTCTACGACAACGAGTATTACAGTCGCGACAGCGACTCTGAGTGCCTAGCGGCAATGACGGATTGGCCGTCCGCAAATGATCCTGAACGAAATAACGTAGTTCGGATGAAGAAGGTGACCCTTCGTCGTGCAGAGGGCACTTTGCAGCGCCCTACATTGAAGCGAGCAGACAAGGAGTGCCTGGTCTCGTATGTGGACGTAGACGGCCACAAGGCATGGACCCTATGGGACTCTGGGAGTACCACATCGGGCATAACGCCCCAGTTCGCCCATGTGTACGGAATATCCGTGCAGGAGTTGGATACGCCACTGGCGTTACAGCTGGGCACCGTAGGGAGCCGAGCCATGGTGCAGTACGGGACAAATGTGAATGTCCAAACGCCGGGTTCACGTAGCCGTGAATACATGGATGTAGCGAACTTCGATCGCTACGACATGATACTGGGAACGCCATTCATGCGGCGTAACAAAGTCATATTAGACTTTGACCATTCTCAGGTGCTAGTGAATGGGAAAGTGATCCCAGCCGAGCGAGCTACAGCAGACGACACTGATAATTGTCTGCGATGTCATCGCACTACGGAGAAACGCAAGGACTCTCCATGACTTGGCCGGCGCAGAGTGCCGACCGTGGAGGATGGGGAGGAGGAAGTGCAGGCTAGGCCTGGACTAAGCGCAGACCACAACGTGGTAATGATGAGCGAGGAGGAGTATCAAGCCTCCAAGAGGAGCAACGAGCGAATAATTGCTCCTGAGATTCGAGGCGCAAGGCCTCCAGACAAACGCCATCGCAAGGCGAGACGACGGGAGGACTCAGTGGATGTATGTCCACCTACGTCTTCACGAGTCAAGTTGGAAGACTTGAAAGACAGCATTTGAGAGGCGGAAGCCTCAGTAGAGGGGGACACACGGTCCCTATGGGAACGACCAGCTCCCCTACCGGAGTACGACTGGGCATACGACCCCCAAATGCCGCAAGAGTGGAACGAGCTGGTGGCAGCCACGTGTGCGCGAAATGCGCACCAGAGACGGATGACCGTCAAACCAGCGTATCGCCAGCCAGCTCCAGACGAGGTATCCGTAGCGTATTCACTGGTACGTGAGGGAAGAAGCCTCGTGGCTTATAAGGCAGCGGCAGCGGGTGCCCCGCTGAGACTACATATACCTGATGACAGTGTCAATCGGGTGCTCGCAATGCGAGAACAGTACGCACCGCCGCCTCGGCCACCCTCAGAGACGGTGGAAGTACTTCCCCCGGTACGCATGAAGGGGAAGCAGAAGGCGACAAGCCTTCGTGAGGAAGATATTCCTCGGTTGCGTCAGCAATGGCAAGAAGAATTTGCCAACATGGTCAATGGGACCAAGGAGGAGCTCCCGCCGTGGCGGGAGGTGAATCATGAGATTAATCTCATAGACGAGAACAAGCAGTATAAGTACCACTTGCCGCGCTGTCCGCGCGCCCTCCAGGAGCAACTACGTGATAAGACTAATCGCTACTTGAATGCTCAATGGTGGTCCCCATGCACCACCGCTCAAGCTGCACCGTTGTTGTGCATCCCGAAGAAGGATGGAACCCTTTGAACAGCTCTTGATGCACGTCAGCGCAATGACAATACTATAAAGGATGTAACTCCTTTACCAGATCAAGAGGTGATCCGGGAAGACGTGGCTCGGGCGAAGTATCGCTCGAAGATTGACCTTACTGACGCTTACGAGCAGGTGCGCATTCGCACCGAGGACGTACCCAAGACCGTATTTGCGTCGATCATGGGTACATTCACGAGCAATATAATGCAGATTGGAGACTGCAATGCTCCAGCAACGTTCCAGAGGCTAATGACCTCTATCTTCCGAGACGTAATAGGACGTTTCATGCACGTCTACTTAGATGATATATTCATCTACTCGGATACTATGGAGGAGCATGAGCAGCACCTCAGAGTCGTATTCGAACGACTGCGCAAGTACAAGTTGTACTTGAAGTGGAAGAAGTGTGAGCTTTACGCTCAAAGTATAGACTGCCTAGGGCATGTCATTGATGAGCAGGGTATCCACCCTGATCAGGACAAGCTCGATCGCATTCGGGAGTGGCGAACGCCCCGAAACTACAATGACATCCAACGATTCGTTGGTCTTGTCAATTACATATCGAGCTTCTTGCCCGATGTTACAGCCTATACAGGGCCACTTATGGCCATGACGCAGAACGGATCACCGTTCAATTGGAGGCCGATGCACCAGCGGTGCTTCGAAATGGTCAAACGGATCTGTACAAAGACTCCGGTGATTCGACCAATCGACCCTAGATGGGACGAGCCTATATGGCTCATTTGCGACGTGTCCAAGACAGGCGTCGGGGCCATGTACGGCCAGGGAAGCAGCTGGCAGACGTGCCACCCAGCAGGGTTCATGTCGAAGAAGTTCACGACGGCCCAGCAAAACTATGCGGTGCACGAGTTGGAGACTCTTGCCATACTCGAGGCTCTCCTCAAGTGGGAGGATAAGCTGATGGGATACCCCATCCACATCATAACGGACCACAAGGCCCTTGAGTTCTTTAAAACTCAGGTGAACTTGTCGCCGCGTCAGCGACGGTGGATTGACTACATGTCGAGATACCAGTTCGACATCACCTATGTTAAAGGTGAACTCAACAAAGTGGCAGACTGCTTGTCACGCTACTTTGAGAGTGATGTAGTCGGGGAGGCTCACGAGCCTCATGAGTATGTGCAGGCAGACTGCCGCATAGACCCTGATGGAGAGGATTTACCTCTCCACCGATACCAGGAGCTCAGGGAGCATGTCCTGGAAGTACGCGCTATGCGTGACAATGAACGGAGGCGAAGCACTCGCCTCAGAGAGCAGCGTGAAGAATGGGACGTAGCCGCCCAGTTGCTCAAGGAGCATGAAGCTGTGGACCCAGCATCCACTAGGGAGCACGAGCGTCACAATGTACCCGTTACGCTTGCGGAGATGCTCGAAGGCGAATTGCCTTCATCCCAGCCTCCTAGCCTGGTCAATGACGACTTCCGGCAGGAGGTGGTGCAGGACTATGGCGATGATCCTCTCTTCGCTGAGATAATCGCCAATCCTGACAACCATCCTCGGTTCAGGCATGAGCCTGGTGGACTTATCACGACGGAGAACCGTCAAGGGGTGGCAGTGGTATGCCTCCCCCGTACGCGAACCACTGTTACGCGGGTCTTGGACCAGGCCCATGCACTGGTGGGGCACTTTGGTGCCGCCCGGACGTTGGGCTACATCCGAAGGTGGTATTGGTGGCCACGTATGGCTCAAGAGGTAACCAAGTTCTGCGCCTCATGCGCAGCGTGTCAGAGGGCAAAGTTGCCCCCTGGATCCCCTCCTGGGAAGCTACACCAGCTACCCGTGCCAGTGAAGCCTTGGGACTCGATTGGAATGGACTTTGTCGGTCCCTTTCCCGAGTCCAGAGGGTTCGATTACCTCTGGGTAGTCATATGCCGCATGACGAGCATGGTGCACCTCATACCGGTGTGAACTACGCTGACGGCTAAGGAGCTGTCATGGATCTACCTGAGGGAGATCGTTAGGCTGCATGGGCTGCCTAGCACCATTGTAAGCGACCGTGACTCCAAGTTCACGTCTCAATGGTGGAGAGAACTCCACAAGCTGCTAGGAGCGCGACTCCTTATGTCGACGTCCTTCCACCCTCAAACGGATGGGCAGACAGAGCGGGCTAACCGCAGTATAGGTCAGATTCTGAGGGCAGTTGTTCGCCCTGACCAACGGGACTGGGTGGACTGGTGTCCACTCACTGAGTTTGCGATTAACGCGAGTATCTCAGATACCACAGGGTATGCGCCCTTTGAACTCAACGGAGGGTACTTACCCTCCATGCTGCACGAAGTTCGTGCGGATACGGTGGCTCACCGCGGAGTTGTCGAGTTTGCCAGGCAGGCCCTGGAGAACATCGCGGCGGCGCATGACGCCATCATAGAGGCGCGAGTCTTCCAGGCAAAAAACGCCAATCACCGTAGGCGAGCAGACCCGCCAATAGCAGTAGGAGCGTTGGTCTATCTGTCAACGCGTAATCTGAAGCTCCCAAAGAGACGGGCGAGTAAACTCTGCCCAAAATGGGTAGGCCTGTACCGCATCCTAGACGCGGAGCCAAGTACCTCCAACTACGTGTTGGAGCTGCCTCTGGCATTACAGGAACGACGCATCGTTCCTAAGTTTCATGTGTCGCTGTTGCGACCTTACAGCGCGTCTGACGATGCGCTATTCCCTAACAGGGCAACGCCGGGCCCCTATGATTTTGGGGCTCGAGACGATGACGAATGGTTCGTCGAGTGCATAATCGGGCACCGGTGGACTGAGCGTAACACGCTCGAGTTTGAAGTACGTTGGTCCCTGGGGGACACAACATGGGAGCCACACTCCCATTGCTCCAAGCTAGCGGCACTTGACCGTTATTTGGAGTTGAAGGGTGTTAAGCGCCCACATCAATTAAGTAAGCGTGCCGGCGCTTAATTTGATCGGCAGTGCCGATTGCGGCTTGGCTGAGTTGGTCAGCAGCTGTGGCTGAAACACGTCTTAAAAGGCGAAATTTCTTTTTCGCTTTTTTCCCCAACCATGGACAGTATGCCCGTGGACCCAAGTGAGCAGCAGCAGCAGCAGCAACAGCAGCAGCAGTTTGAGAGTGCGCCGTCGGTCTTACCGTCAGCTGAAGGGGGGGGGCAGATGGCTCCCCCGCTGACCCAAAATGCGCTCCAGTGGGGACAATCGCAACAGGCGGTGGGCTTCCCACAGCAGCAGCAACAACCAGCGGCGGGCTACCCGCCGCAGCAGCCGGTGATCAGTGGCTATCCGCCACTTCAAACCATGCAGGGCAACTTCATGCCCCAGAACGCACATGTGGGCGGCTATCAGCCCCAACAACCAGCACCGGGCGCTTATGCGCCACATCACACTGAGGGCCAATTCCAGCAACAGGCCTATGGGGGGCTAGTCAGCCCCCAAGCAGCGCCGGCATGGAGGCAACTTGCCCCTGTACCGGCAACAGGGCAGCTGGGGACACATCCTTTTCCCCAGTTTACCGCCCCGGCGCACTACCCTGGGATGGGTGGTGCGCCCGTAATGATGCCGTACCCCCCAGCTTGGATGGGGGCTTGGGGCGCAATGCCCCAGTACAGCGACTCACATGAGTTGCAAGCCAAGGGAGGCCGGTCGATTTCCCTGTCGACCACAGTACCAACCGATAACCTAGAGGGACGCCGAGCATCCCTCGTGCAGGCTACCGCGGCCATTGAGAGAGCAGAAACTCTCAATACAGAACGAAGCGTCGGTTCATCGTCCGATGCGCCGACGGAGAGCCTGGCCAAGCTCTCCTTGCTACAGCGGCTGGAAATGCCGCACCAATCCGAGCCCAGCTCAGAAGAAGAGTCGCGTCCTCGACGCGACAAAGGAAAAGCACGGGCTGTCGAGCCCACTCACAGCCAGGACTTAGTCCTGGCTACCCTTCTCCAACGACTGGGAGATAACGGGTACGATGTACCCACAGAGTCATCATTCCTCCGCGATGCGGAGGCAGTCGTCCTCATCTGCCGGATGATGGACGACATGGATCACATGCGCGCTCAGCGCAAAACTGATCTCCTTGCCCTTTCGGCCGCTCGTAAGCGGCAGTCTACACCCCCGAGTCGGGACACCGACTCCAGCAAAAGGGCACGTCGGCAAGGAGTGGAGGACACGCCCTCCCGCTCGATTAAGTCGAGCGTTGCTGATCCCGGCCGGGAGGCCGGTCTAGGACGGGACATCCTCCCTTATAAAGATGTTCCTGCTCCAGCCGCCCCCCGGCTTATCCAGCGCCTCGCCAGCGGCGCGTCTGAGGTCGCGTCTACGCGACCAGTATCCGTGGTATCCACCACGTACTCTGGGGAGCAGAGTTCCAGGGGCGCGAGCACCCGCCCCACTGAGGCCAAGGCCTCACAACCCCGAAAGGATTGTTGGGGTATGCAACCAGAAGTGCGCGCCTACGTCAACGTACACTTCCCCGAGGATGCCCCGAAAGGGGCCCCAGGGGCTAACATCCCCTTCTTACCCGCTATACTGGTAGAGGGCTTGCCAGCCCGACTCCCGCGGTGTGTGTGGGCAATGGACCCACGATATGAAAAGTCAGAGCCAGAGAGGCTGCCTTCCCCGCCCTCCGACGACGAGTGGTATGAGGAGCCTGAAGAGGCTCGTATGGAATCCCCAGTGCCGCACGAGACGGTGGCACAACATATGGTGCGTGAACGGCGCAACAGCAATCGACGAGCCAAGATGGAGCGTCAGGCGCAGAACAGCACCAAACGAGGGGCCGCCCTTCTTGAGGACGAAACCGGGCGCATCCCTGATGCGCTCGGTGTGGTGATCTACCGAGATCACACTATTGAGCGCCAGAACTCATTCTTTGGCGCGGGGTTGGCTCCCCAATTCTATTGGTCACCAATGACCAATACCATCTTCGTCGGGCAAGAAGCCCGCGCAGCCAGGTCCTTCGAGGACGATAAACAGGGCAATGCCGCCGCGACGCCCCACAACAGTAAGGTGTACCAAGTTGCACCTCGCGGGTTCCCCCGTAGTCCTCGAGAAGTCCGTAGACTTCACGCACTGGTTAACAACCAGTTTACGCCGCTTCGTCAGCGTCAGTTGGGCTACCTCTTGCTCAACGAATTCAAGCGGGTGGCGCTCAACTGCCACCCTACAGCCCGAGACAGAGCTATGTCTCATTTACTCGACGAGGTCGAGTATAGGACTATTGCGGTACCCTTCGCGAGTCCAGAGGAGCGGGAGAGCTTCCCGCGAATGATTGTGCCATCGCGGCTCTATCGCCGCAAAGAGGGAGGGAAGATTGCCTTCGTCGGCCTTACCCCCTCTGATCCAAAGCAACCCTTTGCTTTGGACTACCTGGGCTCATACGCCCTCCTTTATGGACGTCCTGGGACGTCCAATGTGTGGACCGGTCTGGCCATGGACCGAGCCATGCGCATTCACTGGCGCAGCCTCTTCGGGTTTGCGCTTGTACGCGCTCTCAGCGCCAGCCGCCCCTCCAAGGCCACGGTACACAAGTACCTGGCCTATGTCTTTGCCAGGCCTGGCCTCTATAAAGAGGCCGTGGCTGAGTACGAGGCGGCCACGGGGCGAGTCTTTGAGCCCATCCACGCCGACGACCCTACCTTCGAGGTTCGGGCTGTGGACATTCCGGAAGCGTCAGCTTCCGTGTTCTCCACTTCGGACGCGTTACGCGTCCTTCTTCACAACCAAATCCCGGTCAGCTGGGCTGACCACGCGTACACTTATGGGGTCACCTACTTGGCCCATCTATTCTTCAGCAACAGCCGGCTCTACAATGAGGCGGCTGCTATCGACGACGAGAGGCTGCAATGCCTCGATCACTACGGTACACCCCAGTCCATCCCTCAGTGGGATGGGTGGCGCGAGGCCACCATCGGCGATCGTCAACGCCTGATGCTGCAGCAGCAGGACAGTCGGCGTGCATACGACGACGCGCTCGCCAAGGGGATGTACCTCTTCATCGGGCAAGACATTCATGCCCGTGAAATCTGGACGCGCCAGTACCCGTCCGACACCGGGGATCTGCCTGATCCCCAACCACCTGTCCCGGGGTCGACCATCGACCCCAATCTCACACTGTCCCCCCTCCGGGACTATGACGATTCCCTGCCAGTAGCAGGGCCTTCGGGCACTTCTTACGCGCCCGCACCCGAGGATGAACTCCTCGACTACGACATGGACGACGCGACTGCCGATCCATTCCGGGAGCCTGGGGACTCTCCCATTGCCCCCGTCCCAGACTTACCGACGGCATGACCGTCGTATTATCTCGAGACCGTAGCTCGGTCTGATTGGGGGGTGTGTAGCGTAGTCCGCTATGTGGCGTTGGCCACATAGCTTTACTTACTGTATAGTAGTACATATTATATTATATTTATTATAATATAATATTATTTACATTCGTATATAATTAGTGTTACCCAGCTGCTTACAAAGCAGCTTATTTTTGTGTTGATACTACATAGTCAATAGACCGGACTGGTCTGATTCTGTGCAGTGTGAACCTAAGCTCTCACAATTCCTGTAACTTCGTTACATCGGGACACCGTTGGAGGTCCTGGACCCTCAGGCAGAGGCAGTCTGGAGACGCCTCATATTTGCTGGCCAGCGAGTGCCACCAGAGTCTGTGTTTTTGGTGGATCCAGTGGCTCAGGTGGTGATTACAGATCTGCTCGGTGAGATCATTATGCTGCAGCAGCGTAACAACAATACCATCAAAACATTCATGAATGCTATAAAGAAGTGTCCGTCGTCGTCGGAGGAGCAGCCTGAGGCAAAATGCCTCAGAGCGCGTGATGCAGTACTGGAGGTTGGGGTGCGGGAATCTGGAGAACTCACTCCAATCCCGTCCGAGTTACATGATGAGCTCGTGGAGGATGACACTAGTTTACGAGGATTGTCCTTGTCAACACATGCGCCCTCCCAGCAGTCAGGGACGAAGCGGCAGGATGAGGTGGTCCTGTCAGAAGTGGAGTTTGGAGCAGATGTCCCGCAAGGAGCAGACAGAGTAGTAATGCGGTTCAGAGCAGTGGTGCAGTTTGAGGCACCACTGAGGGCGTATGCATCCGTGGTTCCCATAAAGGACATGAGAATGGACACCGAAGTAGAAGGGCAACTCCTGACGTTAGCTGCGCTTGGTCTGAATGAACCGAGCAACGGGAGTGACTATGGGGAGTCGTCAGATGAGACCCCCTCGGAAGGAGAAATCCCCGCTAAACACCGAGTGTGTTTAGACAAAAAACGCAAGAAAGAGGCTCGGAGAAAGCACGAGGCAGCCTGGCAGGCAAAGGTGGATAAAGACCGGGAGGAACAGGCCACAGGCCATATCCCTAATGGCCTAGGTGTGTTTGTCAGCGGGATGTTGGTGGAGCGTTCCAATTGGTTCTATGGCGAGGCACTTGACCACCACTTTTATTACTCCCAGCTCATGAATACGGTATTCGTGAGCGATGAAGCCTTAGCCATGAAGACACATGAGGAGGAGAAAGGGGAGAGGTATTATCATATCTTGAAGGAGCTGGACCGTGTGGTACCAAGGGGATTCCCGATGAATCCCCAGCAGTTGTGAAAGCTCCATGAGCTTTCGCAGAACAAGTTCAAATCAGTGTCACTGCACACTGAATCCTACTATCTGCTGCACGAGTTTCAGCACATCAGTATTAACTGTTACACTACGCTGAGAGATAGGACGATGGCTCTGGTGTGTACACCAGAGTACAAAAACATTTCGCCCCCTCTGGACCTTTCCTCCCATCACATGAACATCATGGTCATGCCTACCCCAGACAGATACCTGTGATGGAAGGACCAAGCTGGAAGACCATTTTTTATGCTTACCGGGTTTGATTCTAAAGGTGTACGTTTCACCTTTGATCTGGACAAGCTGGCGCAGAATGTACTTTACTTCTGTCAATCAGGAATGATGAATTCGGTGTATGGCATTGCAGTGGATCGAGCATATCACATTCACTGGCGTACTCTCCTGGGCCACACCCTTACGCGTGGACTGTCCCTCTTGGGAAGAGTGCGGGGAGGCTTTGCAAGGCTGTTGGCCTTGATTATTGCGCGTCCTGGACTGTATCGTGAGGCGGTCGCTGATTACAATGCTGCCAACTCTAGCACCCCCTTCATACCAATGAGCTGGACTGATGTCCAGTTCTGACCCCCATATTTCGACGTGGCTAATGCCGTCAACATCACCAATGCTGATGTGCTTTATGCTATGATAGCCAACCACGTACCTGTAGAGTGGGTAGATCACACCTATACCTTCAGCGTGGTCTACCTCAAAAATCAGTTTCTTGTGGCCACAGCATCCATTGACCAGTTCTGCGAGGTCGACAATGAACGTCATTGTCGACTGGACATCTATGGAGAGCCCCCGGCCATCATGTGGTGGGATGATTGGCAATTGCCCACAGATGACGATATAATTCGTCTTCACGCACTACTCACCCGCGAGTTTGCTCAAGGTCATGAGTACCTTGAAAGTGGACTGTACTATCCTGTGGGGATGGACTCCAACTGTCGAGATTTGTGGCAACGACGTTCTTGACACGGGCTGTATCCCCCCTCTCCTTCACAACCTTCCATGTCAGTTCAGGCTCCTACAGCCTCAACATCGTCGGGCCCCGTCGCCTCATCATCCTTGGTTAACATTGACAATGAGATGAGGATCGATATGGTCCGTGAGTTGTCGCATCTGCCATCTGCGTAATTATTGTAGGCCGCTCATCTCTTTTTCAATTCATACTGTTGGTTAACGTCGGCGTTGTATTTTTTGACAGATGACTTGGACATTTTTGAGCCGTGGAGGACCGGAGTGCCTCCACATTTACCTACTTATTGACCTGGACAAATTGTCCCTCCTTACCTCGAGACTGATCACCAGTCTCAAAGGGGGGCATGTAACATATCGTATTATAGTTAAATAATTAATAGA
Organism: Macrolepiota albuminosa; assembly: GCA_027475525.1. Classification (NCBI taxonomy): domain Eukaryota; kingdom Fungi; phylum Basidiomycota; class Agaricomycetes; order Agaricales; family Agaricaceae; genus Macrolepiota; species Macrolepiota albuminosa. The sequence goes on from JAMWFC010000116.1 coordinate 185,708, forward strand.
CAATTATATTAATTATTTATTATTACTTTACATACATGCTGGCTGCCTTACATAAAGCAGCCAATTTTACTGTCATACTTTGTAGTACTAGAATCAACTATTGATCTGGTTCTGTTGGTGTGACTGTAAGGCTAATCAATACCTGACTTTGTTTCAGAAGCCATGCTGAAGAAAATGCTTTTATGCACAAAGTGTGGGACTCAGTTAACCAATACCCACTAAAACCTCGTTGCTCATCCTCCATGTCTTAAGGAGGTCTACATTCTTGGGTAGAAGACCTCTCCAGGTGTTTAGTACCACTTTTTTATCTATTGCCTGCCTACAAAATTGGGCTGGATCAGTAGTGAGGCAGTCTAGTTTAATAATTCTCACAATCGCTTTTCTCAGTTTATTCTTTGTTTCTGCCTCTGTCAGTACTTTTTCTGGGTCCTCACCCTTAGTTAATAGCATCTTAACTTTCATATCGTCCTTGCTGCTTTGGCAATTACCATCTTCAAGAATCTGTTCACTCCTTTTTTGTTGTGAGGAAGGTTCCTCCATATCAATCCACAGCCTAACTGGTCCCCTAGTGATAGTTTCTCAAAGAGTATTCCTCTCTTCATATGCAGATCCTTCACCAGTTTCCAAATATGGTTTTGACCACTAGCTGTATACTCTGTGAGCACATGTTCAAGGGTTTCTGTGGTATTGTCACACTGCCTACACAGGGCCTGATGTTCGTAGTGTTCTATGTTTTCCCAGTATTTTCCCAGTTTGAATATGTTGTGCATGGCCTTCCACAGGAAGGCTCTAGTAGTTTTCTTTTGAGGGATTTGTCCTTGATGGACAGCTATATTTGGGCATCCATTGGTGCTTCCTTGTTGTGGCTGTCTATTGCCTAGCATGTCATGTCTAGGTGTGTTTCCGTTCCTCTTCTGCTAGGTGTGGGTTTGGACTCTATTATTCCTTTATACAGAGTGGCCTGTGTGGCTGCTGCCAGTTTCACCTCCCAGATGTGATATCCTGTTGGAGGTGCCATATCCATCTCATCCAGAGTTGGTTTTCTCATACCCTCTCCTGCAAGGCTGTCTGCCCCTTCATTGCTTTCAATGCCCAAATGGCCCTTTACTTTCTCAAAGAGCACAATGCCTTCCCTGCTCTGCAGGTGTGCAACTAGCAATGCCATCAGGTCTTTATTTGCTGCGTCTACCCAGCCATTGTCCTCATTTTTCTGTAGGTTGCTTGTCACACTATCTATCATTAGTTTTGAGTCATTCATGATTTTTAGCACATGGTTTCTTGGGACTTTTTGAGCTGCTCTCAGGACTGTGAGGGCCTTGCCTGCATTATTCGTTTGTTCCAGTGCATCTGGTAGCCTAATTGCCTCATGTAATGAAGTTACAGATGTTGTGAGAGCTTTGTCAGGTTCCGCTGAGTCGGGGGCTTTCCGGGAAAGCAATCGCCCTTACAATGCGGACTTGACCTACAGATACTCGGATGTCTGGAACTCCAGGGCTAGGACTCTGGGGTTCAAGACGCGGGCAGGGGTAGTCCCAGGAGAGGGAACTTGGTCCGGGGGTTTTGGGTTTTGGGTAGCTGAGGATAGGGTGGGGTCGAGTCGTGAACCGGAGGTTCTAAGACGAGACCAAGTCAGTAAGTTAAAGTCGTGAAGTGCGTACCAATCTTAGAGCACACAATTATCCAAGCGTGCCAGTCAAGTGTGCCAGTCAATGTGTACCAGTCAAGTAGAGGGCACGCAACAATTCAAGTAACCAGGTTAAAGCAGTGTAATATCAAGACTAATGAATACAACGGGGAACTATGCTATAAGTACTACGGGACCAGGTCTCAGGGTTCCAGGGTGTCTGGGATGGGTTCCGGGGGTCATTAAGTAGCGGGCAGAGACTGTATACTTGGATCGCGCATGTGGGGCACGCAATCAATTGGTGCGGAGGGAGCTGTGATGCAGATGCATGATGGCCAGAAGCGAGTCGTGTGATCTGATTGTTGATCGGGGCTGATGGCAGCCGATGGCGGTTCTTGATGTGCATGATGGTGGTGTTGATAGTCATGATGGCGGAGCACATCCTGTGGAGTCGGAGGGAGGGTCCCAGATGGTGTTCCAGGGGTGTCCTGGGGTAGATCTGGGGGGGAGGGGTCGTGACATCACCCCTCCCCTCAGCACCGAGACCCTCTGAGGCACGCATAGCTGGCGGTTCAGACCGGGGTCCAGTCGTGGGATCTGGCACCTGATCTGCCACGTATCAAAAAAAATTTTACCATCAAACTCAACCATGTCACGTATGCCGACGCATTCTCCGACGCCCCCGCAAACTAACGAAGTCACGCCCCTCATGGCCTGGGAAGCCCGGGATGCACGGTACCGAGCCTGCCTGGACCGGGAGCGTGTGGCGGCGCTCGTGCAACAATGTGAGTGTTTCCCGTGCCACTCGCTTGTCGTTACTGACCTTCCTTTTTCAGAACAACACAACACCACTGCCCCGGAGGCGGGTCCCAGTCCGCTCCTGGGGCAGGTTCCAGCCATCCCGCGCTTTTCTTCGCATGGATGACTGTCCGCCCCCCCTGCCGTTGCCCTTTCCCGCGGCCTTGTCTCATCGCTCCCTGTTTCTGGCGGTCCGGAATGGGCATGGAGACCATCTCCGTGGTCCCAGAGGATCAGCGCGTCCTGTGGGAGGGCGTGTCACAAGAGCAGTTCAAGCATGCCCTGGAGAGGCCCTGGGGCCTGCCTTCCCATGCTTAGTGCGTCAGTAATGGGCTGGTAAGTGGTCTCATGCTCCCAATTTTCGTAGCTGATTTGAGTGCCTAGTGCCTCCACTGTGCCTGCTGGCAGGTCTCCTGCTTGTTCGAAGCCCCGGCCCCCTCATCTCGACGGGACACCTCAGTGTGCGAGGCGTGTTGCCTCAATCACAAGTGATGTTCCGTCTTGGCGCTGTGGAGGGCATACGGTACGTTGTGGGAGCAGGGGTGGCCGTTGGAGGGAGTGACCCAGAGGATGGGAGTAGAGGAGAGGACCTGGGTAGCGGAGCCGGAAGGGGTCCCGGAGGAGGTGCCTGCTGGGGGTCTGGGAGGGGTGTCTGTGGGAGGTTCAGGGGGTGGGGTGGGGGAGGGGGTCGGGGCCGGCCCGTGGTGCTGATCATGCGCTGGGTCACTCGGTCCGGCACCCAGGGGCAGGGGGGTCTTGGGGGGCGACCAGACAAGGGGAAGTGGCGGGCATCGCCCAGTCCCTCTCTGGGGCCCTCTAAGAGGGCATGTCTGCCCGCGGAGACCCTGCCTCCGGCTTCCCCAGCACGCCTCTCCCCGGCGACGTTCTCTCCACTATCTGGGCAACTGCTGGATGTTGAGGTGAGGGCTCTGCAGGAGCGTCTTGAGCAGGCTGACCGGGAGCGGGAGGAGCGCAAGGAGGGGGCGAGGGAAGAGGTGGCGCTCTGGAGAGGGCTAGAAGAGGACCGCAAGACGGCCCTCCAGGAGCTGGAGGAGGCGAGGGTGGCCTGAGGGAGAGCTGAGGCTCAGCTGGACGTCATGAGGGCCAGGCTAGAGCAGGGGGTGGGGCTCCCAGAGCAAGGTCCCTCGAGCCCAGGGTTGGTCGAGGCCTTGCATCGGGACATGGTCATTGGGCGCATGGCCTCCTTGAGTGAGTGTCCCTCTTTCTTCATGGTCGGGTCAGTACTGATATCTTCAGGCTGGGCTTGGGAGCACCGCCTGCTCCTAGACGGGGCTGCCACGGCATTTGTGTCACTGCAAGAGGGATTACAGTCAGAGGCAGGAAACCCTGGGGTGGAGCGGGGTCTGGACTTGTTGGGGAGGCTGGTGGTGGCACACCGCCGGAGGAATGTCCTGGCCCCGGGATCGTGGTTTGAGCGGGTCCTGGACAAGGGCGAGCAGCTCCCGTCTTGGGACCAGCTGGCCGAGGAGGTGTGGCAGGAACACGGTCCAGAGGGGGTGGGGGAGGAGTTCCGGAGTTGGCCAAGGGGCGGGAGTGGCGAGGGGAGTTCCGGTTAGGGGCAGCTTCTTGTGTTTTCTTGCTGTTTTTGCCCATTTTGTTTCGTTGTTACCGCTATCCTGTAGAATAATGTACCTATAGAAAAAATGTATATACTTGGTCTCTATGGTCAATGGGAGGTGTGAGTAAGGGGGCGAAAGGGGCCGGAACGAACACTTTGCCCAGTCTCCGGGGCACTACTATGAAAAGGTACTAAAAGAGAGTAAGATCTAGAAAGGGAAAGCAGAAAGTATACATGGGAGTTGAATCCCTACTGAGCCCAGAGGCGGAGGTTACGCCCACTACTGCTGTCTGTGAGTCCTGCACCTGGGAGGGTCATTTCCTAGGTGCCGTTGCTGGAAGTCCTGGAGTTTGTCGAGGGCGCCTTCAAGGTTTCAGCACGGTTCCCAAGTGTCGTTTTCCGGGCCATATCCCTTCCACCGTACAAGGAAGTGGGGTCATTCATGAATATTTCGGGAGTTGAGGATGTCTTCAACCTCGTAGTGGTACTCGTCCTCGACCTTGACCGGGGGAGGGGGCTCGGGGCGTCGTTTGGAGAAGGGGTCTGGGGGGTGTCGTTCCAGGAGACGGACGTGGAATACCGGGTGCAGACCCTTTAGTCCCGGGGGAAGCTCGATCTTGTAGGCGTGGGATGAGACCTTCTTCAAAATTTTGAATGGGCCGAGGCGCTTGTGATCGAGTTTTGGGAAGGGCCGGCGGGTGCGGAGGTGGCGTCGATCTAACCATACCTTTGTCCCAGGGGTCCAGTTGGGGGTGTCTTCCCGTTTCCGGTCAGCGTGTTTCACATAGGCCTGGTTCACGGTGTTGATCTCTTCTGAGAGAAACTTGTGAAGGGACTGGAGATCCTGGGTGGCGTGCAATGGAATGTCCTGGAGCGAGAGTGTCAGTTGGGGGTGGTATCCCTTGTTGGCAAAGAAGGGTGATACCCCGGTGGCAGAGTGCGGCATGTTGTTGTAGGTGAACTCAGCCAGGGGGAGCTTGGCGTGCCAGTCGTCCTGCAAGTAGTTGACATACAGTCGGAGGTACTGCTCGAGAGACTAATTGACCCTTTTGGTCTGACCGTCGGTTTCAGGGTGATAGGCAGTAGAGAGGTTAGTCTTTACTTCAAGGGCCTTACACAGGGAAGTCCAGAACTTAGACACAAAAAGCGGGCCACGGTTGGAGACGATGTCGTCTGGGAGTCCATGCTTGGCAAAGACATGCTTGAGGAACAGCCGGGCAAAGTCCAGGGCGGTGTCCGTAGTGTGGCAGGGTAGGAAGATGCCCTGTTTAGTTAGCCTGCACACAGCGACGAGAATGGCATCGAACCCTTCAGATTCCAGGAGTTCGACAATGTGGTCTAGGGATATGGAGGACCAGGGGCATTGTCCGACCAGCAGGGGTTTCAGGAGTCTGTATGGTCGGTGTCGGGGGACTTTGGCCCGGAGGCAGGGTTCGCATGATTGAATGTAACGGATCATGTCCTTCTTCAACCCTGGCCAAAAGTAAGTCCAGGAGATAAGCTGGAGGGTCTTACATATTCCAGGGTGTCCCCGGAGCTTGTGGTCATGGTGTTGACGGAGGACGTTGTAGCAGAGTCAGGCGTAATCCAGGACGTAGATGCGGCCGTCCCAGAGGAGGAGTTTTTCGTCGGGGAACAAGGAGAAGGCAGGGTCCCGGTCGGTTCCATTGGGGGGGTTGCAGGGGTTGTGGTCAGTGAAGTACTTGTCTCGGGGGGCACGGCGGATCTGGCTCAGGGTCCCTTTGTCGTTTAAGATCAGTACGGCATTCAGATGTTCAGGAGGAATCACCACGCGATGATTAAACGCATTGCGTTCCGCCTCGAACGACTTCTTGGGGTAGATGTCCGGTCAATGGGTGAGGGCATCGGGTTTAGCTCCAAGTCGTCCCGGGCAGTACTGGATCATGAAGTTGTACTCCGAGAGGATCTCGGACCATTGGGCCTGCCGTTGACTAAGTTGCTTGGTCGTGGTGAAGTACTGCAGGTTGTTGTGATCTGAGTAGACCTGAATCTGGTGCCAGACTCCTTCGAGGTAGGCTCGCCATTGTTTGAAGGCTTCGACGATGGCAAGGAGCTCCTTGTCGTAGATGTCGTAGTTGAGCTCGGCATCGATCATGGACCGGGTATAGAAGGTGACTGGCCGGGGCTCCTCGCCATCAGGTCCCATCTGCGAGAGAATCCCGGCGATGGTGTAGTCGGAGACGTCGCATTCCAGGATAATCGGGAGGGCCAGGTCGTAGTGCCGGAGTATGGGGGCGACTGTGAAAGCCTCCTTGAGCAGGTTAAAGACACTCTGGCACTTACTGTCCCAGTTCCAGGCAATGTCCTTGCATGTGAGCTGGTTGAGGGGTTTCATAATACCGGAGTAGTTGTCTATAAACCTTCGGTAGAAATTAGCGAAACCCAAGAAGGACTGTACTTCCTTGACATTCCAGGGTTGCGGCCAGTTGATGATGGCCTCGACCTTGTGGGGGTCCATGCAAACACCATTTGGGGATACGATGACGCTGAGATACTCAACCTCTTCCATGTGGAATGAACACTTCTTGGGCTTGGCATGGAGGTTGTGCTCCCGGAGGCGTTTGAGGACTTGCTGGACATGCTTCTGGTGGTCCTCCGGTGAGTCGGAATAAATGAGGATGTCGTCCAGGTAGACGATCACGAAGACGTCGCTCATGTCATGGAAGATGTCGTTCATGAAGTATTGGAACATGGCGGGGGAGTTAGTCATTCCAAAGGGCATCACAAGGTACTCAAACAGACCGTACCGTGTGTGGAACGTGGTTTTCCACTCGTGTCCCGGGGCGATGCGGACGTTGTTGTAGCTGGAGTGGAGGTTGATCTTTGTGTAAACCTTGGCACTGCAGAGTCGATCGACCAGATCGCCAATGAGTGGGAGTGGGTAGCGGTTCTTCTTGATGATCTTATTGAGTCCCTGGTAGTTGACGCAGAGTCGGAGCGAGCCGTCCTTCTTGGCGAATAGAATCGGGGCTCCGGCAGCAGAGGCGGAGGGTCAGATGAATCCCTTACTGAGCATTTTGTTGAGGTAGTCCTTGAGGGCCTGGAGTTCGACCTCCGACATGTTGTACACCTTGCCAAAAGGGGGGGCAGCTCCTTCCTCGAGGTCGATGGTATGGTCATAGGGGCGGTAAGGGGGAATCTCCTTGGCATCTCCTTCAGAGAATATGTCAGCAAACTCGTGATACTCCAGAGGAACTACTTCTCAGAGGATTTGCTCCTCGGTTTTCTTTTCCAGGGGAATAGCGTCCCCTTGTAGGTGTTCTTCCGGGAGAGATGGCAAGGTGTGTAGCTGAAACATGGGAGTTCCATCCTTCATGAGGCGGGTGAAGGGGGTGGCTCCAATGATCCTAATGTTGAGTGCGTTCAGGTCAATCGGGGTCGCGGATGCATTGGCTGGAGCGGGTGTGACGTGTGTCTGAGACCAGCCAGGGTAGTTCGGCCCTTTGTACTTGTTCCAAGGAATGTTTGGAGGTTGATCTGGGGCCTTGCGGGCTCTGGTGGGCGTGGGTGAGGGCATGGGTGGCATAAGCATGGGGGGCATGGCTGTCGTCCCGGGAGTATCGGGCATCGGATTGCTCCCTAGGGCCCAGAGGTGCACGGCGGTCAAGGAGTGGTCTTTGGGTCCCAGGAAGGTCATGGTGAGCATCCTCCAATCAATGTCAGGGTTCATGTTGCGCAGCCAGGGTAGTCCCAGCACCATCAGAGTCGATTCGTGCAGTTGTGTGACTAGGAAGTTGGAGGTGAACTTGTAGTCATTGTCCAGGGTCACGCGTCCCAAGTGAGACCTCTGGATGGGGCCGGAGGAGGAGGAGGTGCCATCAAGGCATTGCAGGCGGAGGGGCTGGTTGAGGGAGTCGTGGGGGAGGTCGAGGTCGTTGCTAATGAAAACTCCGGTGGCTCTGCTATCGATGAGGGCCAATATTGGTCCCGGAGTGCCGTCCAGCCTGGCATTGATGATGAAGGATTGGGATGAGCAGGACTGGAGTCTGGGGGTGATAGGGGCCCATCCTTCAGGGCAGGATTCAGAGAGTGGGGGATGTCAAAGAGGAGTTGCTGGTCGTTGGGTGTCGGGCCCCGGGTCAGGCGAAGGGTAAGATGTCACCAATCAATGCGGGGGTTGGTGTCTCGGACCCACAGGAGCCCTAGGACCAGGGGTGTGGAAGGGTGGAGTTTGGTTATCAACATCCGGAGGGTGTGAGTCTGTCCGTTGGCGAAAGTGACGGGCATACGCACAAAGTGAGTGATGTCCCCTGCCGTGGAGGCGTCTCCGTCGAAGAGGCAGAGCTGTACTGGGACTGGGAGTCGTTGAGCGGGTTCTGGGGCGAGGGTAGACCATGCTTTGTCGATGAAGTTGTCGGTGGCGCCACTGTCAACAAGGGTGTTGAGGGGGGGTTCCGGAGGGGATGAGGCGGGTTTTGAGGAGGAGGGAGTGCGAGGAGTGGGAGGGTAGGTAAGCTGTGAGGGTGTCCTGTATGAGTGCCATGGAGCAAAGATGTGAGACCGGGGCGGAGAAGACGTTGGGGTCGATTCCGCGATTTAGGGCATCTTCTGGGTCTAAATTGCCAGGTCGTTTTCCAAATACTTGTAGGTGGCGTCCTCCCCTTCGAAGATCCAGGTGGCAAGTCCCATGACCTGTTGTTGGGGGCACTCGGAGATGAAATGGTCTTTTTCACCACAGAGTATGCAAACACCCTTCCTTCTCCATCGTTTCTGCACATCCTTAGGGACCTCAACCCAGAGGCGCCCCTTTTTTGAGAGTCGGTTGGCCCGGAGGGCCTCTTCATCCCATTCATCAGTGAAGTTGGGGTCTTCAGAGTCTTCTGGGAGTTCCTCGGGGTTTGGCGCGTCACCCAGGTCGTTGGCGGCCATGGCAGCGTTGAGTTGGGCCTGGGGGTGGGCGCTGCTACTGGGGTTAGTATTGGGCGGGCTGCGACTCACCGGGGTCAGCCACCAGGGAATGCGGGGGGACTGGGGTTTCAGATTTGGGGGTTGGGGGTTTTGCCGGAGGGCCATGGGGGTCCTCCCCTAGGGTTCCAGGGGGGTCAAGAGTTCGAGTACTCGCTGCGGTCTTCCCAGTAGCGTTGGTCGATCTGCATGATGAGGGCCTTATATCCGTCGTAGGAGAGTTGTTTTGGGGCAAGTCGGAGGACGTCCTTGATACGTTGTGGCAGGGTGCGGCGGAGGGCGTACCAGAGGGCGCTGTAGTTCCAACCTGTCTTGTAAGCTTCCTTCTCAAAATGTACGATGAAGGTAGTGAAACGTTCTTCAGAGCGCATCCGGAGGTTGAAGAGGTTGTCCTTGGCTTTGGCCACGGTGTCATAGATCCCAAATTTCCCAGAGAACTCGTTGACAAAGGCTTGCCAGCGGGAGAGTGCCAGGTTGTTGGGATCGAACTGGATGAGGGCCATGTAGTGGTCGAAGGCGATCTCCTGGAGGTACGAGGCAGCGAAGGCCACCCGGGAGCTGTCAACCTGAAACATGAGTAGTTTCGCCTGAAACGTATTAAGACACTGAGTGAGGAATGTACGCCATTTTTGGGGGTCCCGGCCCGTGAATGCGTCAGGCTTTTGAATGTCCAGACGTCCTTCGTGGGTGAGGGCGTCGCGAGCGTCATCCGGTCCGGTAGCGTTGCGGGGAGGGGGGCTGGCATTGTAGTAGTAGTAGTAATAGTTACCCCCCCCTCCTTGTGGAGAAAAGGCACCGAGGGCAGGACCCCACCTGCCTGGAGGGCCTCCTCCAGGTGGCTCACCTGAGGGTCCACGCCCGGGGGGTCCGTTGTCCCAGGGGGGTTCGTTCCTGCCAGGGGGAGGCCCGGGTCTCCACGCAGAGGGTGGTGGAGGTGGGAGGCCTGGGGGTCATCCTCGAGGCTTGGCTGGGGGTGGCGGAGGCGGTCGGGGAGGGTTCAGTGGTGTCGGGTCGATCTGAGGGGGGCTGGGTGCAGGGTCAGGTGCTGGGTTGCGCAGGAGACGTTCAACCCGGGAAGGTCGCGCTTGCATCGGAGGCCATGGGGGGTTCCGCAGATCGAAGTGGGGCAGGGAGTCACGGCAGAAGTTGCATTCCGGAGGGGCTGGGGCTGACGTAGGGGGCAGTACCGGGGCAGGCATAGGCACGGGGCGTTGTTTGTTGTTGCTGCACATGAGCTCGTCAATGTAGCACAAGGTGTCGTCCATGCTGGGGGTGTCCACGCGGGGTCTACCCAGGTTTGCTGGGGCCGGGGGTCAGGCGTTGTCTGTTCATGGGAGGGGTTCCAGAGGTCTCTGGGGCTGTCCTCAGATCTCAAAGGTGCTAGGAACGGAGTTAGCCCTACGGCGAGTTGACAAGCCTACCGTGCAGGCAGCGGGCTGATTGAATAGCCCTCCCGTCGGGTTGAGGGACCATAGTATGGCCGAGGTGTTTTGTTGCTCTTCCTGTTGTCATTGCTCCAGAGTGGGGACCACGGGGGCTGCCGGGACCAGTTTTGGAGGTTCCCACCAGATGTGAATCGAGCGGCCTGGGTCTGCAGGGTCGTTGAGGAGTTGAGGGGAGGGGGACACATAGACTTTGTCGAGCAGTTGTTGCAGTTCTTTGTGGAGGATCGTGTTACGTCTGTACTTTACCATAGTCTGCTCCGGGAGTTCTCCTCGCGTGAGGCAATTCCCGAATTTGACCAAGCAATGGGCCCAGTCCTCCAGAGTGCCTGCGAAGTTGTCGTGTCTGAATTCCATGAGTAGCGCCCTTGCCTGTTGCGCAAAGTCCTCCAGCGAGATCCTGAGCGAGCAGAGCACTTCGTTCTGTTGCCGTTCATAGTCCTTGAGACGTCATCGTCCCATTGGCGAGGGGGGAGTCCAAGCGGGTGGTGCGGCGGTTGGGTAGTGTTGAGGGGGATAGTTGTAGTTGAGAGGTCCCCAGGGTTGGGGGGCAGGATGCTGGTAACCGTAGTAGGGGGTGGGTGCAAAGGGGCCCTCACTGGGAGGTACCGGGCGAGGTCCACTGGGGACTGGTGGTGTCTCCGATAGGCCACCGGGGATGCTCCAGTATGAGGGAACCTCCATGGGTTGCGTCATGGCTAGGTTGGGCGGAGGGGCCTAGCTGGCTGAGGGCCTCAGATCGTAGAGAGATGGGTCAGGGGCCCAGTGGCAGTGGAGGTATTGGGGTTCGTACAGGAGGGGTGGGTAGGCAGGGCGAGGGGTCTGTGCGGGGTAGTGATCGGGGACCAGGTGCCCATAAGGGTCGGTCTGGTAGCCCGTGAGGTAGTAGGTATGAGTATACGTAGCCATCAAGAACGGTGTAAGGAGGGAGTCTTGATATTATGTCAGGTTCTGCTGAGTCGGGGGCTTTCTGGGAAAGCAATTGCCCTTACAATGCAGACTTGACCTACGGATACTCAGGTGTCTGGAACTCCGGGGCTAGGACTCCGGGGTTCAAGACGCGGGCAGGAGTAATCCTGGGAGAGGGAACTTGGTCCAGGGGTTTTGAGTTTCAGGTAGCTGAGGATAGGGTGGGGGTTGAGTTGTGAACCAGAGGTTCTAAGACCAGACCAAGTCAGTAAGTTAAAGTCGCAAAGTGCGTACCAATCTTAGAGCACGCGATTATCCAAGCATGCCAGTCAAGCGTGCCAGTCAATGCGTACCAGTCAAGTAGAGGGCACACAACAATTCAAGTAACCAGGTTAAAGCAGTGTAATATCAAGACTAACGAATACAACGGGGAACTATGCTATAAGTACTACGGACTGGGTCTCAGGGTTCCAGGATGTCTGGGATGAGTTCTGGGGGTCATTGAGTAGCGGGCAGGGACTGTATACTTGGATCGCACGTGTGGGATGCATGATCAATTGGTGTGCTGGGAGCTGTGATGCGTGATGTGTGATGGCCGGAAGCGAGTCGCGTGATCTGATCATTGATCGGGGCTGATGGCAGCCGATGGTGGTCCTTGATGCATGTGATGGTGGTGTCGGTAGTCGTGATGGCGGGGCGTGTCCTGTGGGGTCGGAGGGAGGGTCCCGGATGGTGTTCCGGGGGTGTCCCGGGGTAGATCTGGAGGGGAGGGGTCGTGACAAGCTTAAGTTCACACAGTACAGAATCAGACCAGACCGGTCTATTGACTATGTAGATGTAGAACAAAATAAGCTGCTTAGTAAGCAGCAAGTGTAAACTATTTATAATATGTAAATAATAATATTAAATTATAATAAATATAATATAATATTGACTACTAAAATAAGTAAAAGTTATGTGGCCAACGCCACATAGCAGACTATGCTACATACTCCTCAATTAGACCAAAATATGGTCTCAAAGCACTCCAACAGTCAGGCTGTTGGTAAGTCAGAGACAGGGACAATTGGAGAGTCTCCAGGCTCCCAGAATAGATCAGCAGTCGCATCATCCATATTGTGATTGAGGAGTTCATCCTCGGATGCAGGCTCGTGGGAAGTGCCTGATGGCCCTGCTATGGGCAGTAAATCATCTTGGTCCCATAGAGGGGACAGTGTAAGAGTGGGGTCAAAGGTTGGCCCTGGAGTAGGTGGTTGGGGACCAGAAGGATCTCCATCATTGAATAGGTACTGGCATGTCCAGAGCTTGTGAGCATGAATATCTTGCCTGATGAGGAGATACACCCCCTTCATGAATGCGTCATTGTAGGCACAATGGCTCTCCTGCTGCTGGAGCATTAGGCACTGGTGATTTCCAATGGTGGCCTCGTGCCACCCATCCCACTGAGCTAGGGACTGGGGTGTCCCATAATGGTCGAGACATTGCAGCCTCTCATCATCAATAGTGGCCACCGTCCACAGCCCAAGCCTTGAAATTCAGATCATTGGTGTGAAGGGGCACAAAGGCTTGCTCTGTAGCCACCTTGTATTCAGCAATGGCCTCTTTGTAGAGGCCTGGTCATGCAAAGACATAAGCCAGGTACTTGTGCACTGTGGTTTTGGAAGAGTGGCTGGTGCTGATAGCATGCATAAGTGCAAACCCAAAGAGGCTGCGCCAATGAATGTGCATGGCATGGTCCATGGCCAGACTGGTCCACATGTTGGGCATCCCAGGATGCCCATAGAGAAGGGCATATGAGCCCAGGTAGTCCAAAGCAAAGTGTTGCTTTAGATCAGGAGGAGTTAGGCCAACGAAGGCCAGTCTCCCACTTTTCTTGCAACAATAAATCTGCAAAGGAGCAATCATCCATGGGATGTTCTCCTGCTCCTCTGAACTTGCAAAGGGTATTATAATGGTCTTATATGGGGCCTTGTCAAGTAAGTGAGACATGACTCTGTCTTAAGCAGTAGGGTGGCAGTTCAAAGTCACCTGTTTGAATTTTTTGAGCAGGAGATAGCCCAACTGATGTTGACAAATTGGTGTAAACTGGTTGTTTACCAGTGAATGGAGCCTGCAAAGCTCTTGAGGACTGCAGAGAAACCTGCAAGATGCCACTTGGTACACCTTACTGTTGTGGGGCGTCTGCATGGCATTGCTCTCTTTGTCAGCCTCAAAGGCCCTGGCTGCACAGGCTTCTTGCCCAACAAAGATAGTGTTGGTCACTGGTGACCAATAGAATTGGGGAGACAACCCCACACCAAAGAATGAGTTCTGGCACTCCACCATGTGATCATAATAGATCACAACACCAAGCACATCAGGAATGCATCCAGTTTTGTCTTCAAAGAGGGCAGCTCCTCACTTAGCTCTATCTTGCACTTGACGGTCCATCTTGGCCCATCAATTACTATTGCACCGTTTATGTGCCATATGTTGTGCTGCAGTCTTGTGTGGCACAGAGGATTCTATTCAAGCCTCTTCAGGCTCTTCATACTAGTCATTATTGGAGGGTGGGAATGGCAGCCTCTCCAGAGCAGACTTCTCTGAACATGGGTCCATCACCCACACACATCAAGGGTATCGGGCTGACAGGCCCTCTACCAAAATTGCAGGTAAGAAGGGGATGTTAGCCCCTGAGGCCCCTTTTGAGGTGTCCTTGGAGAAGTGCATATTGACGTATGCATGCCCTTCCAGTTGCTTACTGTAAGGGCAATCTCTAGAGGCTGTGGCTCAGTCACACAGCTAGCAGAGGGAGATCCAAAGTGTATTAGAATATATACTGACAATATCAAGGTAGCTACTCACCTGGCAGAGAAAGATCCAAAGAGAACAAGTCTAGAGATTTCCTATGCCAGGTTGGACACTTCTGGGGCCTATGAAGCATGGGAAACAACTGTACAGTACAACAAAACCTTAAAAACTTGAAAATTGCCTACACAAACACTTGTACAAATAAGGGGCAAACTCTGGCAAACTCTGGCTTATATAAGCGGTCTGGAAGCGGTGCTGAGTGGGCCCACACTTGTCTGAATGGTGGCTAAAGAACCAGAGCATCTCAAGGGCTGAGAGTAGTACTAACAGATAGTGTTGAAAGAATAGAAATAGTAAAATGAAATAATGTCAGAAGAAATAAGAGAATGAATGGAAGGAGAGTGAAGAGATAAGGAGTGAGAAAAGGAAGAAATGAGGAGTCTCCTGACACTTACCCTGATGATCCTTTTGGGGTTGCAAGGCCTTAGCCTCAGTAGGGTGTATACTGACACTCTGGAAATTCTGCTCCCCAGAGTGCATGGTAAATACCACAGATAATAGTTGCAAAGACATGACCTCAGATGTGCCACTAGCAAGGTGCTGAATCAGCTGGGGGGTGGCTGGTGCAGGAACATCTTCATAGGGGAGGATGTCTTGTCTTAGGCCAGCCTTCTGGGCAGGAATGACAATGCTCGACTTGAGCGGGAAGGCATGTCCTCTACTCCTTGCTGACATGTCCTTTTGCTGGAGTCAGTGTCCCAACTTGAGGATGTAGTCTGCTGCTTACAAGCGGCCAATAGGGCAAGGAGATCAGTTTTGCGCTGAGTGCACATGTGATCCATGTCATCCATTATCTGGCTAATGAGGACAATGGCCTCCACATTGCAGAGGAATGATAAATCTGGAGGTACATTGTACCTGTTGTCCCCCAGGTGTTGGAGGAGAGTAGCCAGGACTAAGTCCTAGTTGAGACTGGGCTTGACAGCCCATGCTTTTTCTTTGTTGTGTTGAGGACACAACTCTTCTTCCGAGCTGGGCTCAGATTGGTGCGGCATCTCCAGCCACTATAACAAGGAGAGCCTGGCCAGGCTCTCCATTGGCACATCAGGCAGAAATTTACTGCTTTGTTCTGTATCAAGAGCTTCTGTGCTCTCCCCAGCTGTCTTTGTCAGCATGAGGGATGATCTCCACTCCCCGGGATGGTCAGCCAGCATTGTGGCTGCCTGGGAGGTTGATTTTCCTCCCTTGGTGGGCGTCTCATACCACTGTACTGAGGCATTGCACCCCAAGCTCCCATCTAAGCTGGGGAGTACAGCATCATTACGGATGCACCACCCATGCCAGAGTAGAGTGCCAGGGCAGTAAACTGAGACAAAGGATGTGTGCCCATTGCCTCCTCATGCTGAGGGCCAATCCCAGCAACACCACTCACCATTATGGGGGCAAGCTGCCCCCATCTTGGCACTGCTTGGGGGCTGAATAACCCCCTGTACTGGTGTTGCTGGGATTGGCCCTCAGCGTGATGTGGTGCATAAGCACCCACTACTGGTTGTTGAGGCTGATAGCTGCCTATAGGTGCGTTTTAGAGCATAAAGTTGTCCTGCATGAGTTGGTGTGGCTGATAGCCACTGATTACCAGCTGCTGTTGCAGGTAGCCCGCCACTGGTTGTTGCTGCTGCTGTGGAAAGCCCACAGCCTGTTGTGATTGTCCCTACTGGGGTGCATTTTGGGTCAATGGGGGAGCCATCTGCCCCCCCTTCAGCCAATGGTAAAACTGATGGCACAAACTCAAATGCATGCTGCTGCTGCTGCTGATTATCCTGGTCCATGGGCGATGTGTCTATGGTTGAAGAAAGAAAGGGAAAAAAGAAATTTTGAATTTTTTAACATAGATGATGTCGAACTGGTATCTTGACATGTAGTCAATCCAACATCGCTGATGCAGCAATAAGTTCACCTGAGTTTTGAAAAACTCAAGTATCTTGTGATCAGTTATGATATGGATGGGGTATTCCATCAGCTTATCCTCTCACTTGAGGAGGGCCTCAAGTATAGCTAGGGTCTCTAGCTTCTGCACAGCATAGTTTTGCTGGGCAGTTGTGAACTTTTTTGACATGAACCCTGCTGGGCAGCAAGTCTGCCAGCTACTCTCCTGGCCATACATGGCACTGACGCCTGTCTTAGATGCGTTACAAATGAGCAAAATAGGCTCATCCCATCTAGAGTCAATTGGTCAAATAACCAGAGTCTTTGTACAGATCTGTTTGACCATTTCAAAGCACTGCTGGTGCAGCAGCCTCAAATTGAATGGTGACCTGTTCTGCATCATGGCCATAAGTGGCCCAGTATAGGCAGTGACATAGGGCAAAAAGCTTGATATGTAGTTGACAAGGCCAACAAATCATTGGATGTCATTGTAGTTTTGTAGCGTGCACTACTCTCAAATGTGGTTGAGCTTGTCCTAATTGGGGTGTATACTCCACCCTGCTCATCAATGACATGCCCTAAGCAGTCTATACTCTGAGCATAAAGCTCACACTTTTTCCACTTCAAATATAACTTGTACTTGCATAGTCAATTCGAATATGACTCTGAGGTGCTGCTCATGCTCCTCCATGGAATCTGAATAGATGAATATATTATCTAAGTAGACGTGCATAAAGTGTCCTATCATGTCTCAAAAAATAGAGATCATTAGCCTCTGAAAGGTTGCAGGGGCATTACAGTCCCCAATCTGCATTATGTTGCTTGTGAATGTGCCCATGATCAATGCAAATATGGTTTTGGGTACGTTTTTGGTGCAAATGCACACCTGCTCATAGGCGTTAGTAAGATCAATCTTTGAGTGATACTTTGCTTGAGCCATGTCTTCCTAGATCACCTCCTGATCTGGTAAAGGAGTTACATCCTTTATGGTATTATCATTGTGCTGACATGCATCAAGAGCTGTTCAAAGGGTTCTGTCCTTCTTTGGGATGCACAGTAATGGTGCCGCCTGAGCAGTGGTGCAGGGTGACTACCACTAAAAATTCAAATAGCAATTAGTTTTATTGCGTAATTGCTCCTAGAGTGCACATGGACAGCACAGCAAGTGGTACTTGTATTGCTTGCTCTCATCTATGAGATTAATCTCATGGTTCACTTCCCACCATGGCAGGAGCTCCTCCTTGGTCCCATTGATTATATTGGCAAATTCTTCTTGCTATTGCTGATGCAACCAAGGTATATCTTCCTCACAAAGGCTTGTTGTCTTCTGTTTCCTCTTCAGACATACCGGGGGAAGTACCTCTATCATATCTGATGGTGGCCAAGGCTGCTGTGCATATTGCTCACACATTGTGAGCACTCAAGTAACACTGTCATTGGGTATATGCAGTCTCAGCGGAGAATCCACTACTGCTGCCTTACAAGCCACAAGGCTTTTTCCCTCATGTATAAGTGAATACACTATGGACACTTTATCTGATGCTGGCTGGCAATACGCTGGTGTGACAGTCATCCATTGCTGGTGCACATTTTGCACACACATGGCTGCCACTAGTTTGTTCCACTCCTGTGGCATTTGAGGGTTGTATGCCCAGTTGTACTCAGAAAGGGGGGCTGGTCATTCTCATAGGGACCACATGTCTTCCCCACATGAGGCTTCCACTTCTTGGTTGCTGTCCCTCAAGTCATCTAACTTGACTCATGAGGACATAGGTGGGCTTACATCTACTGAGTCCTCATGCTGTTTTACCTTTTGCTGGCATTTATCTGGAAGCTTTGCGCCTTGAGCATCAGGAGCAAGTATTTGCTTGTCTCTCATCTTGGAGGCTTGATACTCCTCCTTGCTCATCATCACCATGTTGTGGTCTGAGCTCAGTCCAGGCATGACCTGCACTTCTTCATTCACATCCTCCACTGCTGGCACTTTGCACTGGCCAAATCATGGAGAATCCTTGCACTTCTCTATAATGCAGTGATGTCGCAGATGATTATCAATGTTGTCTGCTATAGCCCATTCTGCTGGGATTACTTTCCCATTCACTAGCACCTGACAGTGCCCAAAGTCTAGCATGACCTTGTTATGCTGCATGAATGGTGTTCCCAATATCATATCATAGCAATCAAAGTTCACTATATCCATGTATTCCCAGCTACGTGAGCCCAGTGTTTGAACAGTTACATTTGTCTCATACTGCACCATAGCACGGCTTTATATAGTGCCCAGCTGCAATGCCAACGGCATATCTAACTCCTGTATGGAAATTCCATACATGTGGGCAAACTGAGGCATTATATCCAAAGTAGTACTTCTGGAATCCCATAAGGTCCATGCTTTGTGGCCATTTACATTCACATATGAGACCAGACACTTCTTGTCTGCTTGCTTCAATGTAGGGTGCTGCAAAGTGCTCTCTGCTCAATAAAAAGTCACTTTTTTCATCCAAACAACATTATTTTTGTTGTGATTGTTCAAAGATGGCCAATCCATCATTGCCACTAGACACTCAGAGTTGCTGTCATGACTGTAGTACTCATTGTTGTAGATGTTGTCATATACATCAACTGTGACATACTTCTCCTCCTCTACAACTACACTCTTGGGCTTGGTGCCCGATGCCTCCTCTGGGGGCTCTTGATTGTTCATGGGGTGCTCAGCCTCAGACTTGGTGGAGATGTCTCCATCACTCCTACTTGCAGCTGCACTATGTGTGGCTCAAAGGTGGGCGTGGGGTGTATACCCCTTTCTTGGAGCTCCTGTCCTTGCAGAGCAATTGGTAGCATAGTGGTCTGGCTGGCCACATGCAAAGCAGGTCCCCATCTGACCAGATGGGTTGGCCAGCTTGACTTCTAGCCTTGGCTTAAGACATTCTCCATCCAGCGCCTGCTCTGGTTGTGGGTAGCTTCACCCTTGATTTACCACAGGAGTTCTGTGTACCACAAACTGTGTGTTGCGGTCACAATCCAAGTCGGCCTTCTTAGCCAGGAAGGTCTCCACATGCTGACCCCATGAGAGTGCCCCAGCAGGTGGTAGTCACCTGCTTCCTTCTTCATGGCCACTACAATGCTTGTAGTGGTTAGCAGTCTTAAGGGACTGCTCATACCTGATGGTGTATGCCACAAACTCCTCCACATCATTGACCTCTTGGGACAGCCTGTTCTCATGTATCAAATAGTGGCACATGTCTGCTGGAATACCATCCAGGAATGTTTCGAGCATCATATACCCATCTGGATATACTGCCATGTTCTGGGCATAGTCGTTAAGGGTATCATAGAACTCTTGTATTCCCAACTTCTTGATGTACTTGGTGGACTAGAAGTCCCACCTTGCATTCTGTAACATTAAAGGGTGCACAAATTGATCATACAGTCCTGTGAGGACCCCTTTAAACGTCTACTCATACTGGACCCAGTTGACATGCAATACTGCTTGTCAAAACCATCCCATGGCCTCTCTGGCCAAAAACTCAGGCAAAACAAAGATTTAGTCTTGTTTCATATGGTTACCTCTGTATAAGCATATAGCAAGGTGGGTACATATGTCCATTGCCCAGTCCTCCAAGTCACTAAACTTGGATGCATTTGTGTAGGTGTGAATGTGCCTACTATCTGCTTTACACAGCTTCACTCCATCTGATAACTGTAAGGTTACTCCCAAGGCATCATCAACTACTCAATGCAGGCAATTGTGCATAGCTTCATAATGCATCCAAATGGCCTCCTGCTGGCCTGGAGATCTAGTCGCTAAATCAGTGGCTTGGGAAAGTAACTTCCCTCGTCCACCCTGCAGCAGACATCCTGAGCCTCCTCAAATGGGCATAATTGCCCTTGTCTCAGAGAATCAACCTAGAGCAGTCATTCTGGCTGTTACCAGGGGCATCATGTCTGGTGGCACCATCTTGATTGAGGAAGTCTCCTTGATCATGATCGTTGCACTGTCTTTGTTCTGGAGAAGCTTGATTCTCCTGGCCCTGCATTATGAATTGACAATATATCTTGTCAATGGGCTTAGTGTCCTCAAATACAATGCCCTGATCATCAATAAGAGACTGTCTCTTAGTCCTGAGGTCACCATTGCACATATGTTGATATGCAACTCTGTCACTCAATGCTTCTGCTATTGGCATGCATGGCATCACAGATGCCTCGCTCTCTACCTTAAACACAGTACTATCGTGTCTATCTGGAACTGACATCTCTGTCCCAAGGTCTCGGTTACACATGTGTGGGAGCTCTTCCCACCACCCTTATTCTGCTGGAGTATAGAAGATACTCACTGGTTTTACTTTGGGCACTTCCTGTGCCCATGCTAGTGCTTCCACTAGCTCAACTCCAACATCTTGATTATGATATGCCAAGCATTCCTTAGATGTGTGGCTCCAGAGGGTCGACATCCCCAATTGCCTTGCAGCCTTCCACTGCAAATACATCTGCAGTTCTATAGTGAGAACTCTCACCATCAAATCAGTATATTTAGTATTGAATACATTGGGCACTTTGTGCTCTTGTCACCTAAGTGCTACTATATGCACTGAAGCATAGCGCTCAAGTTGTATCTGGGTGGTGTATTCTATCACCTCTGGGTATAGATCCCAGAACACCTGCAAGTGCATGGTGTATGCAGTTTTCAACAGCTGCTCCTCTGCTCTGGCATCATCATTGCTAGATAACTCAATCACCTCCTCTGGGACTTCCTCCATTGCTGGTGTGCATGAGAAGCGATTTTCCGTGCAGGCTACTTCAGGAATCGCATCCTTCTCTGGTATCTCCTCTATGCGGGCTTCTGCTATCCTGGTGGGCATTGAGCCTACTGCAGTCCACCTGGCTCCACTACTCCAGCTCAGGGGAATAGGTTCCTCAGTCCGTACTGATGACTTGGTGTCTCCTGAGGTGCACTGAGTGCCTGTTGACTGCTGGCCTTCATCAGGGGGCCTTTTGAAAGCTAGCTGGCTGGACTATTGCAGTCCTTCTAGCAGCTGCATAACTGGGAGAGTTAATCCCCTTGTCCTGTGACCATTGCTGGCCATCCTGTTGTGAGCTCTCAGCTCTCTGGACCTTGCTTTTATTCCTGGGCAGATTGGTGCTCCAACCTCAGTCTTGAGCCTTGGGTCTTGACTGACCCACATTGGATACTGGCATGTCCTGAGTGTCTGCTGGGTCTCTCCATAGGTTGTGGGCATTCTGCCCACCATCAGTAGAAACTGTAGGTATAGGATTACTCATTGATCCCCTGTTTGAAATTTGCATGGTGTGGCTGTGCAAAAAGCTTGAGAAGCTGATAGAGTTCTGTCAACAAACTCAGCAACTGATGTCAGATGCTAGGCAATAGATCCTAGCTGGCAGATTCAGAAGCTGATAGAGTTCTGTCAACAAACTCAGCAACTGATGTCAGATGCTAGGCAATAGATCCTAGCTGGCAGATTCAAAAAAATGTAACAAAGTTACAGATGTTGTGAGAGCTTAAGTTTACACAGTACAGAATCAGACCAGACTGATCTATTGACTATGTAGATGTAGAACAAAATAAGCTGCTTAGTAAGCAGCAAGTGTAAACTATTTATAATATGTAAATAATAATATTATATTATAATAAATATAATATAATATTGACTACTAAAGTAAGTAAAAGCTATGTGGCTAATACCACATAGCAGACTACGCTACACCTCATTTCTGTCATCCTTGCTTCCAAACCATAACCCAGCTCCTGGTATTGCTTGGACTGAGCTGTTCTTTATACATGAGCCATTTGTATAGACTGTTGTTATTACTAGGGGCTTGGGGCAGTTTTGCATCATGGACATATTATAAGTGTTCTCTCTTTCATCTTGTGGTGCGAAGACTCTAAAGCCATCTTTCAGGGAGTTAGGAATTCTGGAATTCAGGTCAAAAAGGATACCCCCCACCTCTTCTTGCAGGGCTTTTTCTGCTTCTGTGAGGCCTCTATCAATCTGTGGTGTACCTGGTTGCCACTTTAGTTCTAGCTTTCCCAGGAAGATGCATGTGTGGTCACTGCAGTTGTAAGAGTTGTTACACCCTTTACTTCTCATGTACCTGCACTTCCTGCATGCACAGTTTTTCCTCTTCTTATGGTGCTTATTTATCTTGTTATCTGTATCTCTGGCTAGCTGCCACATGTCCCCCACTGTCAGGTTCTGCTGAGTCGGGGACTTTCTGAGAAAGCAACGCCCTTACAAGGTGGACTTAATCTGTGTGTACTCGGATGTCTGGAACTCCGGACTGGGCTCCAGGGTTCAAGACACAAATGGGGGATTCCCAGGATGAGGGACTTAGTCCAGGGATCAGGTGGAGTTGAAAGAATTAAGGGGATTTGTGTTGAGTTGAGAACCAGAGGTTCTAGAACAAAACCTGGTTAGTATAGTTTAAGTTGTGAAGTGCATACCAATTTTAAGAGCACGTGAACAAATTGAGTGTGCCAGTCAAAGCGTACCAGTTAGTGCATACCAGTCAATCAAAGGGCAGGCAAACAAACAAGTGTAATATCAAGACTAGCGTATGACAAGTGGGTAGCTACTCTTAAATACTAGGAGTGGCTGCTTCGGGTTCCTGAGGAATCCTGGGATGTCTGAGGTAGTTCTGGGAGTTAATGGGCAGTGGCAGAAGAGAGGAGACTATATATCAGAGATCGTGCATGCAGGGCACACAATCAATGGGCATGGAAAGGTGTTGTGATGCGTGATGGCCAGAGTAGTTGGCATGATCCGGTGATTGGCACATGCGGGTGGGTAGTTCTGGAGTTCATGTGGTGGGGCTATCAGAAGATGCAGTGTGATGGCGGAGCTTGATGCACGTGATGGCAATGGTGGCAGTCCTGATGGCAGGAGTCATGTTATGGGGTTGGCAGGGAAGTCCTGAATGGAGTTTTGGGGGTGTCCTGGGGTGGTTCCAGGTGGGAGGGGTCATGACATTACCCCCTCTCAGTGCCAGGACCCTCCAAGGTGCATGTTAATGGTGGCCCAGCCCAGGGGCAGAGCATGGGAGCCAGGATCTTCTGACATGTTATGCATGAAAAAAAAATTTACCATCAATTGCAACCATGTCATGCATACCAACACATTTTCCAATGCCTCTGCCTACCAATAAAGTTGCCCCTCTGGTCATGTGGGAGGCCCGGAACGCAAGGTACTGGTGCCAGCTCAATTATGAGCATGTGGCAGTGCTTGTTCAGCAATGTGAGTGTTCCTATACTGTCTTGCTTATCATGACTGACTTTCTTTTTTCAGAGCAACGTGATATTCCTGCCCCAGAGGTGGGTCCCAGCTGGCCCCTGAAGCCACTCTCTGAGGTAGGTTCACTCAGGTCAATCTCTGAGCCCTCTTCAGAGGCAGGTTCTAGTTGCGCTGTGCCTGCTCTGGCACAGATGACTGTGTGCCCCCCCATCCCTGTCCTGCCCCATGCCCTTGCATTGTGGCCCCTCGCTTTTGTCACTCCAGCATGGCTACGGGGGCAATTTTGGTGGTCCTGGACAACCAAAGGATCCTGAGGGGGAGCGTTCTACAGGAGGCATTTGAGAGGGCCCTGGAGAGGCCCCGGGGTCTGCCCCTCCATGTGTAGTGTCCTCATACCGTTGATTTGCCACTGATGTCAGTTTTAGTGCCTACATTGCACCCATTGCATTGTGCCCTGCCTGTTTGAGGCCCTGGGCCCCTTCATCTAGAGAGACACCTCTGTGTGTGAGGTGTGCCACCTCAATCATGAGAGGTGCTCCGTTTTGGCACTGTGGAGGGCCTACTGTGTCTCATGGGAGCAGGGATGGCTGCTAGAGGGCATGACCTGGAAGATGGAGGTGGAGGAGAGGAGTTGGGTGGTGGAGCTGGAAGGGGGGCCAGAGAAAGTGCCTGCAGGGGGTCCAGAGAGTGGCAGAGAAGAGGGGGGCCAGGGCTGGCCCATGGTGTTGATCATGCGCTGGGGCACCTGGTCCAGTACTTAGGGGCAGGGAGTTTGTGGGGGGTGCCTCAATAAGAGGAAGCAACAGGTGTCGCCCAGTCCCTCCCTGGGGCTTTCTAAGAGGGCGCATCTGCCTGTGGAGACCCTGTCCCTGGCCTCCCCAGCACATCTCTTCCCAGTGACTTTTTCTCCCCCATTCAGGCAGTTGCTGAGCATTGAGGTGAGGGCCCTGCAGGAGCGCTTGGAGTGGGCTGAGTAGGAGGGGGAGGAGTGCAAGAAGAGCACAAGGAAGGAGGGGGCTGGAGGAGGATTGCGAGGCGGCACTCTGAGAGTTGGAGGAGGTAAGGGTGGCCTGGGGGGAGCTGAGGCCCAGCTAGACACCTTGCATGCCAGGCTGGAGCAGGGGGTGGGGCTCCTGGGGCGGGGTCCCTCAAGCCTGGGGCTGGTAGAGGTTTTGCACTGGGATGTAGTGATTGCCCGTATGGCCTCACTAAGTGAGTGCTCATCCCTTCCCAGTTCGGTCAGTGCTGATGTCTTCAGGCTGGGCTCAGGAACATTGCTTGCTCCTGGATGGGGCTGCCATGGCATTCATGTCCCTGCAGGGGGGGCTACAGTCAGCGCCAGTGAATCCTGGGGTCAAGCAGGGCCTTGATCTGCTGGGGAGAATAGTGGCTGTGCACTGCCAGAGGAATGATCCTGCCCTGGGGTCATGGTTTGAATGGGTCTTGGATGAGGGCAAGCAACTCTCATCTGGGGACTAGTTGGCAGAGGAGGTGTGGTGGGAGCACAGTCCTGAGAAGATGGGGGAGGACTTCTGGGGTTGGCTGAGGGAGGGAGGAGGGGAGAGTGAGGGTGGTTCGGGGTTCCAGCATTAGGGGGGGGGCCCCTTCTTGTTTACATGATTTGGTATTTTTTGTAATGTACTGTACTTGTCAGGGGACTCCTCATTTCTCCTCATTTCTTCCTTTTCTCACTCCTTATCTCTTCACTCTCTCTTTATTCATTCTCTTATTTCTTCTGACGTTATTTCATTTTACTGTTTCTATTCTTTCAACACTATTTGTTAGTACTACTTTCAGCCCTTGAGATGCTCTGGTTCTTTAGCTACTATTCAGACAAGTGTGGGCCCTTCAGCACTGCTTCCAGACCACTTATATAAGCCAGAGTTTGCCTTTCTGACTTTTAAAGTCCGGAGTTTTCCTGCCTTGTTTGCACAGTTGTTTAGTTAGTCAATTTTTGAGTTTTTAAGGTTTTGTTGTACTGTACAGTTGTTTCCCATGCTTCAGAAGCCCCAGAAGCATCCAACCTGGCATAGGGAATCCCTAGACTTGTTCTCTTTGGATCTCCCTCTGCCAGGTGAGTAGTTATTATGATATTGTCAGTACATACTCTAATATACTTTGGATCTCCCTCTGCCAGCTGTGTGACTGAGCCACAGCCTCTAGAGGTCGCCCTTACAGACATACTCTAATATACTTTGGATCTCCCTCTGCCAGCTGTGTGACTGAGCCACAGCCTCTAGAGGTCGCCCTTACAGTCACTGTTACAGTCTGGGTGCTCAGATATGTCTCTGCTAATGCTTGGTGTGCATGGTTACTTTATTTTCCAGCTGAACTCTCTTCTGCTGTGTAAGAGCGACCTCTAGAGGCTGTGGCTCAGTCACACAGCTGGCAGAGGGAGATCCAAAGTATATTAGAGTATGTACTGACAATATCATAATAACTACTCACCTGGCAGAGGGAGATCCAAAGAGAACAAGTCTAGGGATTTTAGAGTATGTACTGACAATATCATAATAACTACTCACCTGGCAGAGGGAGATCCAAAGAAAACAAGTCTAGGGATTCTCTATGCCAGGTTGGATTCTGAGGCCTCTGAAGCATGGGAAACAACTGTACAGAACAACAAAACCTTAAAAACTCAAAAATTGCCTAAACAAACAAAACTCTGGACTTTGGAGGTCAGAAAGGCAAACTCCAGCTTACATATGTAAGTGGTCTGAAAGCAGTACTGAAGGGCCCACACTTGTCTGAATGATAGCTCAAGAACCAGAGCACCTCAAGGGCTGAAAATAGTACTAATAAATAGTGTTAAAAGAATAGAAACAGTAAAGTAAAAGAATGACAGCAGAAATAAGAGAATGAATAAAGAGAGAATGAAGGAATAAAGAGTGAAAGAAAGAAGAAATGAGGAGTCCTGTGACACAGATCCAGATGCAACAACCAAACATCTGGGCATGGCAACACAATAAACCAGTGCTGTAACATGTGAAATAAGCTGTGGTCTATGCATAAGAGGGATATGTATAAGAAGGGTGAGAATTCAGGGGAGTTGGGCAAGCAATCACCATGCCATGGCTCAGAGTCCTCAAAGAGTGGATGTTTTAGGCCAGCAGCAAATAGATTGTCTTTGAGCATTTAGTAATAACACTTTTTGAGCCCATTTTAAGTGATAACTTTTGTTTTTATTCAAATAAATCAATTAAACTTATAAAAGACTTTTACAATGTATGTGCATATATAACTAAAAACCTCAGAACTTTATGAATTGAAGCTTTCACCTTTTAAATTAAGTCTTGCCCAATTTCACTTGAGCAACTTATAATAATTTGAAAACTTACATTTCATATCAATATGCCTATAATTCATCTTTCCAGACATAAAATTAACTGTGATAGAACACCATCCTTGATTATAAGCCACCTCTATGTTGCATGAGATAGCAAGGATACATTCAAGTAGTAGAACAATGTCATCTGAATGTATCAATATTGCAAAAGCATTGGCTGGTACATCTTTGTTAAAGACATAGGAGAACAGAGAGGAGTCAGTAATAATTCTGGACTACTTCAATTTCTGAGCACAATGGAAAGTCGATGCTACAAAAAATTCCACTGAATAAAGAGCTGTAGCAGGAGGCAACAAATACACATGGAAGTCAGTCATTGCATGAGAGTGGACAAGATAGCCATGTTATACACCCTTTTTTAAATGTTCCATATTCTTCAACTTATAATCAATGTAACTAAAATGAATGTAACCAAGAGGAATGTAACAAATATGTATTACAGCAGAGTGTGTTTATAGCCTCCATTGTTGACAATAGACATTGAGAAAATGACACAACAATAAGGAATATGTATTACAGCAGAGTGTGTTTATAGCCTCCATTGTTGACAATAGACATTGAGAAAATGACACAACAATAAGGTCCTATGTTGTCATTAGTTGAGAAAAACTACTTGAACATTGTTGTGAACTTTGATTATGGCACAATAGTTGTATGTTTGACCTATGACATACACATCATACACTGTCAAGTCATACATAGGTCATATGTACTTATCTACTTTGCTACTTTACAGTGTGACATGGTTCATGGGGCTCATATGGGTTCAAGGAGTTCACAAATAGCTATGGCCTATGTTGTTAGTTGTTGATTGCTACCTAACTGCTCCTCCAAAAAAAAAATAAAAATAAATAGATCCTTAAGTCACACAGGTAATGTGTGTGTGTGACATATTTTCATTGGAACTTGTTGCTTCTACTATTTACCATGCCCATGTATCTCTCTATAGTATAAAAAGGTGTGTATTGGTAGTTCTTTGCAATCTATAGGACTTACACCAGTTCTAATGCACAGACTCTGAGTTGTGACCTTATTCTGTATCCGGTGGTCTAATTGTTACAGTGCAAATGTCCTTCTTGGAAGCCAGAGGAACAAGGGCAATCTGAGAATTGGGTCTATGTGATGAGTCAGCCTCAGGGGCAAGTGACAAATTTCTGCGCTCGCCACCATTGCAGGAGCTGCTCGCCCAATTCATAGACCCAAATAAGATTTCCTTTTGACAGAATCTGCTTAAAGTCAACCTCAGAACACTAGCAGACTTATGGAGACAACAAATTCAAACCCCCACAAATGGGCATGCCCTGATTTTGCATCAGAAGAATTTGCGGAGGCCAGGGCAACCTTACGGAATGCAAACAAAGGCCTGGACAACGCTATGGCAGGCGCAATGTTGACCCAAGTGTGGAACATCATGAATTGCGTGGAATGTGCAGTCTGGGATGCACAGGTGAGGGAACAAGAGCAGAGCAAGGCAGGAAGGTTACTCGGAGCGGAGCAGCAGAGGGAGAGAGAGGCCCAGGTGAGAGAGGAGGAAGAGAGAGCCACTGCAGGCAAGGAGATGAAGAAAAACAGGCTGAAGTATCTAGACATCCCCATGTGGCCCCCACCCACACTGCCGGTTGAGATCGCCTCAAGATATGCAACAGCAAAACTTCAAAAAGGACAATATGTGGAGCTCTGGTACTTCACCAATGCGGGACTGAAGTATGCAAGAGCAAACAACGTGACAGTTGATGAAGATGCAATGGTTGCTTTGGCAGGCAGAGACGGTAGAGTGGACCTGATACCAGCGACAGCAGCAAGGGAGTCCAAGTCTGTAGTGCCAGACAGACTCCTGACATGGGACGACTTCACGATGGCAGTTTGTCGGATCCTGTTTGCGATGGAGGCTGCAGCCTGGACTGAGCAGAGGATATCAATGCTCGCGAACTTCTGGGGCAGACTCCAATCACATCTCTACAGGGCATCCCCGGATCCTCTCGACACAGAAGCCCTCCTTCTCTACCAAGATGAACAGTGCTGAGCCTGGCACCAAGCAATAGGTTCACCAGCAGGTGCCTGGGACATCAGCATTGTTGACGAAACAATCCTGGCATGGACCAGAGAGGAGGTATACAGGGGAGATAGGAGGTGCAAGGACAGGGAGAGAGACAGCCTGGTGAGTACAATGACTCAATAGTGAGGACATATGCTGACCAGGCGATGAATCTTTTTTCACCCTGCTACACCAAATACCATACTGATGCCACACCATTGTTTGTCTTCACACACAATGGTTTACGCACACTGTTTTGCACTGTAACAATTTGCATTATGGCTCTACACGATGTCTTAATACATGCAATGTTTTTTGCCACACGTTGCCCATGTTGGTGCCCATGACATAACATTACATGTCCTGCATGATGCCTTGACTGCACGCTGATGCCCTGGTTGCACACCCTTGCAATGGACACCAAATTGCAACCATCTCTCTACATTGCAATTATGCCACACATCAATACTATGTTCTGCCACGACCATGACCATGCGACACGGTTTCTAATGACATTGCACCATGTGCTACGGTATATTGTGCCACATACACAGCTGGAGAGGGTTGCTTTCCTCGAAGCAAGGGAATCTTTCAGATGCTCCAGATGTTCTAGGAGTCCAGCCCTGAGGTGGCAGCGGAACAGTACAGTTTCACAAGAGAGACATAGACGCCAAGGAAGTGAGTCCTATAGATTAAGCAAAAATAGATCACCTGGACAGAGCAAATCTCCACATGATAAACAGGGGAGCAGGGGTTTTTGCAACAGTGCAGGCAAGATATTGGCCACCTGCGCTGTCTGCCTTGGCCACGACCCACCATGTCGTCGAATGCAATCGGACTTGAACATGGGACAATGCGTTTCCCACCATTGTCAAAAGAGTCAATTGGTCCCTCATTATGCACGATGGACGTTGATAGGCTTCTACTCGAACTGAGCGCATCAAGGGACATTATAGGCCGACCAACACTTGACACACTAAAGGCTCTAGCGACCAGCCTTGGGTACAGAGCAGCCCTAGCGCGGGCGCTCTATGGCAAGACTTATCCATTCATCTCAATCACCAGTATCAGCCCCTCAGCGCACTCCACTCAGTTACTTTGAAGACCAAGAAGACTCAAGACTCATAGCGCTAGCATAACGGCGGGAGGGGACTCTGACCAAACCCCAATCAGTACTGGAAGGAGTTAGCAATTGGCGCTGTCAATCACCGAGGCACCTCAATCAGAAGTCTAAAAGAATCAATGACGACGAGACAGGATACACGCAGACCTGACATTTAAATCTATCAAAATATGGTACAATGTTTAGCGCCGGAATTAGCGCTCACGGCGTCTGTCGAGGATTCTCCGACCATACCCCGGGATGGCATGACCAATTAAATTACATCGAAAAGTGAGCAAACTCGTACCACTTCTAAGTAGTTTTAGAGTCGCCGTTGGTCGCCGTCACCCATGTGCTGCAGGTCGCCGTTGACAGGTGGCCGTTAGCTACAGTCACGAAGGGAGGCGCTAAGCGGTAGCGCCGCCAATGGACTTATTTTGGAAATAAGGTAGCGCATAGTATAAAAACTAGCTACTTGCCATGTATATAACAACGAATCGTAACCTCTTGAGCATCCAGTTACACTTAGCGTTCAAATCGCGCTAGCATTGCCTGACTTTGCCACCAAGTTCGGCGCTAGCTTCGTCTATCACATCTTCATCGTTTACGGTGCCACCTACGGGCACGCTACGCTGCGCTATTCGTTTCTTTCTCTATAATTTCTCCTAAACTACGACGCTTACCACTTGCTAGGTAGCATCCGAGGCGCTATCGTCTAGCGCATCGCCCTAACACCTCTGCTCGAGCACACCGGGACCCTGCTGGAACTCCTCACAAACCCGTACGCCAGGCGCTGGAGACGGCGTTGTACTGCGTATACGTCCAGCGCACCCAACCACAGTTGGCATCATCATTTTGGAGCCCACCGCGAGGGGTTCTATTGAGGCAGAATTCCGCCGGAAACTCGAGCCCAGCAACAGCGCCGCCTCCTATTGGAGAGCGCGTTTGAACAAACCTTAACTGAGTCACCACACTTACCAGGCGCGCTACCGAGGCAGACTTTAGATCAGGAACTTGAAGCCGCTCCAGATAGCTTGGCTGAAAGCTTCTTCCCATTTTCCCGACCGTTCGAATACTTAGCAGGTGAAAACCATACACCGCTTACTCCTTTGGAAGAGCTGTCTAGGTCATTATCGCCAGAACCTAGCGACTCAGAATTACCCGAGCCAGTACCGACTACAACCCCGCCAAGCGAAACTACCACTAACACTACTATTCCCACCACGATGTCGACGCCAGCTAGTATGGAGCAGGCAAACACACCGCGTATGCCGCCAAGAAACCACTTCTCGTCGCCAAAATGGGACGAGACGAAACCTCGCGAGCTAACACAGTATTTTCGAGAATTGGAATATTTATTACGCGACTGCCGAGTCACCGACAACACCCAAATGAAAGAATACGCCGCCAGATACATTTCCTACGATACCGCGGAATCCTGGACAGGACTGGATGAGTTTCAAGGATTAACACGAGAAGCGGTGCCAAGGTCGTTTACCTACGAGGAATGGAAAAAGGCGATCATTAAACTGTACCCTGGCGCTGAAGAATCCACGCGCTATACCGTCCTTGAAATCCAGAAACTGGTACAGGATACCTTCGCAATGGGCATTTATACACTAGGGAATCCACGCGCTATACCGTCCTTGAAATCCAGAAACTGGTACAGGATACCTTCGCAATGGGCATTTATACACTAGGCACGCTATCTACTTATTATCGAGACTTCCAGCGAATTGCAAGATGGCTAGTACAGAATGGCAAACTCTACAGGAACGAGGAACGGCGCTTGTTTCAACAAGGCATTCCAACATCACTTTGGACTCGTATAGCTCGTCGCTTAGAAATTCTTAAGTCCGACCACCATCCTGAGGAACCCTACGATATAGAAGACGTCTTTGAAGCAGGTAAATGGATACTGAAAGGCACGGATACCGGCATCCCCTTCCAGCGACCTTCTAGCACTGATAACGGAGGAAAGGCGCCACCTGTTGCGGCGCCCGCACCTAGCGCAACTAACAATCAGGGAGGTTTTGTCAAGAAGGAGGACCTGGAAAACGCAGTCAACACGGCTGTCGCAAACGTTATGAGCAAATTGGAAACGTTAATCTCGACTAGCCTTAATGCGCCACGAGGTAATATGCAATCCGGCCCTTGTCACTTCTGTGGTGAGGCAGGACATACGATGACTCGCGGACGCTGCGCTATCCTCGAACAATACCTGCGCCAAGGAAGAGCGCGCCGAGGCGCCGACGGGAAAATAGTCCTACCCTCCGGCGCTAACATCCCTCTATATCCTGAGCACCGAACCTTCCAGGGGCGAATTGATGAATGGCACCGACGTAACCCTGGGAACTTAGCGACGGGCAATCTCAATAGTACGGCCGCGGCGGAGGCAGAAACAACTCCACAACAGGCGCTAATCCATGAAGTACTCCAGCTTAACGCTGTTAGCGAGCGACCGACGTTGTCACGAGAGGAGAGGATCGAGACGTTGGAAAGGGAGCTAAAGTCGCTAAAGAATCAGGTTTTCGATGGTGTCGAGATTAAAAAGAGCAAGCAACCGTTGAAAGACTATAGACCTTCAGGCGCTACGACCGATCCAGCACCTGCAAAGCCTTCGAATTCCAGTATCAACGACGACACACCTGATACGGCCAAAGCGCCAGCTAGCACGGAACCGCCACTACACCCGTATTCAGGACTTGCTGGTAACTACGCTCCGCCTATCAATCGAAACTTTGGAGCGCCAGACAAGCCAGCAGGAGGCTACCGACCAACGGCACCAATCTACGACATAGAAAAATCTAAGCAAGTATTCGATCGTATTATGAAGAGTCAAGTCACGATGTCGGTAGGGGAGCTATGCAGTGTGGCGCCAGACGTCAGGAATCAGATGCGTACAGCGGTAACCCCTCGACAGAACGTAGCTAACAATGTAACGGCGGTGGACGAATGCGACGACGCGTTACCTGGATTCGCGTACATAACCGAGACGGTCGCGTCGGAAATCAAAGAAGAGGCCGCGCCACCTAAAAAAGCTACGTCCATTGACCCGGTCGAAACTTACCTTAAGTCGCTAAGATCTAGCGACGATCCCGCCGTCCTCACTGTAGCCCAAGACTCTCACGCGATTCGCTCGATTATGTTGACAGTTGATGGAAAAAGCGAGATAGAATCTATAGTGGACAGCGGATCACAGATTATTTCAATGGCTGCCGACGTCGCTAACGAGCTTGGCATCATTTACGACCCGACCATCATTCTTAATATGCAAAGCGCTAACGGCACTATTGATCGATCCTTGGGAATGGCTCGTAACGTGCCATGCGCTGTTGGCGATCTTACGTTTTACCTTCAAATACACATTCTTAGATCGCCTGCGTACGACTTATTATTAGGGAGGCCCTTCGACGTCTTAGCCCGATCAGTAGTCAAGACGACGTCTGAAGACGAAACGACGCTAACTATTAGCGACCCTAACTCGGGCGTCAGAAGAACGGTACCAACATTTCCACGGGGGAAATTCCAGAAACCGGGACCGAGAAAGCGACCTTACGTTAGCGACGACCCTTGCGAGTGTTTTCCGGCGCCATCGAGGAGATGAGTGATGGGGATCATGGAGATGAAGCGCTTATCTTGGACTATAACCATCGGACTGGGCAAGTAAAACTTATATCATATACCCCTTTAGCCCAGGAAATCTTGAATTCTTCTTCGTCGCTTACTAGTGAAGCGTTATCCTACTTATACCTCACTGCGTCAGATATTACTGAAAACCTTTCGACAGACACTTATTTCGTTTCTACTCCCGACTCTACAGAACCTTTGATATCAGGTTTCGCTAGAAACCATAACTCTATTTATAATACGTTTGCTAACAATAGTACCCCTAAGCGCAAAGGGGTTCAGGTCAAGAAGAAATATAAGCCCGTAGCGCTTAAAACGAAACCGGTAGCGAGCGCCGTACCCGAGGAATTTCGCATCGAGAGAAAAATAATAGGCGACCCTTTGGCTACCCTGCCAAAACTCGACCCAAATCCACTACCCTTCGAACCAACGGGACGATTTACAGAAGAACGGAAGGCGCTATTCCTTAGCGCCCACGATACCGGCTTCCTCTCGACGGAAGAGATGAACGTATTAGTCGACATCATGCAAAAACAGAATGAGGCTTTCGCATGGGAAGACTCAGAACGTGGTAAACTTAGGACTGACTTCTTTCCACCAGTGGTCATACCAACCATACCGCACGTACCCTGGACCGAGCATAACCGACCCATACCCCCGGGCATCGAAGCCGAGGTCTGCCAAATTATTCGCTCCAAGATAGCGGCAGGTGTATACGAGCCTTCTAATTCGGCCTACCGCTCTAGGTGGTTCTGCGTACTAAAGAAAAACGGGAAGCTACGTATAGTTCACAGCCTAGAACCGCTAAACAAAGTCACCATTCGTCATTCAGGGGTACCGCCATTTCCCGATCACGTCGCTGAATCTTTCGCGGGACGAATATGTGGCGCTACCCTGGATTTGTACGTAGGCTACGACGAGCGCTTAATCCATCCTTCCTCTCGCGACTTGACGACATTTCAAACACCGTTTGGGGCGCTACGACTAGTCACACTTCCTATGGGATGGACAAACTCGGTACCGATATTTCACGACGATATTACATTTATCCTACAGCCCGAAATACCCCACCATGTGCTCAGTTTCATAGACGACGTAGGAGTTAAAGGCCCGAAGGATTGGCGATTGGTGGATGGCAAGCCCGAAGTTCACCCGGAAAATCCTAATATTCGCATGGCGCTATGGGAATTCTTTCAACTGGTTAACCGAGTACTTCAGCGCATGAAGTATTGTGGCGGGACATTTTCAGGGCACAAGCTCGTTCTTTGCGCACCGCAATTTAAAATTTTGGGGCACGTCTGCACGCCAGAAGGCAGGATTCCAGAAAAGAGCCGATTAGCGCTGTTGGAGAAATGGGGGGTCTGTCATAACCTCTCGGAAGTTCGCGCGTTCTTGGGCACTGTAGGGGTGCTGCGCATGTTCATACACCATTTTTCTCATCGCGCAAACGCCCTTAATCGCCTAACCTGTTCAGGGGTCCCCTTCGAATTCGGACCCGATCAAATCAATGCCCAGAAGGACTTAGTAAAGGCGCTACAGGAAGCGAAACCATTGGTACCTATTGACTATACTACCGCCGATCCCGTTATACTTGCTGTTGACACATCATATATCGCCGTTGGCTTCTTCTTATGCCAGTGTGATAGCGCGAACCGGAAAATCAGGCGCTACAATCGTTTCGGATCGATTACCCTTAACGACCGAGAATCGCGCTACAGTCAGCCCAAGCTAGAGTTATATGGTTTGTTTCGATCGTTTCAGGCGCTGCGCATGTACCTCATTGGGGTACGAAATCTCATTGTCGAGGTCGACGCACGATACATCAAAGGAATGCTTCAGAACCCTGATATTCAACCGTCGGCCAGTATGAACCGCTGGGTAGTAGCGATATTAATGTTTCACTTCGAGTTAGTACACGTCAAAAGTGCATTCCACGGGCCGGACGGATTATCTAGGCGACCCAGACAACCGGAAGATGAAGCGCTAGACGATAGCGACAACGATGTATTTGATGACTGGATCGATCGATTGCATGGTTTCGTGCATATCATTCAGCTGCCTATTCCGGCGCTTCGCGAAGACCAACCAGTTTCAAATTGGCTTCACCCTATTGTTCCGTACCAGCCCCGACCATATCAGGCATCATCAACTTTTTACACGGCCAGTATCTATAACGTCGCTAAGCCATCTAACGATCTAAAGATAGTCGAGGAACCAAGACCCTTGCGAGAAGACAGTCAGAACCTGCCATATTCGGCGGTACCTCGAAGCGCCAAAGCTAAGTCAGAAGATCAGCGAGTGGACCAGGTTAGGAAGTGGCTACAGGATTTGCGACGACCATCAGACCTTACGGATACGGAATACGCCACCTTCATTCGATATGCGACAACTTTCTTTATGGTGGAAAACCGACTTTGGCGACGAAATAGAGATGGCGCCCATAAACTAGTAATTAAACCGGATGATCGAGTTAGGATTCTGCGCGCTATGCATGATGACTTGGGACACCGAGGACTCTATGCGACAAGGGCGAACCTTTTGGAGTGCTTTTGGTGGCCGCAAGTTAGCGCCGATATTGCGTGGTATATTCGCACTTGTCATCTCTGTCAAATCCAGCAGACACGTCAGGTTCTAATTCCCCCAACAGTAGCGACTCCAGCGCCGTTATTCGGAAAAATATATATCGACACCATGCACATGCCCAAGTCAGGGCGCTACAAGTATATCATTCAAGGAAGGTGTTCCTTGGTACATTGGCCGGAGTTCCGTATGCTTCAGCGGGAAAATACAGACGCTATAGCTAAGTGGCTCTTTGAGGACGTTATCTGCCGCTGGGGAGCCCTTCACGAGATCGTCACAGACAACGGAGCGCCAATAGTCAAGGCGCTCACTTATCTTGCCAAGAAATACAACATACAACACATCCGAGTCTCAGGATACAATAAACGTGCTAATGGAATCGTAGAAAGGCCACATTTCGATGTTCGACAAGCGCTATTCAAGGCGGTCGACGGTGACGAAAGTCGCTGGAGCGAGGCGACTTATTCGGTCTTCTGGTCGGAGCGGGTTACCGTACGAAAGAGGATGGGTTGCTCTCCCTACTTTGCGGCTACTGGCACCCACCCCTTGCTACCTGCGGACGTGGTGGAGGCGACGTACCTACAACCCCCACCGAACTCAATACTATCCTCTACCAACATGATCGCTAGACGCGCTATAGACTTACAACGACGCATGGAGGATCTCGAGCGCTTACACGAGGTAGTATTTCAGGCTAGACGACAAGCTGCGCTACGATTTGAGACCGAGCATAGCGCCACGATCCGAGACTACAACTTCACAACTGGCGCCCTAGTACTAATGCGCAACTCCAAGATCGAGGTTACCCATAACAAAAAGATGCGGCCTCGTTACCTAGGACCCCTAATAGTGGTTTCCCGCAATAGGGGAGGCGCATACGTACTCTGCGAATTGGACGGCTCAGTTTTGCATCGACCAGTAGCGGCGTTCCGACTCATTCCCTACTTAGCGCTGATGACGCCAACTGTGGTTGGGTGCGCTGGACGTATACGCAGTACAACGCCGTCTCCAGCGCCTGGCGTACGGGTTTGTGAGGAGTCCCGGCAGGGTCCCGGTGTGCTCGAGCAGAGGTGATAGGGCGATGCGCTAGACGATAGCGCCTCGGGTGCTACCTAGCAAGTGGTAAGCGTCGTAGTTTAGGAGAAGTTATAGAGAAAGAAACGAATAGCGCAGCGTAGTGTGCCCGTAGGTGGCACCGTAAACGACAAAGACGAGATAGATGAAGCTAGCGCCAAACTTGGTGGCAAAGTCAGGCAACGCTAGCGCGATTTGAACGCTAAGTGTAACTGGGTGCTCAAGAGGTTACGATTCGTTTTTATATACATGGCAAGTAGCTAGTTTTTATACTATGCGCTACATTATTTCCAAAGTAAGTCCATTGACGGCGCTACCGCTTAGCGCCTCCCTTTGTGACTGTAGCTAACGGCCACCTGTCAACGGCGACCTGCAGCACATGGGTGACGGCGACCAACGGCGACTCTAAAACTACTTAGAAGTGGTACGAGTTTGCTCACTTTTTGATGTAATTTAATTGGCCATGCCATCCCGGGGTATGGTCGGGGAATCCTCGACAGACGCCGTGAGCGCTAATTCCGGCGCTAAACATTGTACCATCTTTTGATAGATTTAAATGTCGGGTCTGCGTGTATCCTGTCTCGTCGTCATTGATTCTTTTAGACTTCTGATTGAGGTGCCTCGGTGATTGACAGCGCCAATTGCTAACTCCTTCCAGTACTGATCGGGGTTTGGTCAGAGTCCCCTCCCGCCGTTATGCTAGCGCTATGAGTCCTGAGTCTTCTTGGTCTTCAAAGTAACTGAGTGGAGTGCGCTGAGGGGCTGATACTGGTGATTGAGATGAATGGACAAGTCTTGCCATAGAGTGCCCGCGCTAGGGCTGCTCTGTACCCAAGGCTGGTCGCTAGAGCCTTTAGTGTGTCAAGTGTTGGTCGGCCTATAATGTCCCTTGATGCGCTCAGTCCGAGTAGAAGCCTATCAGCGCGCGAACACATTTCACTGCCTTTATCGGCGCTAGACGTTGACACTGCTAAACTTCGAGAGCTAGAGGAGACCGAACTCGTGGACGATGACGAAGTCGCACCAGAAGAAGAAACCGATCAGTAATAGGATGCGAAGGGGAAGGGCGCTAGACTTTAGCGCCTTGCACCTTACTTATGAACGGAACAACAACGCATTGAATTTCATACTATACAAATACTATACAAGGCTATGGACCTGGCAATAATTGATCTATGGGCTACTTTACGTTCTACAGCGAGGACTCCTGACAAATCCCTCAGAGCGCCGGGGGTGCTGTCGGCGGCGGAGCTGCGCAGGAGAAGGAGGCGGTGCAGGGGGGAGAATAGGCGACGGAGTAGAGGGAAGGGCCCTCGGAGGGAAGGTGGAGAAGCCGGGAGGAGATTCATTGGTGGGAGCAGGCGGCGCTCCAGCGCGAATGGTGGAAGAGCCGGTGGGAGATTCGTTTATGGGAGCAGGCGGCGCTCCAGCTCCGAAGCGAAAGGCGGAGGAACCGGGTGGAGACGCATGGATGGGGGCAGGAGGCGCTCCAGCTCCGAAGCGAGGAGCTAGAGGCGTAAAAGGAATGATGACGCGCTCGAGCGTGGCGGCACGAACATCGTCGTCAATCAGATCCGGCAAGGGCAACCACTTCAAAGTCTGAAGCTGGGGGTCAGCAAACCTGAACGTGTGAACGGGGAAAAGGAGAGGAACTCACAACATTATCCGTTTCGAGGAGTAGGTATTCCAAGCTTTTCGTGCTACCCGAAATAGGAGGCTGGGAGAACACGTAAGAAGGTACTTAATCACTCGGGCGGTAGAAACTTACCGCGTTGGGATGCTGTTCGGACTCTACGAGCCACTCCTGGGCCATAGCCAGAAGTAACCGGTAGCGCCGAATCAGGGTCATAATATTGCCGTTGTGGTGTCAAATACCGCCTGGGGGCAGTCGAGCAAAGAACATTTCGAGGCGATCTAAGACCTCGGGACGAGGGACAGAGGTTATATCTTCAAGAAGGAAAAAGGGAGCAGGCATTTCGAAGAACTTAACAACGCTAGGCCCGGAAATCTCAGATATATACCTAGCGACCTTATGCAGGGTCGAAGGGAC
The DNA here is from genome assembly GCA_027475525.1 of Macrolepiota albuminosa. Taxonomy (NCBI): domain Eukaryota; kingdom Fungi; phylum Basidiomycota; class Agaricomycetes; order Agaricales; family Agaricaceae; genus Macrolepiota; species Macrolepiota albuminosa. The sequence goes on from JAMWFC010000116.1 coordinate 224,769, forward strand.
TTAGGAAACAGAACTTATGCGGCACCATCACGAGGACGCGACAACAACGATATATTTCATATAACAACGGCAGAAGAAGCAAAAAGCTGGGAATATGTTAGGCCGGTGGCGCTGCGAAGAAGATGGGATCGCCTCACTCAAACTATAGGGGGGGGGGAAAAAGCTGGGAATATGTTAGGCCGGTGGCGCTGCGAAGAAGATGGGATCGCCTCACTCAAACTATAGGGGGGGGGAGAAAAAAAACAACACACGACAGGTCAAGAAGGGCCGAACCAAGAAATACGCTTGCTAACTACCGTCGGCCCCTCAAGGGGACCACGAAAGAGACGAGCGCCGGTATACTTGCGAGGGGACTAGGAGAAAAGAGCCGTTAGACACGGAAGGAGAGGTGATGGCTCAGTTACTAACCAGGTAATAGCTTTCCTCCATCAAAAGTTGAAGACGATCCGCCGTGTCTTCGGTGGCGATTTCCTGGATTTAGGCGACTGTCAGAAGGAGTGCGCCAGGAATAGCAAGACACGCACATGGAAGGCCTGACTCCAAGTAGCCTCTGTACCAAAACGCGTTAACGGGGACGCGTCTCCCCAAATTTCACAAGCAGCCCGCAGAAGCCGACAGCGACGACCCAACTCGACTACTTCGTCGGCCAACTTAGGAATACCCTCGGGAGGGTAATGATGAAAGAACAAGGTGGCCCGGTCCAGAAAGGTGGGAGGGTCCATGGTAACACCAGACGGGGTGGCCATCGCAAAGACTGATGGAATCGAGTTGATGCATAAGTAATTTATAGGACACGGGAAGTGTTTCGATTAGCGACAGCGTGGGAGGACTTTTCTCAAGGAGCCAGGACCCTAACAGGAGCGCTAGCCAATCAAAAGTGCTTAACTTATTCTGGGTCCCTCCAAAAAGGGAATCGACATTCGATGTTTAGCGCTTACTCACAACCGCGCTAAACGGACATAAGCGATCACTGGTTTTCTATTTCTTTATACGCGCTACTTCTTACATGGATCCGCTTATTTATTTCCAGACAGTTCCTATTTTCTACTTAGGCTGGCGCGGTAATGGCTATTGGACCGCGTCGGCAAAGGGGTTTTTGCGCTGTGATGATCTACTGAGCGTTTCCCCTTTTTACTTATTTTCTTTTGATTACTTACAAACTGACGATTTGAAGCCAAGGGAGGCGTTTATTTTTAGTATCACACTACAAAGTTCGTATCAAAAGACAAAGTCCACAAAAAGTTTAAAAGCGCTGATGGTCGGCAACTACGGATCATACTCGGGAAGGGCGGGATCGCCCAAAGGAAGCAAGTCCCCGTCCTGGATCGAGTTACTCGCTTGCCACTCAAGCGCAGCTGTAATATCGTCATGGAGCTCGAGAAGGAGGCGCTCGCGGCGAGCTAAGGTAGAAACGCGAGGACGCAGGTTTGCAAGTTCGCGACCAACGGCTTCGGTCGCATCCTCGATATGGCGGAGTTGCTGGCGAAGGTCGGCAGAAGGGCGGAGAGGGGTAACAGGATAGGAGAACTCGTCCCCGAGCCAAGGGAAGGCGTCACCAGAAACTCGCATGGCGGGAGGGGGAGTCCAAAAGGGATCGAACTTATTGGGGGATTAGAAAAGGGGAGAAAAGGAGAACGAACAAAGACGGGCGTACCCGGACAGTTACAGGCGCACGGGGCGTCCACTCATGGCGCTCGTCGCCGGGGGACATAGCTCTGGCGGAAGAAAGATGGATGCCGTAGGGAGGCAAGTATCTCCAGCGGCGACGACGCTCACCTTCCGGCACCAGGGTTCCTTCGGACTCCGGCGCCGCAGAAGTCTCGCGACTACTAGTAAAAGAAGGGGAGCTGTGGGGAGGAGTAAGGGACGGAGTAATGGGGAGAGCAACCGGAGTGTCGCTAGCCGCAACCGACTCGGGGGCAGGGGTAGCGCCAGCGTCAGACATAACGACATCTTCGGCAGCAGGGATAGCCACGACGACGGGAACAGGAGTGGGGGACCTATCAGTCAAGAAGTTAGCACGCGGAGAGAAGAGAAGTTAGGGAAATGCGTACTGGTTACCACTGGGGTCACTCTGACGAGGGTTAGCGGCGATAGGGGGAGTAAGGCGAAGCAGGAGAGCGCGTACCGCCAACAGCGCATCGGCATCAACAACGGGCTCAGCTTCATCATCATCCTCTCCCTTGGCATCCCTCTCAGTGCCTTCCCCCTCATCCGTAGAAGACTCGGTCGAAGACAAAACCACAGGCGTAGCAGGCGCTAGCTCGCGGCGCTTACCAGGGCTCTTGCCAGGAGACGCGACAACAGGCTTACGCTTCGAAAGGACGGGACGACGAGGAGAGCGAGCAAAAGGTGCCGCCACGGTAGTACCATCCTGGGTAGTCGGCAGCGCCAGGCTGGCTGCGCTGATTACCGTGGGTTGGTGAGTAGCCGCCAAATCACGTTGCTGCAGCACGAAGTCCCGGGCGTTACGAACCAACACTGCGCGCTCATAGTTCCTTTGCATAATGGCATCCCTACCACGTTCACGAGTACGAATCCCGTTGAAGGCGCAGCCTCGTTTCAACGCATCGCACCGATAGCAAGGCAGAGACACGGTAGGAAACCAGCAGCCCTCAGGGTCGTTCTCAGACCAACACTTGTCACACTAAGAAAGAAGTCAGCGACGGCATGAACCGCCAAAGGGGCAAAACAGTGCTTACCGCGCCAATCTTTGCCCTAAACGCGCGACGCTCCAAGGGCGCAACGGTAACCTTCTTCTTGCCGCCCAGTACTTGGACACCAGCCGGGACGCCGGTATCAATAACGGTAGTATCACGGCGAAGACGCAAAAGGTCGCGAAGCTCCGCGTCGGTAAACATGGTCTGGTTAGGCGCCTATCGACATTAACATTTAGGCGCTAAAGTCTAGCGACAACGAGGAAAGCACTTACGACATACAAAGGGGGAACACGAGCAGGGAGATTGATCTGGAAGGGGAGAAGTCAGAAAAATGGAGTAAGGAAGATAGGGAAAGAACGCACAGTACGTTTGGGAGGAGAACTAGCACGAGCAGGAGGCGCTCGTTCAATAACAATGGCGAAATTACGCGGAGGACCGTGAGAAGTTGGGCGCGTCGGGCCGGGTCGTGGCTCGCTACGAGAAACGGCAATACGTTTGATGGCCGAATGGGGAGGGGCGGTACGGACGGGAGAAGCAGCGCTTGGGGCAGGACGGACGGGAGAAGCAGCGCTTGGGGCAGGACGAGTGGAAGAAGCAGCGCCACGAAAAGGGCTGCCAAGAACGGAAGGAGGCGGAACAGAAGTCGAAGAAGGAGGGGCGGTAGGAACAGAAGGGACAGTAGAGGCCGATGGGGCAGTAGGAAGACTGGCGACGGTGGGAGACGTGGCAACCGACTACTCAAGGATTAACAGTGGAAAAAGGGGGAGGAAAAGGAAGGACTTACTTCGCTGACCTCGGTACTAGCCAACAACGCGTCGATCTCGTCAGATAAGGAGGGAGCCTAGTATGGGCGCTGAACCTTAGCGCCACAAAGCCAAAAACAAACTTAGAAACTTACGAAAAGGTCCGCGAAAGGACGCAACCAATCGGCACCCTCATACTCACGGTACCGGGCCACGCACCACTCGCGAACCTCGTCACCCCGCTCCCAGGAACTGTCGGAGCCGCGGACCACGAGCCAGCGCCGATAGAGTTGCATAATACCAGGGACGGTTTGTGGCGCATCGGCGGGACCGACAGACTTAGCGCGATCAAATAAATAGGAGGCCTTAGCCAGGAAATTGCGGAGAGCAGAGGCGTCGAAAGAAGTGGACATACTGGGAAGATGGGAAGGAAAACACGGGAAGGTGAAGTACGGAAAACGACTTTTATAAGGCGCCGGCGGCATTATACGGACCGTAGCGCAGTCAAATTAACGACGGCGTTTGACTGAGGACAGTCAATTTTTCAGTTGGGGGGAGATGATAGGCTTCTACTCGGACTGAGCGCATCAAGGGACATTATAGGCCGACCAACACTTGACACACTAAAGGCTCTAGCGACCAGCCTTGGGTACAGAGCAGCCCTAGCGCGGGCGCTCTATGGCAAGACTTATCCATTCATCTCAATCACCAGTATCAGCCCCTCAGCGCACTCCACTCAGTTACTTTGAAGACCAAGAAGACTCAGGACTCATAGCGCTAGCATAACGGCGGGAGGGGACTCTGACCAAACCCCGATCAGTACTGGAAGGAGTTAGCAATTGGCGCTGTCAATCACCGAGGCACCTCAATCAGAAGTCTAAAAGAATCAATGACGACGAGACAGGATACACGCAGACCCGACATTTAAATCTATCAAAATATGGTACAATGTTTAGCGCCGGAATTAGCGCTCACGGCGTCTGTCGAGGATTCTCCGACCATACCCTGGGATGGCATGACCAATTAAATTACATCGAAAAGTGAGCAAACTCGTACCACTTCTAAGTAGTTTTAGAGTCGCCGTTGGTCGCCGTCACCCATGTGCTGCAGGTCGCCGTTGACAGGTGGCCGTTAGCTACAGTCACGAAGGGAGGCGCTAAGCGGTAGCGCCGCCAATGGACTTATTTTGGAAATAAGGTAGCGCATAGTATAAAAACTAGCTACTTGCCATGTATATAACAACGAATCGTAACCTCTTGAGCACCCAGTTACACTTAGCGTTCAAATCGCGCTAGCATTGCCTGACTTTGCCACCAAGTTCGGCGCTAGCTTCGTCTATCACATCTTCGTTGTTTACGGTGCCACCTACGGGCACGCTACGCTGCGCTATTCGTTTCTTTCTCTATAATTTCTCCTAAACTACGACGCTTACCACTTGCTAGGTAGCATCCGAGGCGCTATCGTCTAGCGCATCGCCCTAACACCTCTGCTCGAGCACACCGGGACCCTGCCGGAACTCCTCACAAACCCGTATGCCAGGCGCTGGAGACGGCGTTGTACTGCGTATACGTCCAGCGCACCCAACCACAGTTGGCGTCATCAACGTGGAATTTGTGGAGACTGGCAGCGAGAACAAGGTTGCCAACAGACCCACGATGAGCGACACTTCTGTTCAGGCTGCTGTTCTTGGGCCCACGGGGCTCAGACTTGCCTTTGGGCACAAAAGCCTCTTTAAGGCATGTCCGTACAATTCAAGGATATGGGAGAGAGAGCTGCAGAGAGCGGAAATTCTACAGAAATATCCACATATTCCCAATAGTTTTAAAAGAGGTTTTATTTTTGATTTTCCCAAAATCAGCATCACACAGACACCACCAAACTCAAAATCTGTTGATGAGCATAAAGAAGCGTTCTGAGAAGTGGTCAACAAGCTCACGCAGGATGCTGGAGGAGGTTATTGGGCCATTTCAGACCTCACCAATTACAGTTATCCTGAAATCTACTCCAGGGAAGTTCTGGCTCATACAAAACATGTCCTTTCCACAGACTCCTTCACAAGAATTTCCCAATGCCGCTGTCAATACCACCACAAGCGCAGATCAGTTCCCTTGCACTTGGGGAACTTTCAACACAGTGGCACTCACTATTGCGAGACTGCCCCCAGAGTCACAAGCAGCTGTCAGAGATGTCACAGAGGCATATAGGACAGTGCCACTGCACAGCTCACAGTGGCCAGCAGCAGTGGTGCGAGCAGGAGAGGATGAGTTCTATCTGGACACCTTCTTGTGTTTTGGAGCATCTATGGGCAGCCAGCTGATGCAGCATTGGATATTATGCAGTATGAAGGAATTGGCCCAATCACTAGGTGGGTTGATGATCACATGTTTTTTTGAATCAAGAAGAGATATGTCAGAGAGTACAATAGGAAACGGCATGAATGGCATGAGGAAATCAAGCGATGAGGTGTACACCAAGCAGGGGGGAGGTTTTGGTATGGAGGTTTTGAGTTCGAAAATGGGTTGGTGGAGGAGTTTGATGAAGATTGCAAGTTTCTAATCAGCATCCAGCCAGGCTCAGAAGAGGACGAGTTCACTTACAGCATAGAAAACATTGACCGCATCTCTGGAGTACTGAGGATACCATGGGAAGGAACAAAAGATAGGCCTTTTGCGACAAGGAACACCTTCATCGGCCTTTTGTGGGATCTCAGGGATAAGTCAGTGGGGCTCGGAGAGGATAAGGCAGAAAAATATTTACGAGCAATCAGTGACTGGCTTGCCTCTCCAACACATGTCCTGCGAGAGGTACAAGGGCTGTATGGCAAGCTTCTACATGCCTCTCTTGTCTTTCCTGCTGGACAGGCATACCTCACCAAATTGGAAAGTATGCTCACCACAGGTAGTAACCGTCCACATGTGCCACACCATAATGCAAGGGGACTCCAACAGGACCTCGAATGGTGGCAGGACACACTCTTTTCCAATGCCCGCAGGCTCATTCCAGTCCCAAGCACAGTACAGGACCTTGGTGCATTCTCCGATGCCAGCTCAGGGTTTGGCATTGGTATTGTCATTGGTAACCGCTGGTGTGCCTGGAGACTTGCTCCAGATTGGAGGACACTCAACGGCAAACAGGATATCCAATGGGCTGAAGCAGTCAGCTTCAAACTCCTCGTCAACATGGTCATTAGGATGGAGGACACAAGACAACATTACAAGATCTATGGTGACAACAAGGGAGTTGTTGAGGGCTAGTGGAATGGAAGAAGTAGAAATACAGCGGTCAATGGGGTGTTCAAGAGGTTACACACCTTTCTTGAGAGCGCATGGGGCGTCTGGCACCATACACACAGCTTATATCCCCAGTGGGGACAACCCAGCAGATGGCCCTTCATGAGGAAAGTATCCAAGTACAGAACTCCTGCTCCCACCTTTATCCCTACCCAAGGATGTTGAGACCTTCCTTATCGATGCAACAGAACCACTCTCACCAAGAGAACTCCAACTCGGTTGAACGCACAGGTGTCAGCCATCGACAGGGCAAGTCAGTGACACAGCTTGCGGCAGTGCTGGTGCCAGGGAGTGGCTCAACAATTCCCATTTCGAGGAGGAGATCTTCACACGCAACACACACAGTAGGGTCTGGTCGGAATAATTCAGCACAATGCTTCATGGCAACACTGCCCTCACAGCTGACAGGGGCAAAACCTTGCCCCTACAGGGGAGACCTCACTATCACACCATCAAGACTATGCCCTCACTGTGCAGCAGGAGATAGACTCCTACTCTGGAGACCGATGAAGGAAGTTGCTCAGGGTACGGCAGGACTGACAGAAGAGGATGTACAGCGAGTGCTGACAGTGAAGTCAGCTGCATGGGCTGGAGGAACGAGGGGATCGTATGGGTCTGGTCTGCTCATTTTCCATGCATACTGTGACTACAGACAGATTCCGGAGGCAGACCGCTGCCCAGCCCATCAGTCTCTCATCTTGGCCTTCATCGCAGCTTGTGCAGGTACATATTCAGGTTCTGCATTGGCTAATAACCTGTATGCAGTGCAAGCATGGCACACACTACACGGACAACGATGGGAAATGACACAGACAGAAATACAGGCAGCCTTGGATGGGGCAGCAGCATTGGCTCCCCCAACGTCAAAAAGAACAAAACGAGAGCCCTTCACAACAGACCTCATTACAACAGTCAATGCCTGCTTGAAGGTTGCGTTCTGGTCAATGGCAAGGCTAGGTGAACTGACAGTGAAAAGCATCAAGGCCTTCGACCCAACCCTGCACGTCAAGCCCGCAGACGTCACTTCAGGACAAGACCAAAGCGGCAACGAAGTCACAGTAATTTTCATTCCCAGGACCAAAGCAGCGGTGGACGGCGAGGACCTGTACTTTGCCCACCAACAAGGCGAATGTGACCCAATGGCGGCACTTAGGAATCACTTCACAATAAATGGGCCATGCCAAGATGGACACCTATTCGAATACAAGCATGGCGGTAACTACCGACCTCTCACCCGGTCAGCATTTGCAAAACGTCTGAACGCGGTGGCAAAAGATCTAGGACTGGGGGGTCTCAGGTTTCACGGCATAAGGGTGGGGTCTGTACTGGAATACTTACTACGGGGTGTACCCCTCGACGTCGTGAAGAACATAGGGAGGTGGAGCAGTGATGCGTTCGCCGTATACCTACGCAAACACGCGCTGGTAATGGCACCATACATCCAAGATTCACCGGCCTTAGAGGAGTTCACGAGAATTACACTACCGCCAGTCCGTTAGGTTAGTCTCACTCCTTTTTCGGGGGGTCCGCGTTTCGCACAACGCGTCGCGGAGCTCCTAACTTATAGGGTATCGCAGCTCACCACGGACCCTCGCAGATTCGACGTTTCGAGCGAAGGAACCTACGGTTCCTTGCCCCAAACAGCAGCAACAAATTGTATTACAGTACAGATACTTCGGAATATACATGAGTTACTGCTTACCTTTGCCAAAGTGAAGCCACGGGCGTAATCACACGCATAGATAACTTTTCTATTCTGTTACATGTGAGCAGACCCTTATTTTTGTAGAGCGATGCCGTACAAACATGACCGCGTACGCTCAGTTGTCCACTTGCCTATATCTCACGGATTACCGTTCCTATCTCATCCACAAACACATCTCTTCAGCCCCGTTGTCCCGTTCCCAACCAAGACACCCATGTCACCTCTGATATGCCGCCACAGCTCCCTGCCTGCTCAAGTGCCCCAAAATAACCCCTGACTTTGGCCCTGGTTGCCTTGCTCACTTCCCAGCCGGCCGGAAGGCTCCTGTGTCCACTGATGCTCGTTTCGTTCCTTGAGCCTTTGAAGCTTCGTACTCTCTCTGATCCTCACTCTCAAGTTGCGCAATGTACGCACCCTCAACAGGACACCCTCTCCTTCGGCCGTACCCGCACCCCTCACCTGGCCCTGCGCCAGTGCCCTCCCGCGCTCCGTCAACACCCACGCTCTTCGTCTCCGCCTGCGGTCTCTCAACGCTCTTCACCTCCCTCCTCACGACCTTCACCTCCTCTTCCAAATACACGCTCTCGGTTTTACGCACGTCCATTTGCATGAGCGTCCTGAACAGCTCGGGCCAAATATGCTCTGCACCTCTGGCGCACCGTACACCTCTTGTATGAACATCGGGTGCACGACGATAACCCTTTATATCTTGGGTAATGACTCCGACGCGGGAATGAGGGCGTAGAGGTCTTTCTTGCGTGACAGGTCAAGGATCAAACGAACCATTTGCATTCAATCGCAATGTGCCCCTTGAAGGAAAACTTCCCTCCATGATCTCGGAATGAAAACAAATCCGTGCATCAAGTACGTGTTGTGGCTTTCTACCAAAATCATGATTGATTATTTGGCCATCTAAGCTTTGATCGAATCTTCAAACATGCCGAGAGTATCCCCAAATTTTGCACTCAATCCACGTTTCTCATCGCATTGTTGTGGTTGCAAGCTTCGCAGGCAACTTCTATATTTATTATTTCTGCAAATCTCTCTTTTTCCCCTTCGAACGGTTCTCCCTTGGCTTTTCTTTGGCACACTGGGTACATAACATAAATAAATGTTTCAAGTATCATTGTGCCTCGTATACTTGGACATAAAAATCGCATATATACACAAGTTCCAGGGTTAGAAGGCAGAGATTACGGTGTCTCTTCATTCATGGTATGAGATATGTCATCCCATATGGGGCGAGCCTGACAGTCTGGTAATGTTCCAAGTACTCGATGAGTGTGTTATTATTTTCTTTGCTGCGTGCAATGTTAAGCAATGTCATCCCTTTAGCATCCTTGACCGTTCTATCCCATCCGCAGTCAAGCAAAAACGTCACCCTCTGCAGGCCCGGTGAGGTTCTATGATCTGTCAATCTATTGTAGAGGGCTTCGTGACTGAATGACTGGGCACCATGAGCCAAAAGGAATGCCACCATTGTAGGGGATTTCGGAAAGATGATTCCAATGGCACATTCAAGCACTGTCTCTGAGAGGTTAACATGCCGCGCAGATATCAGAGCTGGATTTCGTTCAACAAGGGCGATGGCCATATCCAGATTGCCTGAAAAGGCTGCATAATCCAAAGCGGTCCAACCCAATTCATTACGACAATCGAGGTCTATTCCTCGATGCACCAATTCACGAAAGTCTTCTTTATCCCCGTGATCTGCACATACATGCAAGAACGCCGCGCTCGATTTGCTGTCAGAAAATAGGCCGGGACCACTCAAATCCAGAAGCCACCGAGATAGGACACGATGCCTGGCTGTGAGTGCCGCTCCATAAGCTTCAGACAGTGCAGCCAATATCTGTTCTCGCCAGCCTTCTGAATAAGGATGATTGGGCATTGGCACCAGCGCCATAAGTTGAAAGTGCTCCACAAGAGTTTTGATCATTCGGCCATATTTGTTGCTTTCTCCAATGTCATCCTCTGTGGAAGATGCTGAATACGTATCTAGCAATCTTGATAAAGAATAAAAGATTGCAGATAGAAGATAACTCTGTCCTGAACTTGGGTTACGAGATTTACTGGGAGGGTCGAAACACTGAAAGAAATCATATTTCCGGAATTGGTATATAGAATTTCCAATTGGAATCCATTCATTAAACAAGTCACAAGTCCCCTCAATGACAATTTCCTTGACCGAGTCGTTAGATGAGTGGTTGAACAACCAACCAAAGGAGTTGTGAGCGAGATCATCAGCCAAAGTAAATGACATCTCCGAAACTCTATTGTGCTCTGCCATTTGCAAAGACTGTCTTTGCAACCATTTTGGTCGCCGCAAGTCCCGTAACTTCCAGGAGCCATGAAGCATACGCCAGTGTTTACGGCACGTGTATCCTGTAGTATGTACAGCATACGCCAGAGGTTTCATTAAATAGAACACGAAGGGAATGCGGTAAGGACAAGCAATGTCCAAGGCAGGAATCATGGAGGATCCAAAGTAGAAGATAAACGTGAGGACAGTGATCACAGCAACGGTGTTAGATATTGGACGGGATAATTGTGAAACGTAGAGAGCTAGTCCAACCAGAAAGATAGCAACTGAGCAATGTAGGATCAATGGGAGACTCTGAATAATGTCACCGAGCTTATATTTTTCCTGTCCCCCAAAGCGGAATTGGCGGACTAAGGCACGGGTTCTGGCGCTCCCAGGAACGATTACAATATATGCCTATTCATCTGTATTAGATGGCTGCAAGACGAAGATAAAAGGAGTGTACAAACTTGGATCCATTGTTTGGCTAGAACAGACAGGAGGGCAGTTGATAACGAGAGAGCGAGGCTTGTAAAAAAGAGTCCATTCACCCATACATCTTTGGAAGTGTGCGTCTGGCTTTCGGGACCTAGAGATGCTGCAGGAACAGCCTCTATGCTCGTTCTATTTCCGGCGGCTCTCAATAATTGGTTGGTTTCAACAAGTAGGGATACCATAATTTGTGCGTTATCTGGTTGGAGCGCTTGAGACGTTTGAGCGACAAACGTCGTTACTACTGCTGAGAAGAGTGCAGCCTGCCTTGGATTAAGATGACATTTAGGAATGTATGTCCATCAATACCCACAAAAACAAGGAGACTATCAAGGATGCTCCGATAGCCTTCAATCATGTCCGCATCGTGACTCTCTGCTTCGTCAAGATATACATACCACGCTCGTGCATTTTCTTTTGCTCCCTCTCCAAGTTTGTCAGCGTCGTACATCTTTGTGTAATCGTAATTACGACCACCTGGAAGCTATAGAATGAATAGATATCATTGCACAACAAAATTAAGACAGTACCCAAGTTACGGCCAAAGGTTGCAGGGCGCGATGCATGCAAGAGGTTAGTCATTGTGAGTAGGAAAAATGGTTATACGTGGCTGTGAGAAGGAAAGATGGTTACAGCTATTATAACGTTAGACCCCTTTGAGTTCTGCTTGTTTAGTTGTTTGGCCTGATATCCGCGATGCCGGGCTTGCCGAATGATAATGTCATTTATTACTGTGACCCTCCAACTGCCACTTCCGCTGCCTGAGAAAACCTCGTCGCTGTCTCTCACCAGTAATTATGCATCGCAAACACTACGGATAATGTAGCTTGAGGTGGTATTAGTATTATATGAGTTACTTCAAAGCCATTGAGTATTCGAGTTCGTCCATCAACTGTCCTTTTCAACGGAGCTACATCACCAGTCCAACAATATGCTGTCCGAATGCGTTTGATAGTTCGGACACTCACACCAGGTTTCGGCAGCAAGCCCGGCATCACGGATATCAGGCCAAACAACTAAACAAGCAGAACTCAAAGGGGTCTAACGTTATGAAAATGGCTGTAAATGTAGCCGTTCTTCCACAAATCAAATCAAGGGATGATGATGGATTGATGATAATTTGAAACAGAGGATGAAGACAAGACAACCATGTCCGTGTATTGCCTACTTACCAGTCCTATAGATTGCTGTTCCTGTTTCATCCATAAATACAGCATCTAGTATTCCTTGTTTGTCTCGACTCACTCCTTGTGAACAAGGCAACGGTATCTTGCTTGGGAACAGGACATGTATTTATGGATGAAGCAGGAACAGTAATCTATAGGACTGGTAAGTAGGCAATACATGGACATGGTTGTATTGCCCTTTACAGCCTCAGTTTGCTCTTGTCTTTCATCAATCCATAATCATCCTTTGATTCAATTTGTGGAAGAATGGCTACATATAACCACAGCTTATATACACCCATCTCTCATAGAGAATTGAGCTCATCATGGTATGCTGCTTCTCATTTGGCTGCATGTTTGTTTGCAAATGAGCTGGCAGGGATTGCATGTGGTGCCACCCTTTGTCCTGACACACTGTAGCTGCTTACTTGTGCAATATTGGCAAGGAGGATTGATGTGCTGACCCTCACAACGAGGTGCTGTTTTCAGATATCTGCTCAACAGCATCCCTCTGGTAATTTCCCCCTTTGGTATCCTGTCTTCTTGTTCTTCCTCTTCCTCTTCATCCTCATTCTCATCCTTTCCCTCCTGCTCCTCCTTTTGACAATGGTTACCAGGAGGACATCTACCAATGTAGCACCCACTTTTGCTTCTTGAAGGTTGGTGATGGACCAGACAAATCTCCTGCTGCCAGAGGACTTGGTCATTTTCTCTTCTTGGGAATTGGTGATGGACTAGACAAATCTCCTGCTGCTGGCCTATGACCTATCTACTCTTCTCATGCCAGTGCTATCAACAGACCAGCCATGGTTTATAGATCAGGTTGTTCTTTGTCTCTACTTTGTTCTTTCCCCCTTCCACTCCTCTGGGCCTATTTCTTTGCAGCATCCTTCAACTGCCTGGTCATATCCTGGTCAGAAAGCTTGCTCTGGAGTAGCTGGATAACTTTGTTGATGAAACTTCTCATGGCATCAAGGAGGAAATTCTTGTCATTCTTTACCTGGCTGATCATCAGCCACATGTCAGTCTACAGAACAACTGTTAGTGCATGTCTATTAGGAAGGAGTGCTTGCATCTTACCAGGTCCTTTAGCTGTCCTTTGAGTTGACCAAGGTCTCCTCTGTGAGCAAGATATAATATTTGAACATTGCTGTTAACAACTTGTTGGTGGAGTTCAGCATTAGACATGGCAGATGGAGGATTAAAAAAACAGATGAGAACTTTACATGAAGCAAGTTCTGAAAATAGATATCATGTGATGCTGTTTAAATCACAAAAGAAGTTTGATTTATTGCTTGATAAACTTTATTTTTGTTTATTTTATAGTGTAGTAAATAACAATTAGCTAAGCAGGTCAAAAATGCAGAGATCTTAATATTTATTGCATTGAGTAGGAGTTGAGCCTGCCTACTGCAAGCTACAAGGAATATTAATTGAGAATATTCCATTACACTATATAGGTTTCCTAGATACTTCTATGGTGTAAATAAATATCAGTCTAATATTGTCAATTAAATACAGATCAATCAGTTGCGGTAAATTTTTTGATTCATCCATGTACAGGATATGACTTCATTGGATCCCTTCTGCCCTCTGTCAATCTACTACAGGTAAAAAATGATGACATTATCCATTCAAAACTCCAGAGATTACTGGAGAAATTTAGGATGAAAGAGCTTGCCACATATTCACTGGAGCAAGCTTGTCTAACCTAAACTTCTTGAGCAATCTTCAGAGTTTTGAATGGATCAAATGACTAATGTTAGCAGATGTCAGCGGCTTCTTGCAATCATGTGCACAAGGAGGAGTTGAACTCACGTCTTGTGCACAATATGAATTATAGATTTATCAATATTCCACTGGACTACAAAGGCTTATTACAAGTTAGTATGGTTAGATTGGTAACTTCATTTGATCTGTTCATCTGCTTATAGACAGGACATATGTCCACCAGACTTGTTTCCTCCTCTTTCAACCCAGTATAGGCTCTACTAAAATATTTGTCATTCTTACACAGAATCTAATGTCTGCTGCTGTCTACTAATTTTTGCTAATGTCCACTAGTATTATTGATTCAATCTATGCAAAACTCCAGAGATTACTAAAGAAGGATAGGATGCAGAAATTGTGCCTGTGTTTATTGCAGCACATATGACAAGTAATTATACACCTTAGCTGCTATCTTTGTTACAAAGACCAGTACAAAGGTAGCTAGCTGCAGTGTATCATCAACTGGTCACATGTGCTGGATTAAACACAGGCACAACTTCTCTATCCTATTCTTCTGCAGTAATCTCTGAAGTTTTGCATGAATCAAGTTAATGATGCTAGCAGATGTTAGTGGCCTGCTGGTATAATATGCATTAGGGGGAATTCAAATACGTCTTTTGTGCACAATATGAAATATCAATTTATCAATATTCTATTAGACTACAGATGCTTACTACAAGTCAGTATGGTGTATGTGTGGAGCAAAAATGCACGGTATATCAATTGACAAACAAAAATCTCTGCACCAGTATATTATATACACTGCATGGGAATCAAACCTACTGCTGATAATATCAACTATAGTTGGTGCACTGGACATATACACAGTACAACACCACCATCTTTAGCACTTGGCATGCATAGTTGTGAAGAGTCCTGATAGAGTCCCAGTGTGCTCAAGCAAATAGGATAAGGTGATGCATTAGATGATAGCACTTTGGGTGCTACTTAGCAAATTGTAAGTGCTGAAGTTTAAGCTAAGATATTAAAACAAAAAAGGATAGCACAACGCAGTGTGCCTATAGGTGGCACTATAAACAACAAAGAAATAGACAATGCTAGCACCCAACTAGGTGACAAACTTAGATCAAACTAGTGCAAGTTGAATGCTAAGTGTAACTGAGTATTCTTAAGGTTACGATTTGTTGTTATATACATGTCAAGTAGCTATCTTTCATACTATGCACTACTGCATTTCCAAAATGAGTCTATTTGTAGCACTACTATTTAGTGCCTCTCCTCATAGTTACAGCTAACAGCCACTTGTCAACAGCAATCTGCAGCACATAGATGATGGCAACTAATAGCATTACAGCCTATTGGCCAATGGCAACTCTAAAACTACTTAGAAATGGTATAAGTCTGCTTACTTTTTAATATAATTTCAATTGGTCAAGCCACTCCAAGATATAGTTGAAAAATTCTTGACAGACACTATGAGCACTAATTCTGACAGACTTCTGATTAAGGTGCCTTGTCAAGTGGCAGCTCCTATAGCTAACCTTTTTTGATATTGATCAGAGTATGGTCAGAGTCTTCTTTCTACTGTTGTGCTAGCACTATAAGTTCTAAACCTCCTGACTCCTTGAAGTCAATGGCTAGAGTGTGTTGAAGGACTGATAAATGGTGGTTAAAATAGATAAGCCAAAACCTGTAATGAAGCGCCAAAGCCAAAGATGTTCTGTATTTAAAAAGATTGCTAGAATCTCCCATATGTCAAGTGTTGGTAGGCCTATAATGTTTCTTGATGTGCTCAGTCGAAGTAGAAGCCTATCACTGCTTGGCACAATATAAATTACCAATTGATATATATTTCACTGAACTACTAGAATTTATTGCAACTTTATAGTATATATATAGACTGGTCAAAAGACATCATCTCAGTAAATTCATTTGATCTGTTTATCTGCTCATAGATGGGACACAAGTCTACTGGACTTGTATCCTCTCTTTCAACCCAGCACTGTCTCTACTAAAATATTTGTCATTTTTATACAAGAAGATTTCTTTAGATGTCAGCTGGCTTACATGCTAACATTTGCTACTATCTGCTGGCATGCTAGTAGACAGCGGACACTTACACATCCCTTTTTACCCTTTCTTCTCTTTCTCCTCAGTGCTATCCTCTCCACTCTTTATACTACTCTACATACCACTCCTGTCCACCACATGCACACTACTTCTCTCCTCTTCTCTGATCTGATGTCTGATGTTTGCTATGTCTATTAGTGTGCCAATAGACACCTTCCCCTTCCTCCTTCTTCTCCCCACCCTCATTCCTCTTCCACCACCTCTTATGCTCCCTCAAATATCCACACACTTCTTTTCTTTTCTTTCTGCTCTGATGCTGGGCAATGCTAGGGATTGCTAGAAGAAAGCTGACAGATGCTTGTAGATGCTGATAGATGCTAATAGATATCCAATAGATGCTAAATAGTATACAACAGATGCTAATAGATGCTGATAGATATCAGCAGGTCCCAATAGCTGCTAACAAACCTTGATAGATGCCAGTTAATAGCAGCTGATGCCAATGCCTCTTTCAAGCCATAAAAACTCTTTTAAGGAATGTTCTGTCCCTTTTCACCTCTAATTATCCATGTAGAGACCTGCAGAAATATAGGGGAGCCACTGTTCATTGTGTTATTTGATATTTGATTCTATCTATTGGTAACAGACCTATAGTGAAATGGTTAAATTATCAGTGCGTTCTATTTCTGGAGGCTTTTCTAAGGCCAGGAGTTTGATTCCCCCCTACAGATATGAAGGACAAAGTGTAGGGTTCCTTGTTTTTTAGTCCAACTAGCTTCTGTAAGCCTGCATAGATTTGAATAAGTTGATATAAGTCTGCGTAAATGTCAGCATAGGTTTGCAGGGCTTTTTTTGTAGATGTACACTAGCATTGAAGTTAGAAAAAAGAAGGAAGAGGAGGCATATAGCTTTGAGTTGTTGCAGAGAGAAAGAAAAAGAGAAAAGAAATAGAGAACCTCAAGAAGGGTTTACTCATGCTATGACATCTGCTAACAAAGGAGGTTTTTACTTGTGAGCTGATGCCTGCTGGTGGCTGCTGATGCACATTGACATCTACTAGTGTCTAATAGTATCTACTAAGCCTGCATGCACATGTGTGTGCCTGCTTTTTATCAATTCACTGGACTGTGTCATACAGCACATTGTGACATATCTGTGGCTCTGTATTCTATAGCACTATAAGAACTACTCTACTATAGTGTAGCAGACTTAGCTAGATATGTATAATATAGCACAAAGTGAGCTCTCATACAATGTATGATATGTACTGTTGTGATGTCTCTATATAGAAAAATCATTGATTTTATACTGTTCTGATATATAGTCTATGTATAGTACACTATTTATATTTATAGTATACTATCTACAAAGTTTGATCATATATAGTACAATATATACAACATTCAAATATTTATATTTGTGAGCAAGAAATCATGATATGGAGTTTCTCTCAATCTCAGATCCATGTTTTGTCTCATCCATGGTTGTCATTGCTGCTGCTGCTTCACTTGTTGCCACTACTACTTTGCCTGTCATTGCTGTCACTATTGCTGCTTTACTCATCTTTGCCATTGCACAAGCATACATAAAGGTTTTTAAGCTTGGATATATCAAATATTTATATACTCTCTCCAATACTTGCTCAACCTACTGATGAGGAGTTGTGCCAGCATTTGCAGGAGGCTCAGGACTATGAGCAACAGATATCTTTACAGTTGCAGTCTACATAGGAAGATCTTCTATAGAAACAGTGTGCTCAAGAGGCCATGCCAGAAGAGTGAGACATAACAATCTACAACAGATACAGAACATTTAGAGACAGAGACATTGCTTTAGTAGCATGGATAGCTATTGAAGACAAGTTGGCTGTCTTGTAAACACAGATGAAGCATATTAAGGATTAAGGGTTGGATGGTGCAGCATCTAGGATGTTGAAGATAGAAGAGGTATGGCAGGCGATATAGAAAGTAGAGGCTGCACAGCCATAGATTTTATAGAGGAGGAACTGGCTATTGAATATGTTAGTGTCAGCACAGAAAGATGTTATGTATAAGTAAGTGGCCCTATGTTCCATACTATATTTCTGATAAATCTTCACATATAAAAGGGGTTTGAAAGTACTGACTGTTGTTGAATAGAGGCTTCTTGGTACTTACCCCTCATTTAGCAAGGGCTGCCCTTGCATATCCTGTTAAAGCTTATGCAGGGAATCAATCAATTGAGTAGTCTACTAGCAGTGTAGCAATTCAGAAATGCAGTGATACCAGAAACTTGGATAGAGATAGCAGTAGATGCTAGCCAGCCCTTGCCAATATGGAATGAAGTAATTGCAATAGTAGTATTATTCTTGAAAGAAGCAATGACTCTATTCTTTCTACTGACTCAGTCAAAGCTTGGCACTTCCTCTTGTTCTGCTATGGAGACAACATGTCTATACTTACTTCTTGCAATGAAGCCACACTATACATAATCAAAGACTTTGCATCCAGGTATTTGCATGCATGATTGAATAGGATTGACCTTAAATTCTATGCCACTCTAAAGTATAGCTCTGAGGATGCTTGACACTTTCTCTTATCATGCTGAGAGATCAGCACTTCTTCTTCTACCAACTCAGACAAAGATTTATGCTTCCCCTTATCCTGCTATAGATTTGATGCCTTTGCCTTTCTTCCTCTTGATGAACTTTTAAATAATGCCTCATCTGATTTCTCAGCTTTTAATCTAGATTCACTAGCCAACTGGCTCAGCACCTAGGTTATACCTCACTCATGCTTTTTGCTCATGCAAAATGCCCTCCATGCTTGAGCCATAGAATACTGCTTGTGCTAGGCTCAACAGACCACATAAACTGAAGAATCTTTGCATGACTTTGCCACTAGCATCTCAAACTCACACAGCTCATCTCAATGCAAATTTAACAAGCAATAATGATGATTAGAATGCACAACCAAGCTAGAAAAACACTCACAGGACCCTTGATCTAACACCACTGAAGTGTAAAAGGGCCATGGTGCCAATTTTGGGCCTCAGCAAATTGCTTCAGCATCATCTTAGCTTAAAAGATCCGCTTTGCTGCTGGAACCATTTATATCTGACTAATGATAATGCCCAAAAGTTAGTCAGTAGCAGGCACAGTTTATAGCTACCAACTAGAAAATATGCATTGCACATGCTAAGTGTGTGTGAGAGTCCTAGGCAGGTTTTAGAGAACAGATCAAAATCAAGTTAAAAGCAAAAAGAAGAAGTGTTGGTAAGGATAGTTAGCAAAAGAGTTGGTAAAAATAGTGCACTATTGTATAGAGATGCTTAAATAAGAGAAGGAAATGATATGAGTTAGATATGGCAAGAGGTGTGGTAAGAGAACTAAAGGCTTAGCAATGACTAAGCTGCATGATATCTGTCATAAGTGTAAAGTGCATAGGTTTTGTAAGTGTAATTGCAGCAAGCAAGCTAGAGTTGTTCAGACAGTTAGCAACTTTGAACTAGGTCAGCATAAAAGAAATCTGAACTGTAGAGTGAACTGAAAAGTGTGAACTTAGTGCCTTGTTTTGTTTTTTTTTCTAACTAGTAACAACAGTAAATATTTATAGTAAGAAGAGAGTTCACCATCTCTAAGCAGCTAAGCATTGCCAAGAAGCGATGAACTAGAAATAATATAAGTAAATGCTGTGCATTAAACAATATAACAAGAAGTTAGCAAGAAAACTGTTTATTTGAGTTGAAAAAGAGCATCAAATGACATTAGGTGCTAGAGTGAAATGCTGAGCTGCCTGTCATAGAGAAATACTATTATTTCAACTTGTAAGCACTGCTGCTAGCTAGCTATATTATATGCTAACAAAGTGATGCCACTTGTCAATGCTTGCTAACAGTATGATGCTAGCTGTTCATCTGTTATTTCAGCTACTGCCAGTGCGATTACTGATTAGATTTATTGCTTGCTATGCATGGCCATCAGATAAGGCTTAAACTAGATAAATCAAATGTGCTAAGTTTGAAATAAGTGCAGCAAAATGTTCAGAGCTAATGCCAAGCCTGCCATTGATGCACCCAGTTTTTATAGAGCCTCTATTACTGGAACTAAGAGCAGGTCATTTAGTATATGTCAATAAGCTCACAATAAATGCTAGTTAGACCAAGCTGCTTAAATCAGCTATTAACATGCTTCATTTCTGATGCCAACATATTCAAGACTGATGTCAATAAACTTGACTGTATAGACCAGGCTACTATCTCTGTATAAGCATGCTGGATAAGTATATTGACAGGCCAGGAAAATATTTATGCTGCTAGAAAAGATCTGCTATTTGCTGTTTATTTAAATAGTGCTTATAGATTTTTTATTGCTTCTCATAGCATAGCTATGAGGCAGTAGAGTTATCACTAGATAGAGATAATATAGGCAAGCTGTTAGAAAACTAATTTTTAGACCATGTCCAACTTGACTCTAAGCTTAGTCCAACAATATGCCTACTATTAGCACATCCAAATGACTGCTTGGCTTATTCTACACTGGCTCAAAAAACTGCCCCAATGTTTGGCCTTTTTGAAAAGATTCACATGGTGTGCAACAATTACCTAAGCAAAAAATTGTAGAAATTCACATAACATACAACTGCATCCTGGCTTCATAATGACATATGAATTATGTGATTTGGACAAGAACTCACTGATTTATAAATCAAACAAAATATTCAATCATTGGGGCAGTTTTTTGACCCACTCTAATTTACTCTAATTTTCATATCTAGTACTTGTTATGGCATTTTCTCATGAGTATTTTTTGCTTTTTAGAAACTAGTACATGATTTTGACTTCTAGCTATATAGCTATGTAAATGAAAAGATGCTTAAGATGTTGGCCTCCTTGCAAGTATTCACTTTTCTAAAAATAAATAAATAGATAGACAATATATTAGTCATTTAATCTTATTATTATAGCTGTATATTATTCAAATATACAATTGCTGCATAGCTATTATATATAAAAAATTGTAGTTGCTTACTATGTATATAAGTTGAATTCTATATTATTATATTCTAAATAAATAATTAAATAAATAAAAATATTAACTATTTAATCATATTATTGTTGCTATATATTATTTAAATATATGACTAATGCATAACTACTAAATCTATAAAACTATAGTTGCTTGCTATATATATCAGCTGAATACTATATTATTACATTTTTTCAAGCACAAAAGCATTTCTTGCATAATCAGAACACAAATAATCATTCTGCTGAACTCAAAATTTGCTACTCTAACATTTATTGAAAAAGAATAAAATAAAATAAAGCTAAATTGTTGTGATTTTGACCTTTAATTCTTTGATATTATTTTTACCTTCACATATCTTTTGAGTCAATATTCATTTGTCAATATTGAGTTCAATTTTTCTTAGTCTGTGATTTATAAAGATATTGTATTTATATAATTCATATACATAAGAGTATTGTGCAACAATAACCAGCCTTTTATAAAGAAGAATAAATATCTATAAATATAATTGTGTTTAGTAGGCATTGCTAAACTATTTATTTTTATAATTAATTATATAATTGATATTCCTCTAATATAATAACATTTATTATTATATTTACTAAAATAATAATAATAATAAATGATATAGATGGTAGTATATATGGAGACTTAGTACTTAGATTAAAATATAAAGGCAGTGAGGGAATAACAATATGAGATTGCAGAAATAGGAGAATTTGGTGAAAATATAACAGAACACATTAGATAAAAGTGGCCTAAGAGATAGTATCAAAGCCTTTATAAGATATTAGTTGTTAACATTCATGTAATCCAACATTTGTTTTTCAAAATTACTGATACTGACCATTTTGCTGGCCTTCTGTCTAGTTTCTCTATTGTCTCCATATATTTAGAGCTTTTTTTTTCACTAGCTCATAGTCTTTGCCTTTGAGTAGTTGCTTTTTTTTTCTTAATAACTTGTTAGTATGATCAATAATCTCTTTATTGTTTATCTGACTGCTCACTAATATAAATGTTTCATTTAGCAGCATTATCAATCTCAAAACTGTTAATATTTTGTACTTTTCTCTCCTCAATAGAATAACTGCAAAGAAAATCTAGGCCACAACTATATCAATGAATCAGAAGATCTGTAGTTTGATTCTTTTGAATTTTTGATTTGTGTGAGCTTCTATATTTTCTAGTTATTGTTTGTATATTTTTATGCTTTGTCTCTATCTAGCATTATCCTTGCCTATGCATACTTGACAACATTGTCTAATATTTTTTTAAATCCACCTCACACAGTATCTTTTTTAAATTAAATGTAACTTTTTTTTTGTCCAAGTCTTTCACTAGTATAAATATTCTATTGTTTGCATACAGTATTAGTTTTCTTTATTTGATATTTCTTTCAACTATTCTTTTAGCTCACTTTCTTTAAAATCCTAGTTAAATGCTTTGTATACTGTGCTTTTGCTACCACTATAGCATTGTTAAACTGCTAGATACTAAAATTGTCTAATTTTATTGACTATTTGAGGTATTCATATCTCTTGTTGAATTCACTAGATATCTATTAGTCATTTTCAATATGCATAGCATCATTGAATGCTCATTTTATAGATTTTTTTAGCTTAAATAGGAGCAAATCTATGTCTGATATGACATTATACATTATAAAGGTTGCTTCTATATTTGTTGCCTTGCCATTCTTGTCTGCTACTATTAGTCTTTATATTTTGTGGCTCTTGTACTGCTAGACAACTACTGTGCTTTCCTATTCAGGATTCTTTACAAGATACACTGGCTCAAAAAACTATCCCAATGTTTGGCCTTTTTGGAAAGATTCACATGGTGTGCAACCATTACTTAAGCAAAAAATTGTAGAAATTTACATGGCATATATCTGCATCCTCTATGTGTGGAAGCAATACATATATCTATATTTTTGTTTCATCTGTAATATATTTTGAAGTTGTGCTTTCTCCTAATGCTTGTTATACTTGACATGTTGTTCCAAGGTACTTCCTATAGCAGCATCCATTTAAATCATTTTTCATTGATCTAAAAGGCTTTATTCAGTATGTACTTGCATTGCTTTCATTGTATTCATTGTCTATTTTGTATATATATGCAATGATAAATTAAGTAACAGAATATCTGGTAAGCTGATACTGTCTTATGTTGCATGGCATCTGTCTATTATACACTGACTTAAAAACTGCCTTAATATTTAGCCTCTTTGAAAAGATTCACATAGTGTGCAACAATTACTTAAGCAAAAAAATTGTAAAAAAATCACATGACATATCCTGGCTTTATATTGCTGATTAATAAATCAAATAAAATATTAAATTATCAGATGACTTATTTTATTTTTCATATTTTCTCAACACTTTTTAGTAGTAGAAGAATTTGATATATTCAACTTTAATCAACTATTTTTTTAACATTCTACTACTATCATGTGACTGTAAAAGCAATATCTGGAGGCTATAGCTCAGTCACAAAGCTGGCAGAGGAAGATCCAAAGTAGATTAGAGTATATACTGACAATATCATAATAACTACTCACCTGGCAGAGGGAGATCTAAAGAGAACAAGTCTAGGGATTTTCTATGTCAGGTTGGATGCTTCTAGGGCATCTGAAGCATGGAAAACAACTATACAGTACAACAAAACCTTAAAAACTCAAAAATTGCCTAAATAAACAAAACTCCAGACTTTGGAAGTCAGAAAGGCAAACTCCAGCTTATATAAGCAGCCTGGAATTGGTACTGAAGGGCCTGCACTTGTCTAAATAATAGCTAAAGAACCAGAGCACCTTAAAGACTGAGAATAGTACTAACAAATAGTGTTAAGAAAATAGAAACAATAAAATGAGAGAATGGCAGAAGAAATAAGGAAATAAATGAAAGAAAGGTGAAGGAATAAGGAGTAAAAGAAGGAAGAAATGAGGAGTCTCCTGACAGTGACCTATTTCTGCTGCTAATTGCTCTTCTGTTGCTTCTCTCGTCAATGAGGAGTATTCTCAGGATCAAATCCAAGCAAAAACTGGCCTGGAAAAGGGCACTGTAGAGAGGATCAGCAAAGAACTGGAGAGCAACAAAGAAAACTATCCTAGAGGTTGTTTTTCTAAGCTTACAGCACATGACAAACAGTCTATTATTTGTCAAATTACTTCTAGAAAGCTGAATAATGCTGTTCAAGCTACATAGTTCATTAATTTTGTCATGTCCAATTCTGTTAATCCTCAGACAGTTAGAAATGCATTTAAAGAGGCAGGCTTTTGCTCAGCAACAAAGAAGAAAGTTCCCATGCTCAAGGCTGCTCATTATGCAAACTGGCTCAAGTTTGCTCAGTATCATAAAAACTGGACAGTAGAAGATTGGAAGAGGGTTTTGTAGAGTGATGAGACAAAGATTAATATAATTGGATCAGATGGAAAGATATATGTAAGGAAAATTCCAGGAGAACCACTATCTGACCTCACCACTACACCAACTGTCAAGCATGGAGGAGGAAACAATTTGATGGTATGGAGTTGCATGGGTTGAAATAGAGTAGAGAAGCCCATAAAAGTTCAGGAGAAGATGCTGCACAATATTGTGAGATTTTGGATGAGGGTGTAGTAAAAAGCTTTGAGAAGTTGGAAATGGAGGAGGAAGGTTAATATTTTCAGCAGGACAATGACCTAAAACACACCTCCAAACAGGCAACAACCTGGTTTTCTGATAACAACATCATTGTGATATCCTGGCCTGCCCAATCTCCTGACCTCAATCCCATTGAACACCTCTGGATTTACATCAAGCACAAACTTTTGAAGTATGAGGTACTCTCTAAAGGAGTGCATGAGTTGTGGGAGAGAGTGGTCAAGGAATGGAATGAAATATCACCAGAGGTATGTCAAAGTCTCATAGAAAGCATTCCTAGAAGGATCAAAGCAGTTATAAAGGCAAATAGAGGCCATACCAAGTACTAGATATAAAAATTAAAGTAAATTAGAGTAGGTCAAAAAACTGCTCCAATGATTGAATATTTTGTTTGATTTATTAATCAGCAAGTTCTTGTTTAAATCACATGATATTATAAAGCCAGGATGCAGTAGTATGTCACATAATCTTTCACAATTTTTTTGCTTAGGTAATTGTTGCACACTATGTGAACCTTTCTAAAAAGGCCAAACATTGGAGCCATTTTTTGAGCCAGTGTAAGCAACTTTTTCAAGTTGATTATCTGTATGGCTTCTTATTCTCATGTTGCATGGCATTGGTCTAATATAAGATAGGTTGACCATCTGTTTGGCTTCTTATCAATTCAGATATATTTTATCTATCTCTTCAACATATTTGGAAACAATAAAACCAATGCAATTTGTTGGATCTCCCTATTTGCAAATCCTCTAACTGTCTCTCAGGCAACTTCTTCCCTGTAAATTCTCCCATCCTACAGGACTGTGTCATTTTCTTTTATTTCAAAGCATGCATATTTCTGCATCAAATGTATTGCTTGTTCTTTTATCTTGTTTTATTTTATTTGAGCTTATAGATTGTCTGTTCCCTGGATACTGAGTGCATTAATTTGATTCTCTCATCTTTTAGGATTGAACAAGGCTAATTCAAATTGACAGTTTGGCTTGCCTTGGTACCACTTACTTCTTACACCATTCTGACTACATTTATTGTAGTATCTGTATCTTTCCACCTTTTCACTATTCTCTGTCCAGACTTGCCAGTCTGGCATACATAGAGCTTGTGTGAAGTTGCCTTTTCTTATGCAGGTGTCAGTGCTCAATTGTATTGATTTATTCATCTACTCAAGTATTAATGGTTCTTTATCCATCTTTCAAATGGCTGGTTCAAAGCTTCTAAGCCTTCATTAGCTCCAGTGGGTTTGGTCTTTTTTTTCCTCTCTTCTTTGGCTTGTATCCGGTTTATCATGCAACCATGGGTACCTGTATGATTATATCTGGTTTATTCATCCTTTGTTGCTTTTGACGTTTACGTGTTTGTTGGTATACCAGTATACCATAAAACCTGCATGCCGTGGTCTTCCTTATCTTATTCCTAAATATCCTCCAATTGCACACGCACGTGAAACAAGAATTTCTAAAACCTCTGTATTTCATGAGTCGGGGATGGCGCATGCGCCGCTACGACTTTGCAAGGTCATTGGGCTAAGATGTCTTCTCCCATTCATTCCTTCGACACATAACATCTGAGATACACAACCCTGTTCTCACTCAGCCGATGAACACAGGAGCTACCTTCAAATTAGAAGAATACAGATCTTCTTAGAAGGGCGTGAAGTACAAATACCAATCAAATACCAATTGCTCAAAACAAGGCTTCCTGACCAGCAACCAAACCACCAAAATAACATGTCAAAGCTTTCAGTTTTGACCCCATCCATTCCTCTTCAACTTCCACATGTTCCAGTGCACCTGACTCGGCATTCCCGGTTTCATTAGCAGAAGTTTCCAGTAAACGCGCTATCTCTTCCAAGCGCGTGTTTCTAGGAAGGTAGTATGCAACGTTAGGTGTAATCCGCCGGCTCAGCTTGAATAATGCTGAACCGTCTATCGGCTGGATGGCTGAGAGGGAGTAAGACGGATGATCTTCTTCAGTTGGCACATCGTCGCCTATGGGATCTGACGATGGTGATAGAGCATCAGTTGACTCTGAAGTAGGCCCTGATAAGTATGAAGGTCCTCCCCAGGGAGGAGAGAGGAAGACTACATCAATCTGACGGTTGCATATGCCATGTGGAAGGGTAGTATGTGCCTTCGCAAATGCGATGAAGTCGGCGAGAATAAATTCAATTCGGTCAGCTACGCCATATATTTGCGCGTTATGCCGCGCAAGAGCAAGTCGGACAGGTGAAGTATCAAGAGCGATTACTGAAGTGAAGGAGGAACTTTTCAGTCAAACCTCAATGAATTGTGAGGTCTAAGGACGCGCACCTCGTCGACACGTTTTCGCAAATGCGATGGCATTACCCCCAACGCCACAGAATGCATCCAAGACGGTATCACATCGGCATCGCTCTGCAATTTGATCTGCAATAAGTTCGGGTGTAACACTATACCATCCTTCTCTATCCAGAAGGCAGCCTGGAGGGTTAGAATAACGCGAGAAGTACCGTTCTCGTTGTGCGAAATCTTCAGGAGTGTTCAATAACTCCTGGATGCAGATTAATCACACGTACATTTTAGCAGATCTTCCGGTACTTCTGAAACGTACATATAATGCGGCACAAGTCCGCTTGCATCATATTTTCCCACCCAGTGTCTCTCCTGTTCCTTTTCATGTTCTTCCTCAGTCCCAGTTTTCCGACGTTTTGACAATCGGTTGAAGTTTTCAAGGGTTGATTCTATGCTTGGAATTGTTGAGTTCTCGACGCACCTAAAAGCGTAGAAAACCAACTGAGAGACTCACTCAATCCGTCTTGAGTGTTATGCTCATCCATGAAAATATCCTTGTCGATGTCTGTTAATGATGAAAAAGATCCAGTTTTCCGATCCGAACCGTTATTATTTGCTGTGCATCGTCACATTTTGGGACTACTGAGCGAACTTGACCATCCTTGCTGCAAATCATCGTTTCGTTTTTCATCATTTGAGTACGCGCTATGAGAAATTGTACTTCTATGCCAACTTCTGGGCTGAAAACCAGAAATCTCTTATCACCGGCACCTCTCATGTGCTCTCGGCAAACGCCGCACAGAGGTTGACTCATTTACCTCACATTATGCAGAAAGAAATCATGAAAACTGTCTCATGTTCCCTATTTTTTTGATCTCAGAGCAGTTCAAAGCTTCTGTCCTTAAGCTCTCGGGTGAGCAAAAAGTCTGTGTTGTGGAAAGGGGTGCTGGCTTTCGAAGGGCTTCCGGAAGGTGCACCGCCAGCTGTTGACTACGAAATTCGGAGGACGAGCTCCAGCGTGTGCTTAAGATATCCATCCAAGGCAAAGGCCGGTGCATTCAACAGCGCTCAGCCTTGATACCCACAGGGAGGCTCTTCGTCCCTTGGAATTGGCTCTGCTAGGATCGCAGGAAACAACAGTTCAAAGCCCTGTTTCCACGCCAAAGTATCAATCTAGTACGTATCTGCACATACGCCGTCTCTTCGACCTGCATTGCCTTCAGTATAGGAGACATTCCATCAGCCTCAGCCTCAGTCCCAGACTCAGACGTAGAGACATAACACCGCATGCAGACTCCGTCGCAATCGAATTCTCGATCTTCATGTCATTCGAGCCACAAACACAGGTATGTCTGCTGCCTCCACTTCTACCAGCTCGACGCGGCTCAAGACCTTGCACATATTCGAGCCGACGGAATAAGACGAGCTTGGGTATTAAAGGGTGATACTCTTAAGGTTGTGGAAGAGCCGTTGCTCGGCCCAAAAACCGGCTGAGCTGGCGAAAGAGGCGGAGCAGGAGCTGCAGTGTTTGCAGAGGCTGTGAATGTTGAAAAGTTGTTGAATATGTTGCGTGTATTGGACCCTGCTAAAGATAACCTTGCAGACAATGAGGAGATTCAGGTTTCTTTGCTTTAGGATTTAGGTTGAGTTAATCTCTGCGGGAACTCTATAGCTCAAGTATGGCGTCAAGGTCGAAGATTGTAAAGGCAAGCTCATAGGCAAATACAGCCAAAAACAGGGTACGTGATTGCATTTACTGTTCACTAGTGAAACTGTATTCATCACCGGCACGGATTATTTTACAGCTGACCTTGTTTCCATGAACAAAACATTTATTCGTGCACGTATGATGTTTTCATCACATTATGGCAGAGTATCTCGCTCGACACAACTGATAGCACGCTTGCACTTTCCGCCCATGCTTATTACCTAATCTCTCTGTCGCATACCCACAGTATACGAACAAGAATCCTACCGCGTTCCTTCTATTATCAGCCCAACACTAACGCAGGGAGAGGTTACGTGTGGTCTTCGGCCCTCAAATAGACCGGGTATGTGTCATTTGCACGCACCAATACTTACACCGGTCCCTGTACAGCAGCCAGGCTGTCAATCACGCTCCTCCATCGATACCCTACCATATCCCGGCGAAAATATTCGCTTGACTCTTGCTCTCACATTTTCCTCTTAAGTCTTCGGATCTATCATATGTCAACTTGCCCGTTTAACCCAACCAGACCTTCTCGTATTCCTTGAGACACTCAGAAGCAGAAACCCCAACAGCCTCGGTATCAGCAACCACGGGTACAGCCCCAGACGCGGCCGGTAGCTCAGAAACTCGCAGCGAGTATGATCTTCAGTTCAGGTTCAACGTCGACCTCTACTTCCACGACGCCAACGTGGCTTCTTCTCAAGAAGTCTACGCCGCCACCACAATGCGGTCTCGGTAACGGTGGTCCTGAAGGACATTGGGCGTAAAATTCGAATAGGTTGGATCATGTGGACTAGTTAAATGACCTACAGCTACTTGATTGTATTTCGTTCTTCTACAAACTTATGACACTAGACCAAGAAGTTTCGCAAGCTTGAGACTATGATGCTCAAATCTCGCTTTCCTATTGTACGAGCTTCAACGGAGCCGGCATGTACGACTATAATTCGGATTTATCGAAGCAAGTTCATAAGTAATACAAAGATAATATGCTTCAATGACGTCTATGCTAGAACCCGGGTACACGGTAATAATGATCACCCGCGCGGCCCGAGACGCAAGAAGACTCCGATGCTGCTTCCTTTGTCACTCGAAGCAAACTACGTTGCGAATACCTTTTCGATATGTCACGGTCAAGTTGTTCGACAAAAATCCGGTTGATATAGGCCGTTAGGCGAACGGCGATGAAACACCCGTGAAAAACGAATTGCCACGCGGTTACAACCAGCCGACAAGTCAGGTGTAGTTGGTACCACTGTTATATTCTCATAACGTCCAAAGGTTAGTAGCCATGGTCGCACCAGGCTTGGGCTGCCTTGCGCAATTCCTACCCCGAGTATCTGGCAAACTTCCAGATAACTAATGTGCCTTATATCCAAGACCACCTCCGTTACATCTTAAACCTATTGATCTTCCGGACCGAGTCTTTTTGACATGGTCAATACTTCTTACCGAGTTACAACACGTTTCTTTCCGGAGATGAGAATAATCCAGGGATCACCTTGTACTCTGCGACGCCAAGGATTTCCTATGAAGTAGGCGTTTGACTGTGGCAAATCCTTTACAAGGGTTTCACGGTCTTCGCGGTCTCTTCCTTTTCACAGGAAACGATACCGTACTTCGAAATTCTCAACCGTTACACATTAGGATCCGGGCCGGAAGCTAAGCTCCTATTAGTATAAATGCTGGTGAGACGGGTATATGAGACGTCACAAACATCCAACATTCAATAATCACTCTTGTTACAACCACAGAAAGACAAACCAAAATATGATTTTCAAGGCGCTCAAATTCGCTCTTCTATTACTCGCTGGGTTACAAGTTGTGGATGGATTGCCAGGTAACCCAAGCAATGTCGGGGGTTTGGATGCTCCCTGTAGGTCTTTGAACCTTGCTGGTCTATCAAGCTAACTCCCGCTTTTCTTTCAGGTCAAGTTGACGCGGTAAGTCTCTCCCATGAAGTGATATGACTCTGAACTTATCAATGGATGTCCTTGATTGCAGGATTGTAAGTAGGTTGGAGCTTCACAAAGCACACTAGTCTTGATGCCGCTCACAGGTCAATTGGATTTGCATTGCTGCGGTTTCACGTCTATCGTTCAAACGTAAGTATCTTTGCAGTATCTTCATTGTCATTCGAAATGGTTAATATCATCGTACATTAGCTGCCAAACACGTCAGACGGCATGTTGAAGGGTTGAAGAACTCTATAGTCCAAGCCTCCACGGGGGGCGGAGAATTAGACTGTTTTCAAAACATTGTAATTCTGCATGCATAACAAATATTTCCCTGAAAATCTCTCAGTGGTAGTTCAATGTATCAAAACTAATGACCTAAGAAAACTGATGTGATACTGTAAGTAAATCTCGTATGTTTTGACTGAGGGTGTGCTGTACATGATGTCGGTATCACTGGGTGTAGGAAATGATGTTCTTTGGCAAAACATTGTAAAAACGAGGTAAAAATAATCCAATTAATTTCAGAATTTTATCTGAATATTTCTGTCAAAATTATAGAAAAAATATTTTAACTGAACTCAAAAGAATGAGAGAATAAATTGCCACAAGAGGCTTGCTTTGATTCTTAGGTTCAAAAATGACCAATGTAGTTTTCTCCAATGCATTTGAGAGCATCAGACCAAGTCTTGTAGTTAGCTTGAGTCTCAGTCTCTCTCAGGGGGGACTCAGAAATTCAATTTTCTCATGCAATATACCTGAGTTTCACCTATACTCATCTCACTAAAAATACTAGATGCATACAACCTTACTTTTGCTCCACTCATGCACAAATTGAACATCTGAATTTTAACTAAGATTATAGGTGATTATCACATAGATTTCTGGATAGATTATATGACTTTCACTAAGTGTTTCTCCAAAAAGTCTATGGAAATTTCCCAATTAGGCAATTCTACAAAATTTTCTAGAGAAATACTAGTGAGAAATCACATGACCTTTTTTTAACACATGTTTTTTCAGGACTGTAATTTCCTGAAGTGTAGAGGACAATATATGGTTGTATCATCTGTTAGAGTGTCGTGGATGTGATATGTGTGATGACACAGAGGGGTGCCACGAACAGTGGGCCAGGGCCACATCAAGTGGCACAGTTGCTTTGGCACAGTTGCTTTGTCCAACAAATGTACTTATACTGGCACATGCCAATAGCACCCTCAGTTCCATTTATATGTTCTGAGGGTGCATTACTTACTTATTTACTTACACTCACCAATAACTCATACATAAACCTAGATTAAGAACTTACAAAGTATTGATCTAGGTACACACAATACAGTTCTGTTTATATGTTCTGAGGATAAAGGACTTACAAAGTATTGATCTAGGTATTGGTCGCACCTAACATATTGCTGCTATTTGTATGGATTCCAACAGATTATGGGCTCTCCTTGAGTAGGCTACTGGTTGTATCACTACTTGCTTGGAATCCTCCTTCCTCATTTGGGAAAACCTCCTGTCACCTTTGTCTTATTCCCCTTGTCAGGGATTCAACCCAAATCTAGAAATCATGTCTATTGTTGTTGGCTGATAACAGCGCCCAAAAACACAATTCTACGTTAACATGCATGTCAGTTGAGTCCAAGATGTCCAGCACCAATGCCAGCAATCCATCTATCCACACCATCTCAGTCCGAGGGGCTAAGTGGAAGCAAGAGAAGTTCTCTTGCAACTCATCCACAGCCAACTTTGGAAAATAGTCCAAATCTCTCGAAATACACCTCTCCCTTCTTGGCCTTAAATTCTATGTCTTCCCAGCTTATGTGGCATGCCCTAGCACACTCACAGAGCCTATGGCATACCAGAACTGGGTCTCTAACAACAATTTTGCACGGGCAGTAATACTCAC
Source organism: Macrolepiota albuminosa (assembly GCA_027475525.1). Taxonomy (NCBI): domain Eukaryota; kingdom Fungi; phylum Basidiomycota; class Agaricomycetes; order Agaricales; family Agaricaceae; genus Macrolepiota; species Macrolepiota albuminosa. The sequence continues at coordinate 257,422 of JAMWFC010000116.1, forward strand.
CGCCCTTGACAACTCAGAGTATGAGGGCCTGGACAATGTAAGCACCGCTGCTGGCATGTACGACAGGGTCAAGACTTGGGCAAAAGGTGAGGGACCAGTGCACATGGTCACCTTGATCCAGGAAGTCCTAAAAATTCAGTGCTCTGCTACTGAACCATTGACCACCACTGCCAAAAAGATCTGCAACACAGTCCATCACATCTTTGCAATCAAGTCACTGGATGAAGACCTTTCAAAAAATGCATCATATTACTGAACAGCCTTGCAGACGCCACAAAAAGCTCTCCCTACACTTCAGACAACATCTGTAAGCTGATGGAGACCATACAGAACCTGACAAACCTAAAGTCCTCTAATACCGGCCTTAGCACTGACACGGCCCTTGCCGCAACGATACAAGGACAGTGGAAGTCGCAGAAGCCCTGGCTCCTGGGGCACACGCATCATGTGGGTGCCAAGTGCTGCACCACATGCGCCACGCATGGATGGTCCTGTGGAGGTCACAAGGCACAGTTCTGCACATACCCTGGAGGAGCTATGGAGAAGTTAGGTGTCGAGGCTGCTCAGAATGCAGCACACGCTGCCTCTTCTACTAATACCAACCCTACGCAGCAAGCAAAAGGGAAGTCCGCCAGCATGGGCAGTACAAATGCAAAGGTATTCACCCAGCTCACCAGCCCAAAGGGGAAGGTCTACCTCATTGAGGATGGTGATCTCAAGAAGCTCCAAATGCTAAACACCATCTCGCCTGCAATCAGCTTCACAGGGTTAATGACTGACAACATCCCCACTGCTGTTTCTGCCACCGCCAACAAGCTTGAGTGGGAAGGCTGGATGGCATTCCTTGAGGAGGAGGAGCTGACGGTGTCCATCGACTAGAAACATCACATGGAGGTCAACAATCAGAACCAAGAAACCACCCTCATCTCCACAGTTGACTGCCCATTCTATGTCAATACTGGGGCAACTGCCCACATCTCACCATACAAATCGGACTTCTCAATACTCCAGCCCATCAAGCCAAGGAACATCAAAGGAGTAGGTGGGTCCGCAATTACTGCACATGGCATAGGAAAAATACAGCTATGCACCAAAGATGGAAACCTCCTTTGCCTTAAGAATGCCCTTTATGTCCCAAACTCCACAGTCTGCCTCATCTTTGTCAGCCAGACCTTGATCAACAGCCGCATTAGTTCCTACTTTGATGATTAAGGAGTGACAATCAAGAATTGTGACAGTGGGAAAGTTATTGCTTGTGGGCCTCTGTTATAAAGGAGGAGGCTGTATGCCATTGACCTCTGCAAGACAACAATGGAACACGCATACACAGCTCACCAGGATGCAAACCTGACTACCTGGCACCATCGCCTCAGCCACACAAACTACCAAGCTATACTTTAGCTAGCCTGCGATCAAAAGATCAAAGGTGCACCCACCTTCCCCCACAATCTCATACCCAAGTGTGACAGTTGCATCATTGGTAAACAGACCAAGATGCCAGTCCCTAAAATGTGACAGGAGAGGCACAGGGCAACACATAAGCTGGAGATAGTGTGGATAGATCTGATGGGGCCAGTCAGCGTACAGTCCAGATCTGGAAATTATTACATACTTGACATAGTCAATGATTCCTCGAATATGCCTTGGTCTATTTCATTTCAAAATAAAGAGGATGCTTTTCACACATTAAAAACCTGGGAACTGGCTCGAGAAAACAAAAGTGGATGTAAGCTGGGAAAGTATTGGACCAGGTTTGATGGGGAACTAACCAGCAATGAGATGATGGAATGGCTAGAGAGTAGAGGCACCAGAAACAAACGCAGTGTGCCATACACTTTGGCACACATAGAACGAGTTGAGCACATGCATCACACCTTGATGGAAAAGGCAAGAACAATGAGACTGGACACGAACTGCCCTGAGTACCTCTGGGATGAGTTCTATCTGACTGCTGCCCACCTTCATGCCAAGATGCCAACCAAATCTCTCAATGGAAAGATGCCTTACGAACTCTGGTTCAACCGCATCCCTGACTAATTGTACATGCACAAAATAGGCTGTAGAGCCTTTGTTCTTGTCCCTGGATACAATCCAAAGGTCAGGCTGTAATCACTTGAGTGCACCCTAATAGGCTATGGTCAGAACTTGAAGACATACCATTGCTGGGACAAAACAAAGATGAAAGTCTACCAGTCATATCATGTAAAGTTCATTGAACGTCACAAGACAACTCTCACCCCCAGCCCAGACCAAAACAACACCGCTACAACACAGCTACACATCCCAACTCAACATCACCAGTTCCCCTGGAAAAAGATGATGACTTGACAGAATTCGAAGTAGATTCACTGACCCCCGGCCAACTGCTGACCAAAAGTCAAGCTAACGAGACAACAGCAACGCTCCCAAGATGTTCCACATGGACCAGGCAACCAACTGAGAAGGCAAGCACCAAGAAAAACTGACCCCAAACAAGACTGGAAAGGGCAGTAGGAGAGGTCAGGGATAGTGAATGAAGGGTGAGAGAGAGGAAGGAAGCCAAGGTAACAGCCAATTCAGGAACTGCAGATGATGAGCAGGTGCCCACACACACCCACATGCAAACAGCTGAACAAGTGCCTGCACCCATGTAGCGTAGTCCGCTATGTGGCGTTGGCCACATAGCTTTACTTACTGTATAGTAGTACATATTATATTATATTTATTATAATATAATATTATTTACATTTGTATATAATTAGTGTTACCCAGCTGCTTACAAAGCAGCTTATATTTTGTGTTTATACTACATAGTCAATAGACCGGACTGGTCTGATTCTGTGCAGTGTGAACCTAAGCTCTCACAATTACTGTAACTTCATTACATTTTTTTGAATCCGCCAGCTAGGATCTATTGCCTAGCATCCGACGTCAGTCGTTGAGTTTGTTGACAGAACTCTATCAGCCTGATGCGTCCAATGCGGGTCAGGTAAGACCCAAGGCTCGAGACCGAGGTCAGAGTGCTGACCTGGCCGGGAATGAGAGCGAGGCCCGGAGAGCTGAAAGCTCACAACAGGACGGCCCGCAACGCCTCCAGGACAAGATGCCCGGGGGATTAACGCCCCCAGTTACGCAGCTGCCAGGAGGACCGCGACGGTCTAGCCGACTGGCTTCCAAAGGACCCCCACAGGACGGCCGACAGTCAACCGGCGCCTATGGCGCCCAAGGGGACGCCGAGTCATCAGTACGGACTGGGAAAGCCCTCCCTGCGATCCGGAGCAGTGGGACCAGGCGGTCCACAGTGGGGCCAATGCCTTCTAAAGTAGCGGAAGCCTGCTTAGAAGAGGTACCGGAGGAGGCTGCAAGGCCTGAAGTATACCGTGCGGAAGATCGATTCCCACGCACCCCAGCAGTGGAGGAAGCTCCGGAGGTGGTAGAGCTTCCAGAGGAGGTGATGGAGTCGTCAAGTGACGACGACGCCAGAGCAGAGGAACAGCGGCTGAAAACCGCGTACACCGTGCGCTTGCGGGTGTTCTGGGACTTGCACCCAGAGGTGATGAAATACACCACCCAAGCGCGACTCGAGCGCTACGCGTCAGCCCATATAGTAGCACTTAGGCGACAAGGGCACGAAGTGCCCAATGTATTCAGTACGAAATATACTGATTTAATGGTGAGAGTGCTCACTATGGAGCTGCAAATGTATGTGCAGCGTAAGGCCACACGGCAATCGGGGGTCTCGACCCCCTGGAGCCACACGTCCGAAGAATGCTCGGCACGACACAATCAAGATGTCGGAATCGAGCTAGTGGAGGCACTAGCACGGGCGCAAGAAGTGCCCGAAGTACGACCGGTGAGTACTTTTTATACTCCAGCGGGACCAGGGTGGCGTGAGGAGCCCCCGCACATGCGTAACCATGACCGTAGGACAGATATGTCAGGTCCGGATGGGCACGATAGCACTGTGCTCAAAGTGGAAAGCGAGGCATCCGTGATGCCGCGCGTGCCCATGGCCGAAACGTTGAGCGACAGAGTCGCGTATCAGCGTATGCGCAATGGCGACCTAAGGACTAAGGGACAGTCCCTTATCGACGATCAGGGCATCGTATTCGAGGGCACTAAGCCCATTGACGAGATGCGTCGTCAATTTGTCACGCAGGGTCAGGAGAATCAAGCTTCTCCAGTTCCAGGGCAGCGTAACGATCATGATCGAGGAGACTTCCTCGATCGAGAAGACGCCACGAGACGTGATGTCCCTGGTAACGGCCGGGATGACGGCCCTAGGTCGATCCCTCGAGACGAGGGCAATTATGCCCACAGTCGAGGAGGTTCGGGACGTCCTCCGCAAGGTGGACGAGGGAAGTCGCTTCCCCAAGCCGCTGATTTGGCGACTAGATCCCCAGGTCAGCGGGAGGCCATTCGAATGCATCGCGAAGCCATGCACGATCGCCTGCATCGAGTAGTCGATGATGCCCTGGGCGTAACCTTACGGTTACCAGACGGGGTGAAGCTGCGTAAAGCAGACAGTAGGCACATTCGCGCCTATACAGGCGCGTCCAAGTTCAGCGACCTGGAAGACTGGGCGATGGATGTATGCACCCATCTCGCCATGTGCTTATACGGAGGTGACCGTATGGAACGAGAACAAATCTTTGTTCTGCCTGAGTTCTTGGCCGGAGAGGCCATGGGATGGTTTCGACGGGCAGTACTGCACGTCAACCGTGTCCAATATGACTGGACGTTCAAGGGAGTCCTTACAGGCCTGTACGATCAATTCGTACACCCCTCAACGCTCCAGGATGCAAGGCGGGACTTCCAGTCCGCCAAGTACACCGAGAAGTTGGGAGTACAAGGGTTCTATGATACCCTTAATGACCATGCCCAGAACATGGCAGTATACCCGGACGGGTATACAATGCTCGAAACATTCTTGGATGGCATTCCAGCGGATATGCGCCGCTATTTGATACGTGAGGACGGATTGTCCCCAGAAGTCAACGATGTGGAAGAATTTGTGGCATATGCCATCCGGTATGAGCAGTCTCTGAAGACTGCTAATCACTACGAACATCGGAGTGGACACAAAGGGGGACCCAGGCGACTGCCGCCTGGTGGGATGCCCTCACGAGGTCAGCATGTGGGGACCTTCCTGGCCAAAAAGACCGATTTGGATCGTGACCGCAACACGCGGTTTGTTGTACGCAGGGTCAGCATGTGGGGACCTTCCTGGCCAAAAAGACCGATTTGGATCGTGACCGCAACACGCGGTTTGTTGTACGCAGAACTCCTGCTGCGAACCGGGGCGGAGCCGTCCACGCCCAGATCAGGCGCCGGACGGAGAACGTCCTAAACCAAGGCCGGACTTCAAACCAGCCAACCCACCAGGTCAGACGGGGACGTGTTTCGCGTGTGGCCAACCAGGCCACTACGCTACGAACTGCCCCACAAAGCCAGGAGCCCTGAGGAAGGGGTATACACCCCGCGCCCACCTTCGAGCTGCACATACTGCAGCCGCGAGTGGGAGTGACGGAGACGTATCTGCCGATTCTGAGGCGGAGAACCCCACAAACGACCAGGAGCCCCCAGAGGAGGCATCGGGCGCCGAGCCCGAGAGTGTGGTCATGGAGGGGGAGGAGTACATCACAGTCGACGTATATGACGACGTCTACGACAACGAGTATTACAGTCGCGACAGCGACTCTGAGTGCCTAGCGGCAATGACGGATTGGCCGTCCGCAAATGATCCTGAACGAAATAACGTAGTTCGGATGAAGAAGGTGACCCTTCGTCGTGCAGAGGGCACTTTGCAGCGCCCTACATTGAAGCGAGCAGACAAGGAGTGCCTGGTCTCGTATGTGGACGTAGACGGCCACAAGGCATGGACCCTATGGGACTCTGGGAGTACCACATCGGGCATAACGCCCCAGTTCGCCCATGTGTACAGAATATCCGTGCAGGAGTTGGATACGCCACTGGCGTTACAGCTGGGCACCGTAGGGAGCCGAGCCATGGTGCAGTACGGGACAAATGTGAATGTCCAAACGCCGGGTTCACGTAGCCGTGAATACATGGATGTAGCGAACTTCGATCGCTACGACATGATACTGGGAACGCCATTCATGCGGCGTAACAAAGTCATATTAGACTTTGACCATTCTCAGGTGCTAGTGAATGGGAAAGTGATCCCAGCCGAGCGAGCTACAGCAGACGACACTGATAATCGTCTGCGATGTCATCACACTACGGAGAAACGCAAGGACTCTCCATGACTTGGCCGGCGCAGAGTGCCGACCGTGGAGGATGGGGAGGAGGAAGTGCAGGCTAGGCCTGGACTAAGCGCAGACCACAACATGGTAATGATGAGCGAGGAGGAGTATCAAGCCTCCAAGAGGAGCAACGAGCGAATAATCGCTCCTGAGATTCGAGGCGCAAGGCCTCCAGACAAACGCCATCGCAAGGCGAGACGACGGGAGGACTCAGTGGATGTATGTCCACCTACGTCTTCACGAGTCAAGTTGGAAGACTTGAAAGACAGCATTTGAGAGGCGGAAGCCTCAGTAGAGGGGGACACACGGTCCCTATGGGAACGACCAGCTCCCCTACCGGAGTACGACTGGGCATACGACCCCCGAATGCCGCAAGAGTGGAACGAGCTGGTGGCAGCCACGTGTGCGCGAAATGCGCACCAGAGACGGATGACCGTCAAACCAGCGTATCGCCAGCCAGCTCCAGACGAGGTATCCGTAGCGTATTCACTGGTACGTGAGGGAAGAAGCCTCGTGGCTTATAAGGCAGCGGCAGCGGGTGCCCCGCTGAGACTACATATACCTGATGACAGTGTCAATCGGGTGCTCGCAATGCGAGAACAGTACGCACCGCCGCCTCGGCCACCCTCAGAGACGGTGGAAGTACTTCCCCCGGTACGCATGAAGGGGAAGCAGAAGGCGACAAGCCTTCGTGAGGAAGATATTCCTCGGTTGCGTCAGCAATGGCAAGAAGAATTTGCCGACATGGTCAATGGGACCAAGGAGGAGCTTCCGCCATGGCGGGAGGTGAATCATGAGATTAATCTCATAGACGAGAACAAGCAGTATAAGTACCACTTGCCGCGCTGCCGCCATGGCGGGAGGTGAATCATGAGATTAATCTCATAGACGAGAACAAGCAGTATAAGTACCACTTGCCGTGCTGTCCGCGCGCCCTCCAGGAGCAACTACGCGATAAGACTAATCGCTACTTGAATGCTCAATGGTGGTCCCCATGCACCACCGCTCAAGCTGCACCGTTGTTGTGCATCCCGAAGAAGGATGGAACCCTTCAAACAGCTCTTGATGCGCGTCAGCGCAATGACAATACTATAAAGGATGTAACTCCTTTACCAGATCAAGAGGTGATCCGGGAAGACGTGGCTCGGGCGAAGTATCGCTCAAAGATTGACCTTACTGACGCTTACGAGCAGGTGCGCATTCGCACCGAGGACGTACCCAAGACCGTATTTGCGTCGATCATGGGTACATTCACGAGCAATATAATGCAGATTGGAGACTGCAATGCTCCAGCAACGTTCCAGAGGCTAATGACCTCTATCTTCCGAGACGTAATAGGACGTTTCATGCACGTCTACTTAGATGATATATTCATCTACTCGGATACTATGGAGGAGCATGAGCAGCACCTCAGAGTCGTATTCGAACGACTGCGCAAGTACAAGTTGTACTTGAAGTGGAAGAAGTGTGAGCTTTACGCTCAAAGTATAGACTGCCTAGGGCATGTCATTGATGAGCAGGGTATCCACCCTGATCAGGACAAGCTCGATCGCATTCGGGAGTGGCGAACGCCCCGAAACTACAATGACATCCAACGATTCGTTGGTCTTGTCAATTACATATCGAGCTTCTTGCCCGATGTTACAGCCTATACAGGGCCACTTATGGCCATGACGCAGAACGGATCACCGTTCAATTGGAGGCCGATGCACCAGCAGTGCTTCGAAATGGTCAAACGGATCTGTACGAAGACTCCGGTGATTCGACCAATCGACCCTAGACGGGACGAGCCTATATGGCTCATTTGCGACGTGTCCAAGACAGGCGTTGGGGCCATGTATGGCCAGGGAAGCAGCTGGCAGACGTGCCGCCCAGCAGGGTTCATGTCGAAGAAGTTCACGACGGCCCAGCAAAACTATGCGGTGCACGAGTTGGAGACTCTTGCCATACTCGAGGCTCTCCTCAAGTGGGAGGATAAGCTGATGGGATACCCCATCCACATCATAACGGACCACAAGGCCCTTGAGTTCTTTAAAACTCAGGTGAACTTGTCGCCGCGTCAGCGACGGTGGATTGACTACATGTCGAGATACCAGTTCGACATCACCTATGTTAAAGGTGAACTCAACAAAGTGGCAGACTGCTTGTCACGCTACTTTGAGAGTGATGTAGTCGGGGAGGCTCACAAGCCTCATGAGTATGTGCAGGCAGACTGCCGCATAGACCCTGATGGAGAGGATTTACCTCTCCACTGATACCAGGAGCTCAGGGAGCATGTCCTGGAAGTACGCGCTATGCGTGACGATGAACGGAGGCGAAGCACTCGCCTCAGAGAGCAGCGTGAAGAACGGGACGTAGCCGCCCAGTTGCTCAAGGAGCATGAAGCTGTGGACCCAGCATCCACTAGGGAGCACGAGCGTCACGATGTACCCGTTACGCTTGCGGAGATGCTTGAAGGTGAATTGCCTTCATCCCAGCCTCCTAGCCTGGTCAATGACGACTTCCGGCAGAAGGTGGTGCAGGACTATGGCGATGATTCTCTCTTCACCGAGATAATCGCCAATCCTGACGACCATCCTCGGTTCAGGCATGAGCCTGGTGGACTTATCACGACGGAGAACCGTCAAGGGGTGGCAGTGGTATGCCTCCCCCGTACGCGAACCACTGTTACGCGGGTCTTGGACCAGGCCCATGCACTGGTGGGGCACTTTGGTGCCGCCCGGACGTTGGGCTACATCCGAAGGTGGTATTGGTGGCCACGTATGGCTCAAGAGGTAACCAAGTTCTGCGCCTCATGCGCAGCGTGTCAGAGGGCAAAGTTGCCCCCTGGATCCCCTCCCAGGAAGCTACACCAGCTACCCGTGCCAGTGAAGCCTTGGGACTCGATTGGAATGGACTTCGTCGGTCCCTTTCCCGAGTCCAGAGGGTTCGATTACCTCTGGGTAGTCATATGCCGCATGATGAGCATGGTGCACCTCATACCGGTGCGAACTACGCTGACGGCTAAGGAGCTGTCATGGATCTACCTGAGGGAGATCGTTAGGCTGCATGGGCTGCCTAGCACCATTGTAAGCGACCGTGACTCCAAGTTCACGTCTCAATGGTGGAGAGAACTCCACAAGCTGCTAGGAGCGCGACTCCTTATGTCGACGTCCTTCCACCCTCAAACGGATGGGCAGACAGAGCGGGCTAACCGCAGTATAGGTCAGATTCTGAGGGCAGTCGTTCGCCCTGACCAACGGGACTGGGTGGACTGGTGTCCACTCACTGAGTTCGCGATTAACGTGAGTATCTCAGATACCACAGGGTATGCGCCCTTTGAACTCAACGGAGGGTACTTACCCTCCATGCTGCACGAAGTTCGTGCAGATACGGTGGCTCACCGCGGAGTTGTCGAGTTTGCCAGGCAGGCCCTGGAGAACATCGCGGCGGCGCATGACGCCATCATAGAGGCGCGAGTCTTCCAGGTGAAAAACGCCAATCACCGTAGGCGAGCAGACCCGCCAATAGCAGTAGGAGCGTTGGTCTATCTGTCAACGCGTAATCTGAAGCTCCCAAAGGGACGGGCGAGTAAACTCTGCCCGAAATGGGTAGGCCCGTACCGCATCCTAGATGCGGAGCCAAGTACCTCCAACTACGTGTTGGAGCTGCCTCTGGCATTACAGGAACGACGCATCGTTCCTAAGTTTCATGTGTCGCTGTTGCGACCTTACAGCGCGTCTGACGATGCGCTATTCCCTAACAGGGCAACGCCGGGCCCCTATGATTTTGGGGCTCGAGACGATGACGAATGGTTCGTCGAGTGCATAATCGGGCACCGGTGGACTGAGCGTAACACGCTCGAGTTTGAAGTACGTTGGTCCCTGGGGGACACAACATGGGAGCCACACTCCCATTGCTCCAAGCTAGCGGCACTTGACCGTTATTTGGAGTTGAAGGGTGTTAAGCGCCCACATCAATTAAGTAAGCGTGCCGGCGCTTAATTTGATCGGCAGTGCCGATTGCGGCTTGGCTGAGTTGGTCAGCAGCTGTGGCTGAAACACGTCTTAAAAGGCGAAATTTCTTTTTCGCTTTTTTCCCCAACCATGGACAGTATGCCCGTGGACCCAAGTGAGCAGCAGCAGCAGCAGCAACAGCAGCAGCAGTTTGAGAGTGCGCCGTCGGTCTTACCGTCCCCGTGGACCCAAGTGAGCAGCAGCAGCAGCAGCAACAGCAGCAGCAGTTTGAGAGTGCGCCGTCGGTCTTACCGTCAGCTGAAGGGGGGGGGGCAGATGGCTCCCCCGCTGACCCAAAATGCGCTCCAGTGGGGACAATCGCAACAGGCGGTGGGCTTCCCACAGCAGCAGCAACAACCAGCGGTGGGCTACCCGCCGCAGCAGCCGGTGATCAGTGGCTATCCGCCACTTCAAACCATGCAGGGCAACTTCATGCCCCAGAACGCACATGTGGGCGGCTATCAGCCCCAACAACCAGCACCGGGCGCTTATGCGCCACATCACACTGAGGGCCAATTCCAGCAACAGGCCTATGGGGGGCTAGTCAGCCCCCAAGCAGCGCCGGCATGGAGGCAACTTGCCCCTGTACCGGCAACAGGGCAGCTGGGGACACATCCTTTTCCCCAGTTTACCGCCCCGGCGCACTACCCTGGGATGGGTGGTGTGCCCGTAATGATGCTGTACCCCCCAGCTTGGATGGGGGCTTGGGGCGCAATGCCCCAGTACAGCGACTCACATGAGTCGCAAGCCAAGGGAGGCCGGTCGATTTCCCTGTCGACCACAGTACCAACCGATAACCTAGAGGGACGCTGAGCATCCCTCGTGCAGGCTACCGCGGCCATTGAGAGAGCAGAAACTCTCAATACAGAACGAAGCGTCGGTTCATCGTCCGATGCGCCGACGGAGAGCCTGGCCAAGCTCTCCTTGCTACAGCGGCTGGAAATGCCGCACCAATCCGAGCCCAGCTCGGAAGAAGAGTTGCGTTGATAGGACCCTATACAGGTTAGGCGCATCAACGGCAGGCTCGGCACCGGTTCCGGAAACCTTGCCGCACTCGTTCCGAACTTGGCGCACGCGTTTTACCTATTTTAAGCCATTCCCGACGGCCGGACACGGCAAGAAGCAGATCCGATCAATGATAGCGCCGACGGCAGCAGGAATGACAACTGACAGATGGCATCAGCCACTGACGACAGCGCTTAGCGAGAAGATTGATGATCTGTCAAACACCGACAGACAGCTTGGCGTTTGACCTTGGCGGCTGACATCGCTTAGCGCCACCGATTTGGCGTCTGACACCGCTTAGGTATGTTGATAGACAGAAGAAGGATGGATTGATGGCTTAGCGTCGCGATCTGCCGCCGGGTGGCGCTAAGGGTCTTGAATGGACGGCAGGATCTGAAACAGTTGGAGCTACCCCTCATGAAATTTTCTAGTTTACCGCTCTTTGGCTACTGGCGACGGCGAACTCTTTGTAGTATAAAAGTACTTACCGACTTGTAAAATCACCATCAGACGAATAGACCAGAGTTCCCCCACTTACTTCAGTCTCCCTTACGCTCAAGAGCTCATTTACGGTCGGCAACGTCGAACTCGTCGGCAGTTGCAGACTCTCGCTAACATATGACACCCTCGCGCCTTGCAACTACGGCAGGCACTATCGACGCTTAGACTTCGCTAAGCTTATCGTGTTCTTGCCGCTGACCTTCCCGTGTTCACTTACCGCTTATTCCCTAGGCGCTTTACCGTAGTGCTTGGCACTTGCCGACTCCCCGTACCGACTTTTTCCCCTTTTTCACAGACGCGTTCTCTGGGACCTGCCCGGGACTCCCTCAACACTTATAGCGCGCCCAACGCAAGCAATTGGTACGGTAACACTATACCTATATTTGTTACTGACCAAACTTTGGGCGTCATCAAATTGGAGCCCACCGCGAGGGAACTTTAGGGCAGAATTCCGCCAGAAACCCGTCTCCAGCGTAGGCGCCGTCTGCTAGAGCAGTCGGCAGAAGGCATTGCCCCTTCCCACCCATCAACTCCACAACCACCTGGTGCCTTACCGGGTCTATCGCTAGCACAGGAACTACAGAACGCCACTGTAGACGAATTTCCTGATCTCTTCCCGCATTCCCTCGACTTTAGCGCGGACAACCTCTTAGCGTCACCGCTTGCCGTACCACAGCCAGTTACCCCGACTACGCCATTAACGCCTCTTTCGCAACTAGTAATTTCGCTTACCCCGTCGCCAACATCCAGAACCCCTTCCCCACCACCGCTAACCGAACTCGCCAACACAGTGGCTATGGAACAACAAGTCCAGCGCATGCCGCCACGCAACCACTTCTCGGCACCGAAATGGGACGAGACCAAGCCACGGGAGCTCTCCCAATATTTCAAAGAATTAGAGTATTTATTCAGGGATTGTAACGTTACCGACCACACCCAGATGAAAGAATATGCGGCAAGGTACGTGTCCTACGACACGGCAGAGACTTGGACTGGTCTTTCTGAGTTTGCAGCGCTCGTTCCCGCCACGCCGACAGCTCCCGCCCGAGGCGCTTCCTACGAGGATTGGAAGACGGCAGTGATTCAGTTGTACCCTGGCGCTAAAGAAGCTACCCGCTACTCGGTAAACGAGCTGCAGAAGCTTGTTCATGAATCCTTCGACAATGGCACATCGTTACTTGGCGCCTTCTCCACGTATTACCGCGAATTCCAAAAGATCGCTAAATGGTTAGTGCACAACAGCAAGCTATACATTAACGAGGAACGTCGCCTGTTCCAACAAGGCATTCCGACCTCGCTTTGGACTCGCATCGCCCATCGCTTAGAAATAGTCCATCAGGACCACCACCCAGACGAGCCATACAACGTTGCCGACGTCTTTGAAGCCGGTAAATGGGTTCTTAAGGGGACGGACACTGGCGTTGGTATATCACGCGCTAGGACGAGCCCACCCCCTGAGCGAACTAACGGTATTATTCCCATCCCGCCTCCCACTACCGACTTCGTTAAGAAAGAGGAGCTCAATGCTGCCATTACCACCGCTGTCGCATCCGCCATGACCCGTATTGAAACTATGATTACCACAAACCTTGCTTCTAACCGACCCGCTAACGTACCTGCGCCAGGCCCCTGCCACTTCTGTGGGGAAATTGGCCATACTATGACTAGAGGACGCTGCGCGACTTTAGAGAATTATATTCGGCAAGGAAGAATCCAAAGGGCTATCGACGGCAAGATAGTTCTTACCTCTGGCGCCACCATCCCCAACTACCCGGACAAGAAGTCCTTCCAGGAGCGAGTTGATGAATGGCACAGGCGCAACCCAGGACAAATCGTTACCGGCACGCTATCTGGCAACGCCAACCCCGACCCTGAACAGGCAGCGCAACAGCAGCTGATCCATGAGGTCTTACACTTCGACAGCGTTGGCGACCGTCCCACTTTTTCGTGGGAAGAGCGTATCGCCAAGCTACAACAGGAGCTGGATTCGCTTAAGAATCAGGTCTTTGATGGGGTTGAAGTTAAGCAGCCTAAGCAACCTCTGAAAGGATACAAGCCCATGTCAGCTGCTAACAAACCACCGACTTCTGCCCCTGCCGCACCGCCAGCCACTACACCAGAACCATCGTCGTCCGCTACCGCTCCCGAACCGCCCTTGCCGCCCCTACATCTCTACTCAGGGATTCCCGACCGTTATCACGCTCCCGCACAACGAAACTTTGCTGCTCCCGAGAAGCGTCCTGAGGGGGGCTACCGACCTACTGCGCCAATATTCGATATTGAGAAATCCAACCACGTCTTCAATCGCATTATGAAAACCGCCGTCACCTTATCCGTAGAAGAACTTTGCAGTATTGCTCCCAATGTTCGCAATCAGGTCAAGACCGCGGTTACTCCTCGACGACCCTTGGCGACAACCGTTGCCGAGGTCGAGGACCTCGACGACGCGCTTCCCGGGTTTTCCGTTACCGTCGACTCTCTGGACACTGAAGATACTCCTGCCGACCCCATCGCTAACGCCACCTCTGTGGACCCAGTGGAGACCTATCTTAGGTCAGTAGACCATGGAGAAGATCCAGCAATCCTTACTGTCGCCCAAGAATCACACGCTATTCGCTCCGTCGCGCTAACGGTAGACAACAAGCACGAGGTAGAGGCTATAGTAGATAGCGGGTCCCAAATTATCTCTATGGCAGCCGACGTCGCTAACGATTTGGGTCTCATTTATGACCCTACCGTCATACTAAACATGCAGAGCGCTAACGGTACAGTTGACAGATCCTTAGGCCTCGCCAAGAATGTGCCCTGCACCCTTGGCAACATCACGTTCTACTTGCAGATACATATTTTACGCTCCCCCGCATACGACTTACTACTTGGCAGACCCTTCGACGTCTTGGCGCGATCAGTCGTCAAGACTGTTACCGACGACCGAGACGACACTAACAATTAGCGACCCTAATTCCGGAATCCGACGTACGGTGCCAACGTTCCCTAGGGGACAACGAAAAGGCGCCCGCGCTAAGCCCCCGGAATTTACCGACCAACACGCCAACGAGCCTCCACACCGGTGTTTTCACAGACCATCGAGGAGGTGATTGGCGACGATCACGGAGATGTGGCGCTAACGCTGGAATATGACCACCATACTGGTCTTGTAAATATCTTATCTACCGCTTGTCTTGACGAAGAAGTTTTGTTTTCCTCTACCGCTACCGACGCTGAGCTTTCCCAGAAAAACCCAGATATTACCGACTCAGCTCTAGCGTACTTATATCTTACCGCTTCAGAATCGTTTCAAAATATTGCGTCTACCGATACGTATCTCACTACCCTTCCCGGAGCCTCGTCTCCTGCCGTTCTTGGACTTGCCGCTCCTCAGGCTACAGTTCCCCTTTCCACTTCTGTATATAACCAAGCTAACGCTCCCAAAAGGAAAGGGGTACAAGTCAAAAAGAAATATAAGCCAGTTGCGCTTAAAACAAAACTCATCGCTACGCACTCTCCTGAGACCTTCAGAATCGAGCGCCAGATCATTGGCGACCCTCTTGCCGACATACCGACCTTATCACCAAATCCACCACCCTTTCAGCCCACAGGACATTTTACCGCGGAGCGCCAGCAGCAGTTCGCCAAGGAGCACGACACAGGATTTTTGACAAAAGATGAGTTGAATGTCCTTACCGATCTCGTCGCTAAACAGGACAAAGCCTTCGCCTGGGAGGACTCAGAATGTGGCAGCCTACGGACAGACTTCTTCCCGCCAGTCGTCATCCCGACTATCCCTCACGTGCCGTGGACTGAGCACAACCGACCGTTACCGCCTGGAATCGAAGCCGAGGTCTGCCAAATTATTAGGACCAAGATACAGGCTGGCGTCTACGAGCCCTCAAATAGTTCTTACCGCTCCCGTTGGTTCTGCGTCCTCAAAAAGAACGGCAATCTACGCATAGTTCACAGTCTTGAGCCGCTGAATAGAGTAACCATACGACACTCTGGTGTACCGCCTTTTCCTGACCACTTTGCATAGTTCACAGTCTCGAGCCGCTAAATAGAGTTACAATACGACACTCTGGCATACCGCCTTTCCCTGACCACTTTGCCGAGTCCTTTGCTGGGCGTATCTGTGGCGCCACCCTTGATCTCTACGTTGGCTACGATGAACGCTTAATCCACCCTTCTTCCCGCGACCTCACTACGTTTCAAACTCCGTTTGGCGCACTGCGCCTAGTCACCTTGCCGATGGGCTGGACAAACTCAGTCCCTATATTCCACGACGACATCACTTTCATCCTCCAACCCGAGATACCGCATAACGTCCTTAGCTTCATCGACGACGTTGGCGTCAAAGGCCCCAAAGACTGGCGACCTGTGAATGGCTTACCGGCGACCCATCCCGACAACTCCAACATTCGCTTAGCGCTATGGGATTTTTTCCAGTTGCTCAACCGAGTTCTCCAGCGTATGAAGTATAGCGGTGGTACCTTTAGCGGTCATAAACTCCTCCTGTGCGCGCCAAAGTTCAAAATACTTGGTCACATCTGCACTCCCGACGGTCGCATTCCCGACGAGTCTCGCTTAGCACTCCTGGAGCAATGGGGTCCTTGCCGCGACTTATCTGAAGTTCGCGCCTTTCTCGGTACCGTTGGCGTGCTTAGAATATTCGTCAAAAACTTTGCCCATCGCGCACATGCTCTTAACCGACTCACCCGTGCCAACGAGCCCTTTGAATTTGGGCCAGACCAGGTTACCGCACAACGCGACTTAGTAAAAGCTCTGCAGGACGCCAAGCCCCTAGTCCCCATCGATTATACCTCTGCCAGGTTACCGCACAACGCGACTTAGTAAAAGCTCTGCAGGACGCCAAGCCCCTAGTCCCCATCGATTATACCTCTGCTGATCCTGTTATCTTGGCGGTGGATACCTCGTACATTGCCGTTGGATACTTTCTGTGCCAGTGCCTTAGCGACAATCGGAAACAGCGACGCTACAACCGCTTTGGGTCTATCACGCTAAACGACCGGGAATCTCGCTACAGTCAGCCTAAGCTAGAGCTCTATGGATTGTTCAAAGCCTTCCGGGCGCTAAAGATGTATTTGATTGGCGTTCGGAACCTTATTGTTGAGGTCGACGCTAGGTACATCAAAGGCATGCTGCAGAATCCCGACATCCAGCCATCCGCTAGCATGAACCGATGGGTAGTCGCTATCCTCATGTTTCACTTTGAGTTGGTACACGTCAAGAGCTCTTTCCACGGACCAGATGGACTTTCTAGGCGACCACGGCAGCCTGGCGACCCGGCAGTGGACCCACAGGCTGATAGCGATTTCGAGGACTGGATCGACCAACTACATGGTTTCGTGCACCTCATTCAACAGCCAATTCCCTTACTACGACGGCAACAGCCTACCAGCATCCTGTTACATCCCATCGTCCCTTACCGCCCCGAGACCTTTAGCGCACCCCTCACCGACGGCAACAGCCTACCAGCATCCTGTTACATCCCATCGTCCCTTACCGCCCCGAGACCTTTAGCGCACCCCTCACCTTCTATACGGCAAGCATTTTCAGTCAGGACTCGCCACCAGTAAAAATCGTACAAGAACCCCATCCGCTAAGAGAAGACAGCAAAAACTTGACCTACGACGCCGTCCCCCAATCCGCCAAAGCAAAGGCAGAAGACAGTCGCTTGTTAATCGTTGAACAATGGCTACAAGACCTCAAGCGACCCGCAGGCCTTACCGATGAGCAATACGCGACCTTTATCCGATACGCTACCCGTTTCTTCTTTAACGACAACCGACTTTGGCGACGAAATCGGGATGGCGCTCACAAACTGATTATCAAGCCAGAAAGTCGCGTACAAGTCCTGCGCGCCATGCATGACGAGCTAGGCCATAGAGGTCTGTACGCTACCCGCGCCTCTCTGCTAGAACGATTCTGGTGGCCACACGCTAGTGCCGACATTGCCTGGTACATCAGGACTTGCCACCTCTGCCAAATCCAACAAACGCGCCAAGTGCTCATTCCGCCAACCGTGGCAACGCCAGCTCCCCTTTTCAGCAAAATCTATGTCGATACCATGCATATGCCTAAATCTGGTCGCTACAAGTACATTATTCAAGGTCGTTGCTCGCTAATCCACTGGCCTGAATTTCGAATGCTCCAAAGAGAAAATACCGAGGCGGTCGCCAAGTGGCTATTTGAGGACGTCATTTGCCGTTGGGGAGCGCTAAGAGAAATCGTCACGGATAACGGTGCGCCCATCATCAAAGCGCTAACTTACCTCGCCAAGAAATACAACATACACCACATTCGAGTATCTGGCTACAACAAACGCGCCAATGGCCTGGTAGAGAGACCACACTTTGACATTCGGCAAGCGCTCTTCAAAGCAGTCGATGGCGACAAGTCTCGTTGGAGCGAAGCGACCTATTCAGTATTTTGGTCGGAAAGAGTTACCATTTGTAAGCGCATGGGTTGTTCTCCCTATTACGCGGCTACTGGCACCCATCCGTTACTCCCTGCCAACATTATAGAAGCGACCTATCTTCAGCCAGCACCCAACAGCATCTTAGCGACTACCGACCTGATCGCCAGACGAGCCATTGACCTCCAACGACGGAAAGAAGATTTGGAGCGACTCCACGAGGTAGTCTTTAGCGCCTGTTGCCAAGCAGCCATACGATTCGAAACCGACCATAGCGCTACCATCAAGGATTACAACTTCCCGAGGGGCGCGCTAGTGCTTATGTGCAACTCCAAAATCGAGACCTCCTACAACAAGAAAATGTGCCCGCGCTATCTAGGACCCTTGGTAGTTATCTCTCGTAACCGTGGAGGCGCTTACGTGCTCTGTGAATTAGATGGTTCAGTACTGCATCGACCGGTTGCCGCCTTTCGCCTATTGCCATACCTCGCTAGAGAACAAATCGACTTGCCGCTTGAAGCGCTAGATATCGACACCGCCAAGTTAAGAGAACTTGAGGAAACCGAACTATTGGACGATGATGACTTGCCGACTCTAGTTGAAGAAGAAGAAAACGATTAGAAAAGACTACATATTGATAAGCTCTTTCTTTCTATTACTTATCTTACTTATCTTTCTTGCCGCTACTTACTGTACTATATTTCCCAGACAATTCCTTACGTAGTCAAGCCGCAGCGCTAGCGTGTCGCCAACGCTTAGCGCCTTGCGCAACTCTCGCCAAGGGTTTTTCGCTATGATGATTTACTGAGCGTTTCCCTTTTTCCTCAAAATTTGTCTAAGTCCCTCATCTACTACTCCTCTTGCTAAAAACCTACTTTAGATGCGCTAACTTGGACTGGACTTATATTTTCATTCGCCAATGAAGCAACAAAACTTTTAAAAATTGGGCGGTAGCAAAAACAAGAAAATATACATAAACGGCCTATCTACGCTAAGGTCCGTTTAATCGCTAACATCATCCATCGACAAGGAGGCGTCGGAAAGTGGGAGGGAAGAATCGCGAAGGGGTAAGAGGTCGCCAGGTAGGATGTCGTTAGCGGTTTGCCAGTCCAGGGCGGCTTGGCAATCCGCTTGGTAATCACGCAGTACCTGCAAGCTGCGACCCAAATTGGAATAGCGCAAGCGAAGCGCCATAAGCTGGCCCCGGACTCGTTCCCGTTCCCGCTCCATTGCCGACTCCATGGTTGCCGCCCTCCTTGAAAACCTCTCCAACATCTCCTGCGGATTAAGCGCGACGACTGGATATACGAGGTCTTGCCCCAGCCAATTAAACGCGTCGCCAGTGACCGTTGGCTGCGGCTGGGGGGTCCAGGCGGGGTTGACTCTGGCGACTACTGGGCGCCTCGGCTCCAATCCTGCAACGTCCTCGGGGTCCGATACCTCCCAGGGGGCAACGTTACCGTAAGGCGGTAACCAGCGCCACTCAGGTTCCTCCCTGGTGACTCCTGTCGCTCCCTCACCCTCTTCCGCTACCACCTCCTCGTCGCCTTGGCGCTGCGTCGCCAAGGTTTCGTCCTCCTCCCCTTCAGCGTCCTCATCCCCTCCCGTTGCCGCTCCCTCTGCCTTCTCCTCCCCCATCTCGATGTTGGCAGGGGCTTTTTCCAGCTCCTCTTGAGGCGCCGCGTTGCCAACCGCTTCCCGTTCCCCCTCCTCCTGTTCCCCGCCAAGAGATCTTGCCGCCAAGTGAATAGGCGACAAGAGGCCACTTGGGCCAGCCTCTGCGTCACGAGGCAGGAGGCGACTAGCCGCCAACGCCTTCTCCAGGTCCTCCATTTCGGTGTCCTTTGGCGCTGGCGAGGGGGAAGGCGACGACGATACAACACGGGGACGCTTTGCTTTGCCCTTCCCCTTGCTTGGGGAGGGGGCTTGTCGTTTTTCTGGGACCGAAGTCCCTTGGCGCTCGCCGGCGCCTCGATTGCCGACTGTTTCCGTCCCATCTCCTTGGCGTGTCGGCAACGCCAAGGAGGCCCGTCCAATTACTGCCATGCCACCGGCAGCAACCTTCTTCCTCTGCCCCTCCACAAACTCCCTTGCCCTCCTTACCAATACAGCGCGGAAAAACGTCTTCTCGACGAGGGCATCTGGCGCGCCGCCACGCTCACGACTCTTGGCCCCATCGATAGTACAGGTGCGCTTGAGGGCGCCACAACGATAACACGGCTGGGCCCCAGTCGGGAACCAGCAGCCTTCTGGGTCGTTGTCCGCCCAGCATTTGTCGCACTAGCGCTAGAAGTCAGCAAGAAATTTAAGGAACCAGAAAAATCACTTACCGCTCCCCGCGCCTCCTTGAATGCCTGCCGGGTTGCCAGAGAAACGGTCTTCTTCCCCTTCATCTCCTCCATGACAACCCCGGCCTCCTGCCCCTCGTCAAGGACAGCCTCCTCCCGACGTGGCAAGAGCAAACCTTTCAGCTCCTTGTCGTCAAAGGAGCTTTGGGTTGGCGCCTGCAGAAGCTCAGTAATTCCAGTTCAAAACGAAAGTACCACTCACCGCATATTGAGGAGCCGCCTTGCGACTCTGTGAATGTCGTTAGCGACCGTCGGCAACAGCAAGCAAAATCAGCACTTACCTTGCGTTTGGAAGCACCTGCCGGCTTCCTCGGCGAGCCCGACTTGCTAGCCGGCAGCACTGGGCTCGAAGTGCTACCGGCGCGACCTACCTTGCCGGATCCCTCTGCTACCGCCGGCCTCTCAACGACAGGTGCCTTCCCCGCGGCAACGTCCTCCATCTCTGCCGCCAATGCTGCCACTCTCTCCCGCTCCTCTAGCGCCCTGGTAATCTCGCGGGCGTCTTGAGAAACCTCCTCCTGTCTTGCCGCGATCTCCTCCTCCACCTGCATACGCGCCAACGGCGCCAACACTTCTTGTTTGCTGTGGGGGGATAAATCAGACCAGAGCTAAGTTAGGATGAAGCGGTTAGAAATACTCACTCTGTCGCAGGCGCGCTTACCGTCATCGGCAACGCCCCGGACAGAATGTCCTCCAACTCGTCCTCGATAGTGGGGACAGGGGGAGGCGCCTAGGAAGCAATCAGCTAAGCGACACGGCAGGCAACAGAGACAACTTACGAAACGAGAAAAGGGCGCTAACCACTCAGCGCCACGATTGTCAACATATCGCGCACGGCACCATTCCCGCACCTCGATTTCACGATCCCAACCGACGCCAAGGACGCGTACCTCGTACCAGCGCTCCAAAAGCTTCATCACGCCAACGACCAATTTTTGAGGTGCCTCGGCGCCAACGCCCTCGATATGGCGAATGAAATTGTTGGCTTTGGCGATATAAGCGTATGCGGCTTCTTGAGCAGCTTGAGAGGGTACTGGGGGCGGAGTTGGAATACGGAAAGACATTTTAATTTTATTAAAGCGCCAGGTAAAGATGGGGAGAAGAGGTGAAGTCCAAACTTATGCGCCAGGACTATAAACCAAATCTCAAGAACGCACGGACCACTTGTTACAAAAGCGGTAACGGTAGCCTTATTTGGTGACTGAGGACAGTCAATTTTTCAGTTGGGGGGAGATGATAGGACTCTATACAGGTTAGGCGCATCAACGGCAGGCTCAGCACCGGTTCCGGAAACCTTGCCACACTTGTTCCGAACTTGGTGCACGCGTTTTACCTATTTTAAGCCATTCCCGATGGCCGGACATGGCAAGAAGCAGATTCGATCAATGATAGCGCCGACGGCAGCAGGAATGACAACTGACAGATGGCATCAGCCACTGACGACAGCGCTTAGCGAGAAGATTGATGATCTGTCAAACACCGACAGACAGCTTGGCGTTTGACCTTGGCGGCTGACATCGCTTAGCGCCACCGATTTGGCGTCTGACACCGCTTAGGTATGTTGATAGACAGAAGAAGGATGGATTGATGGCTTAGCGTCGCGATCTGCCGCCGGGTGGCGCTAAGGGTCTTGAATGGACGGCAGGATCTGAAACAGTTGGAGCTACCCCTCATGAAATTTTCTAGTTTACCGCTCTTTGGCTACTGGCGACGGCGAACTCTTTGTAGTATAAAAGTACTTACCGACTTGTAAAATCACCATCAGACGAATAGACCAGAGTTCCCCCACTTACTTCAGTCTCCCTTACGCTCAAGAGCTCATTTACGGTCGGCAACGTCGAACTCGTCGGCAGTTGCAGACTCTCGCTAACATATGACACCCTCGCGCCTTGCAACTACGGCAGGCACTATCGACGCTTAGACTTCGCTAAGCTTATCGTGTTCTTGCCGCTGACCTTCCCGTGTTCACTTACCGCTTATTCCCTAGGCGCTTTACCATAGCGCTTGGCACTTGCCGACTCCCCGTACCGACTTTTTCCCCTTTTTCACAGACGCGTTCTCTGGGACCTGCCCGGGACTCCCTCAACACTTATAGCGCGCCCAACGCAAGCAATTGGTACGGTAACACTATACCTGTATTTGTTACTGACCAAACTTTGGGCGTCATCAGCGTCCTTGACGCGACAAAGGAAAAGCACGGGCTGTCGAGCCTACTTACAGCCAGGACTTAGTCCTGGCTACCCTTCTCCAACGACTGGGAGATAACGGGTACGATGTACCCGCAGAGTCATCATTCCTCCGCGATGCGGAGGCAGTCGTCCTCATCTGCCGGATGATGGACGACATGGATCACATGCGCGCTCAGCGCAAAACTGATCTCCTTGCCCTCTCGGCCGCTCGTAAGCGGCAGTCTACACCCCCGAGTCGGGACACCGACTCCAGCAAAAGGGCGCGTCGGCAAGGAGTGGAGGACACGCCCTCCCGCTCGATTAAGTCGAGCGTTGCTGATCCCGGCCGGGAGGCCGGTCTAGGATGGGACATCCTCCCTTATGAAGATGTTCCTGCTCCAGCCGCCCCCCGGCTTATCCAGCACCTCGCCAGCGGCGCGTCTGAGGTCGCGTCTACGCGACCAGTATCCGTGGTATCCACCACGTACTCTGGGGAGCAGAGTTCCAGGGGCGCGAGCACCCGCCCCACTGAGGCCAAGGCCTCACAACCCTGAAAGGATCGTCGGGGTAAGCAACCGGAAGTGCGCGCCTACGTCAACGTACACTTCCCCAAGGATGCCCCGAAAGGGGCCCCAGGGGCTAACATCCCCTTCTTACCCGCTATACTGGTAGAGGGCTTGCCAGCCCGACTCCTGCGGTGTGTGTGGGCAATGGACCCACGATCTGAAAAGTCGGAGCCAGAGAGGCTGCCTTCCCTGCCCTCCGACGACGAGTGGTATGAGGAGCCTGAAGAGGCTCGTATGGAATCCCCAGTGCCGCACGAGACGGCGGCACAACATATGGTGCGCGAACGGCGCAACAGCAATCGACGAGCCAAGATGGAGCGTCAGGCGCAGAACAGCGCCAAACGAGGGGCCGCCCTTCTTGAGGACGAAACCGGGCGCATCCCTGATGCGCTCGGTGTGGTGATCTACCGAGATCACACTATTGAGCGCCAGAACTCATTCTTTGGCGCGGGGTTGGCTCCCCAATTCTATTGGTCACCAATGACCAATACCATCTTCGTCGGGCAAGAAGCCCGCGCAGCCAGGTCCTTCGAGGACGATAAACAGGGCAATGCCGCCGCGACGCCCCACAACAGTAAGGTGTACCAAGTTGCACCTCGCGGGTTCCCCCGCAGTCCTCGAGAAGTCCGTAGACTTCACGCACTGGTTAACAACCAGTTTACGCCGCTTCGTCAGCGTCAGTTGGGCTACCTCTTGCTCAACGAATTCAAGCGGGTGGCGCTCAACTGCCACCCTACGGCCCGAGACAGAGCTATGTCTCATTTACTCGACGAGGTCGAGTATAGGACTATCGCGGTACCCTTCGCGAGTCCAGAGGAGCGGGAGAGTTTCCCGCGAATGATTGTGCCGTCGTGGCTCTATCGCCGCAAAGAGGGAGGGAAGATTGCCTTCGTCGGCCTTACCCCCCCTGATCCAAAGCAACCCTTTGCTTTGGACTACCTGGGCTCATACGCCCTCCTTTATGGACGTCCTGGGACGTCCAATGTGTGGACCGGTCTGGCCATGGACCGAGCCATGCGCATTCACTGGCGCAGCCTCTTCGGGTTTGCGCTTGTACGCGCTCTCAGCGCCAGCCGCCCCTCCAAGGCCACGGTACACAAGTACCTGGCCTACGTCTTCGCCAGGCCTGGCCTCTATAAAGAGGCCGTGGCTGAGTACGAGGCGGCCACAGGGCGAGTCTTTGAGCCCATCCACGCCGACGACCCTACCTTCGAGGTTCGGGCTGTGGACATTCCGGAAGCGTCAGCTTCCATGTTCTCCACTTCGGACGCGTTACGCGTCCTTCTTCACAACCAAATCCCGGTCAGCTGGGCTGACCACACGTACACTTATGGGGTCACCTACTTGGCCCATCTATTCTTCAGCGACAGCCGGCTCTACAACGAGGCGGCTGCTATCGACGACAAGAGGCTGCAACGCCTCGATCACTACGGTACACCCCAGTCCATCCCTCAGTGGGATGGGTGGCGCGAGGCCACCATCGGCGATCGTCAACGCCTGATGCTGCAGCAGCAGGACAGTCGGCGTGCATACGACGACGCGCTCGCCAAGGGGATGTACCTCTTCATCGGGCAAGACATTCATGCCCGTGAAATCTGGACGCGCCAGTACCCGTCCGACACCGGGGATCTGCCTGATCCCCAACCACCCGTCTCGGGGTCGACCATCGACCCCAATCTCACACTGTCCCCCCTCCGGGACTATGACGATTCCCTGCCAGTAGCAGGGCCTTCGGGCACTTCTTACGCGCCCGCACCTGAGGATGAACTCCTCGACTACGACATGGACGACGCGACTGCCGATCCATTCCGGGAGCCTGGGGACTCTCCCATTGCCCCCGTCCCAGACTTACCGACGGCATGACCGTCGTATTATCTCGAGACCGTAGCTCGGTCTGATTGGGGGGTGTGTAGCGTAGTCCGCTATGTGGCGTTGGCCACATAGCTTTACTTACTGTATAGTAGTACATATTATATTATATTTATTATAATATAATATTATTTACATTCGTATATAATTAGTGTTACCCAGCTGCTTACAAAGCAGCTTATATTTTGTGTTTATACTACATAGTCAATAGACCGGACTGGTCTGATTCTGTGCAGTGTGAACCTAAGCTCTCACAATTACTGTAACTTCGTTACAACCCACGAATGACAAAATCGACCATGACAGGATCTTTGCGGCACTAACTCAGCTGAGTAACATTGACCCACTACCCTCAAACTTACCTGACAAGCCTAACTCCTGGACGGAAGCCAAAAACAGCCCTGACATGCAAAAATGGGAAGATGGCTACTGAGAGGAGATCCAGTCGCTAAAGGAAATAGGCATATACAGGATAATCCCATGTTACTCCTGCATATTGCAGCAGCGCAGGGGTGGGATGCAAATCAGATTGACGTCAAGATGGCATTCCTATATGGCAACTTACCTGAAAATGAGACGCAGTACATGGAGCAACCTGAGGGCTTCGAGAAACTAGGAAAAGAAGGCTGGGTATGTGAACTCAAAAAGGGGCTCTACGGTATGAAACAGGCAGGGCATATTTGGAACCAGATGCTGAACGAGCAGATGATAGCATGGGGATTCACCAGGTTAGCATGCGAACCCTGCATATATCATAGAATTAGACCCACAGGAACTGTGATTGTGGCCATGCATGTTGACAACTTCCTAGCTGTGGCAAGCTTGAAAGACAAGAATGAAAGGTTCAAAGCGCAAATGAGAGAAACCTGGACCATCTCAGATCTGGGAACCCCAAAGCACCTTGTCAGAGTGTCTGTGGAATGGGACAAAACCAATCGTATGGTTGCTCTGTCTCAGACCACGTTCATTAACCGCATCCTGCAGCAATTCAGACAAGACAAGGCCCACCCCCTTTCAGTGCCCATGGAGCCTGGCTTGAAGCTGAGGTGGCCAAACCACAAGACTCAGACTAAGGAGGAGAAAAGAGACATTGAACGCCTACCCTACAGGTCACTCGTGGGATGCCTCTTGTACATCATGATTGTGACATGCCCCAACATAGCATTCGCCGTACAGCAGCTCTCCCAGTTCCTGGACAATTACAACAGAATGCATTGGAACGCCGCAATATAACTACTGTGATACCTCAAGGGGATGAAGGACATGAAGCTGAGAATAGGGGGTCCATCAATTGTCCTGTGAGGCTTCATGGATGTGGACTGGGCGAGCTGCCTCGACACGAGGAGGAGCACCAGTGGATATACGTGGTCCTTAGGCAGCAGAGCCATATCCTGGTCTGTACGAAAGCAGAAGACCGTCGCCACCTCCTCATGCAAAGCTGAGTATATGGCAGCATACAAATCCACCCAAGAATGCATCTGGCTTTGAATGCTGACAAAGAAGATTGGTCTTGACTTTACAGC
Source organism: Macrolepiota albuminosa (assembly GCA_027475525.1). Taxonomy (NCBI): domain Eukaryota; kingdom Fungi; phylum Basidiomycota; class Agaricomycetes; order Agaricales; family Agaricaceae; genus Macrolepiota; species Macrolepiota albuminosa. The sequence goes on from JAMWFC010000116.1 coordinate 284,072, forward strand.
AAAGCCTACAACCATGTTCTGTGACAACAAGGCCGCCATTGTACTCTCAGAGGACCCCACAGCACATGCCAGGGTAAAGCATTTTGACATCAAGTATCACTTCATTCGCGAGCGAGCACATATGGGCGACATAATCATCAAGTATATCAACACTGAGGACAACGTCGCCGACCTATTCAAGAAACCCCTCCCAAAACCCCTATTTACCCACTTACACCTTATACTCGGAGTATCCTGACAATCATGTGCGAGGAGGAGACCGTCTGTACCGTGTCCGCGGCAAGGAGGAGTGTTAGAGTGTCACGGATGTGATATGTGTGACGACACAGAGGGGTGCCGCGAACAGTGGGCCAGGGCCACATCGAGTGGCACAGTTGCTTTGTCCGACGAATGTACTTATACTGGCACACGCCAATAGCACCCTCAGTTCCGTTTATACGTTCTGAGGGTGCGTTACTTACTTACTCACTTACACTCACCAATAACTCATACATAAACCTAGATTAAGAACTTACAAAGTATTGATCTAGGTACACACAATACAGTTCCGTTTATACGTTCTGAGGATTAAGAACTTACAAAGTATTGATCTAGGTGTTGGTCGCGCCTAACGTATCGCTGCTATCTGTACGGATTCCAACATCATCAATGAAACACTCAGCACATTGGTTTTCCCAAACATGCCATCTTAAGGTTTTGGCAAAACAATGAAACTACCAAACAAATCTATTGTAGGTTTAGCTTGCATAATCAACAAGTGTTAAGTCAAACCACAATATCTAAATGCATTGATAATCACTAATTTAACTTGGCGTCAGGGTTAACAGCATCAAAGGGGGGACACAGTGCATCCCAAGACGCTAGGTACGTGTATGAGCAAGTAGTCGGTATAACAAATGGAGAGACATCTTACACGGAGGATTAAATTGAGCGACATCTGACACGTCTTCTGCGAATACGATAGCGAGACCACTGGAGAGGCACTATATCCAGAACAAGCATTGCCACAGATGTGATAAACATACCCCTGTAAATGCCAATCGATATGACTGTCCAGTTGTTTTGTGAATGGCAACTCAAGAAAACTTTATAAATCAACCCACCAATGGAAAATCCAAGGACCAGGGCTATCCGTCGTGAATCGAATCGTGACGTTGTCAGAACCTGAGCCAGTAGAAACAACATCACGTCGAACCTGTGGGACGGTGGGTTCAGGACTTGTAAAATCGAGGTGTCATACTAACAGGATTCGCAAAGTTGTAGGTTGAGTTCCCGGCACTTCGAATTACGGAGAAACTATGCTGTGTCATCATGATTAGTATTCAAATAAATAGGGGGCAAACGCAATATGGTACCCCATGGAGATGGAAGGGGTGCTGAAAAAGTCAGGTCAGCGACGTTTCTTTAGAAAGAAAACAATGTACACCTACAGGAGATCCAGGAGAACCTCCAGGAATGGAAACTTCGATGACCTTGTTCTTAGGCAAGGTATAGACAGCTCCAGAGGGAAGAAGCTCTTGAGCACTTTTCGCGCCGCTTAGAATTTGAAGGAGTATAGGCACTGTGGGTGGAATGAACTGAACGCCATTGATAGTGAACTGGAACTTGGTAGGGTCGAACCCTATGGCGAGGTTGAGATCAACGTCAGCAGCCCCTGGAGTAGGAACACCGGGCGCAGCGGGGTCGTCAAGAGGACGTAGGTTAGTCTCAAGGAGTGGGATAGAACTGGGGGTCTGAGTGCTTTTTGGAGCTTGTACAGGTGCATGTTTGTAGCGCAGGATAGCAGAGTTTATGCCCCCATCAAACGTCGCGTTTACAGAGTTGGGGAGCGCGCGAATCCAATAATTATCAATGGACTGGTTGGCATTCAGAACAAACGAATAACGTTGGCCAGCGAAGATCTGGATAGAATCGACAGTCAGGGGCTGTACGTTGTTCCCGTCGACTTCGATGATTGCCTAAAAAAAGACGTAAAAGGTAAAGAAAAAAAGTTACACATTATAACATTAAACTCACCATCGTATGTGCGTCGATAGAGAAGACGAAGTTAGGATCACATGAGACAGAGACAAGGCGGAAGCGATATCTTCGACCTTTAGTAACGGAGATCACAGCAAGAGGTGAGGAAGGGGCGCCAACATAACGACCCTTGCCGTTGATCAGCGTAGTATAAGACAGAGTAAGAAAATCGGCTTGGAGAGAGCGAAAAGTTTCGGGAGCAGGAACGTGGTACCTGCGATTTCAAGTTAATAGAATAGCAATTCATTGAGCTTGATGTACCAGTCAGCGAGCGTTATCACAGTATCACCTTTACGAAGAAAATCAATTACTGATGCACAGCGACGATATTACAGACCGTTGTCAACATCATACCTAGAACAATGCATGATTCAAATTAGCGATTATATATATTATCAATTGGTCATGAGAACACTCGCAATCTTTTATGAGGGTCGTGGGGATCATAAATAACGAACACTCCTCGGAGACCATCACAATATTGAGTGGCTGAAATAAGGGCATGAACCATCATGAATCGTATCGTGAAACGCACATACAATAATGCGAATGGTACCAAAACGTCCCAGACTGATCGGGGACCTTGAAATCATATAGGAACGACTGTCCAGGTATGATCGGGCATTGCGTCACGCCAACTGGACCGTCAGCCCAAGGAGTATTTGACTGGAATAATCCATGCCAATGCTAGAGAAAGCTCCCATAAGCCTGAGATGGTACCGGAAGAAGAGCAAAGCTGACAATGCTCGTCGCTCTCAGCATTGAACTATCGGTGAGAGAGTCAATGACATTAAGTTTGAAGTTGGCGCCCTTAGAAGCGCGATTTTAGTGTCTGTCGGATGCAAATTTGCATGAGCGGGAATTGGATGTCACCTTGTTTCCAGTGATGAGAGGACCAGGAAAACTTGCACTTTCAGGAGTCTTCCCAGCTAGTACAGCCCTACAAAGTAGAATGGACATAAGTCGTAAATGACGGATTGGCCGCGAGGCTTACGATCGACTGAGGCCATCGGGTGAGATGACCTTATTTACAATGTGCAGGTTCGTACTCGGCCCAATCGCGCTACATGTAATGGAAAGAAGAGAGATGACGAAGAGAGCAGGGGATCGCATTTCCTAGAAAAGATGTCTTTTTTGCACTGCAGAACTCTTGTACTTCTTGTAACCCTTTTATACACTTCTTATACAGTTCTTAAAACCCTTTTATACTCGCACTGTGTCGACTGTCGGTCATTGCGCAAGATGATATTGCTTTGATTGGAAAACAACACCATCCTTGACAGCCGGACGCTGACTTACAGGAGCCACTCTGAAAAGAGAAGGACAACAACGTCGGAGGTATCGCGCGCGTAATTGAACTCAAGGTCTCCAGAGCCTCGTCTTGGCTGCCAAGTCCTCTCTAGGGGTGCCAAAGTGTCTATCATACTTAGAATCCGCTCTTGTCCTGTTCTCGGGTGTAAGATCTTCGTTATAGTGATAGTCCACCGGAATCCTCATTGAATTTGGGCTGGAGTCGCAGCCAATGCCCTGTGTTGACTACTGAGTATCTTCCGTAGTCTCGTCAACCGGCCACACTATATTGAAACAAAGACTATCATACGTGTCTGATTCCCTCATTTCTCTTGGGTTCAAGTCAAAGCATCTTGGGCACTACAATATATACAACAGTGTTTCCGTTATCTAGTGTTGACAAGGTTTGATAGGGATCTCGAGTAACTTACAGAGTATCGACCGTCCCCTTTCTTCCAGCGGGAGTTCATGTCCGCTTCCACTTGCATCATTTATTATTTTGAGGCAGATTACGAAATTATCAGGGCGAAAGTTAAAAGACAGCTCGTTGTGGAAAGTAGATGTTGACTCGATACAATACAATATCCATGTTTACAAAAGTTCGCGGAGTTTGGTTTCAAAGGAGGGTATCTGGTGAAGACTAGACCAATAGAACGATACAGAAAGGAGGGAATGTAGCCTATATTTTGTAACGTGACTAGAGCGTGACTTGGAACGGCAACCACCATCACCGTGATCACGCATACAGAGCCAATCGCTTATTTATACAAAGCGCCCACTCGCCCACACCTATTGACTTTCATACAGCATTGTTCGATTTGTTATTCCTGCATATTCTGTCCTCTTCCTCGCGGGGCGGGGATATATTATACTGGGGGGGATATAACGTAACAGTTTCCACAGCTCACCGGACCGTATCTTGTACCTGAGTGAAAATACTGTCATTAGTTGGGAGTTGCAAAATTTTGAGTCCATCTTGAATAGAATAGCAAAACATCGACAACACGTTTTTACCAACCAGACTTCCGAATAAGACACGCCTGCACTGAGTTAGGAAACAGTGGATGTGTTGTTATGTTAGGATGATGCTGGTTGAGCATGTCCAAAAAGTTGGGAGTTTCGAAAATTCTTTCACACATCATAATACTGACTCATGCAATACATTCAGTCGAACGGGACTGGTCGTATCCCAGGCCCTTCCAGCTTCAGTGCCTTCTGTCTATCTCCTTTAGCCTCCGCCTGCGCAGCCGCAAACGCCGACGGAACTGGAATACCACAACAATCTCCCCATCCCATCTGCCCAGGCGGTAAGGTGTGCGCATGACCCCGATGCGCGTCATCTGTTTCATCTGTAGAAGGGGGAGCTGGTCCATCCCAAGGGAGGATGGAGCCGAAGAGGAAATGTTGCATTACAGGAAGCTTGCCGAGTACCTCTGCCTGATACATCTTGATCATGCCTGAGTTAACTTTGTCCCAGGTCTTGACCTGCGCTGTGATGTTGGTGAGACACTTCTGAGAGAAGGGAGCGACATACTGCAGAGATGTCGTCAAGCATGGGAGAGTGCCACCTTAGGGATGCGGTCTTGATCTTGTGAGGAAAATGAATGTATAGATGTCAAGACATCATTCGACAAAATGACTTACTGAATTAATGAACTGGATACACGCAAAATATATATAGTTCTTTGCATATTCTTCTACAATTTCAGCATCGTGTATCGCTCTGGGGCGGATGTATTTATGACCTGCAAAAGAAATCGACACGCCCAGCAGTTAGATTTCTCTGACGCGTTGCGAATGGAGGATTCGAAATGATGGTTTAGATCGCGAGAACCTGTAGTGCACAGAGCGAGAGACAGCAAAGTTTGCTTGTGGCGCTCGTGCTTCTTAGAGATGAAAAAGAGTACATACCTCGCAACTGAGCAGAGCCAAACAAAAATGGTAGGAAATGATAATCATCGAGACCCCAGACTCCGTGTGACCCAGCAGGCTCAAGCCAATACGTAGATTGCAACACACGCATAACTTCAATGTATCTGTCGAACGACGATCCTACAACTGCTTAAAACTCACAGTTTGGACTCACCTCCAAAATACTTTGATAACAAGAGCTTTGTGGTCACTTTCCAAGACGACGCCAAGATGTTCTAGACAAATCCTAAGAGTTCGAGAGCGTAAATGAGGGTAGTGACACGATTTTTTCCAAAGGGCTCACAACCAACATAGGAAATTGAGTTCCATACCACTTCCATAATCAATTCTCGTCCGATTTCCCCATGCCTCATTGAAATAGCCTTGTAGTTCGATCACCGCATCGGATGGCAAGCCTGGAAGAGTCGCATGAAGCATAGGCGATAACTAGTGCCTCCGATAGGTGGTCTAAGCATCAAAACGCGGGTTGGATGTTACCTCGGTAACTTTATCATAAAATGTGCGGAAAGCAGGGTTCCCAAACCTAGACGCTGCGTTTTCTACTGGTGGTATCGACTTCGCAGTTTCTTCTACGCGTAATAAAATTTCGAGAATGGCTGTAATTCCCTACTTTACTGTTAGCCTACTTTGAAATGAGGGATCTGACATTTACCGGTGATTGTGAGCACTCGTCTAAGAGCTTGACGCCAACAACAGCGCTATTCAGTTTTTCTACGTAGGATACGATTTCTTGTTGTGTTTTGGAGGTTTGAAAATATTGAAGCTGGGTAGGTAGCAAGATTGCTTTGTGAGGAGCGACGAACGCCATTATTGATGAAGAAAGTGCACCAGTGACGACAATCAGATTCACGATTGAATCGGAGATCGAATAAACGACCAAAAAATAATAATTCTAGACAAATCCCAACATGAATTCTTATATTGTGACTACACCACCCACACATCCCAGGAGAGTCGCATCGATCGTACCCTCATAAGTCCTCTCAATCCATGCATCAAACTCTTCAAACAACTTCATCGCAATACCACCTTCCGCTCTGACCGCCTTCTTCCCAGGCCACATAGCCTTCTCATGGAGACCAACGAAATTAACAAGTAGCTTGTCGTCAGGATTACCGGCATCCAATTTCAGCACGAGATCGATCGTCCAAGTGTCCTTGCCATAGAAGGATGCCTCTTTGACACGGTGGCGCGCATACTCGCTTGGTGGATTACCGTCCAGGTTCCACTGTAGGACATGGGCATCGAAAGCGACAACTGGAAGGAAGTGAAGAATCAAAACCGGAAAGCTACGATGAAATTGGTAGACATACCTGTCCAGATGAGCCCAGGATGGTTGATCTGCAACGTTAAGCTCCGCGTCCCGATAGCCAGATCTTTGACATCATTGACGGCCGAGACTGAAAAGCCATTTCCAGGGGCTAACCAGGGCGACACATATGTGGAATCGACAGGGATAGCTATTTTATATGCCGTGAGGAACTAGGGACTTAGTTTAGTAGGGTGTCTAAATATCTTCTTCTGGAAAACCTACTGCTGAGAATGGGTACAGCGGATCCCATTCCGAATTGTAATCATCCATAGGGACAGGGTCGAGGGCAACGGACTCGTTATCACTACTATCGGCCCATCCATAGAGGAAGTCATCCACAACACGGGTCGCCACCAAGTCGAATCCGGGTGCACCATCTGCCGAGGCGAGATGCAAAGATTGCTCGTGTGTGGTAATCTTCGGGTCATCAGGAAAGGAAGACGAAATTAGAGCAGAGATACATACATTCTCTAGATGAAGGACAAACAACCGCTTCTGATGCATCGTGTCAAAAGGTACTCTCATCGCAAAGACAGCAACCAGCACCGCTGTGACGATGCTCATAAAAACAACACCACGGCGGAGGGCTCTTGGGCCGAAACGATGTGCAAGAGGTATAACGAGGGGCAGTGATAGAGCACCAATACTCGCGACGATAGTAGCGATCAAGTTATCTGCCGGGGCGTCTGCCCCAATTCGGCCAGTCTACAGTCACCTCGAGATAAGACCTACATAACATACGAGACGAGATGTAACCATACCAAGGGAACGAAAACCTCCACAACAGGAAGAAGGAGCAGCACCCCGCCAAAAAGCGGGAACACCTGTCCAAGCGCGTAAGTAACAAGTGCGATCTCATTGGCGTTTCCACTGAACAGCGGGTTCAGCAGGACCGCGATGAAGATAGGGAGTGCGGAAAGGAAGAACACCGCTGCAGAGCCGACGTCGAGAAGCTGTATAATAAATGCCGAGCCAGATTGTAAGAGGATGAGCGCCGTGAATACCGTGTGTTCGCTTATGGGGCCGAGGAGGTGTTGCGAGAGGAGGGCGCCTGAGATCGTGTTAGGTACATCAACGAGAGTAAGGAGTTTTGTGCGCACCGAGGAGGGCAGGGGGCGCATAAAGAACAATAGCAGAATACTCATTGGCGAACCAACTCATGCCTTTCCCCAGTACGTAACGTAGCAATATAGCAACGGCGTTCGGCACCAACAGTGTACCTATCAGACCAGCGATGACAGCTGATACACCCTGCATCTGTCCGCTCCACAGAGAGCCGCCGGGGATGGGGTTTTTGTATGTTGATATGACGAAGGAAATAGTGGCAAAAAAGAGGAAAGTGTAGATGATCTTAGCGGTTTTAAAGGAGTAGATGAAAAAATGTCCTAGGTAGGAATAGAACACGGTTGTAGGCCGGGTATATGTGGTGAGGGTGGGTATAGGTGAACCTTCGGCTGAGAGGTAGCGGAGTAGAGCGAGAGTGTTTTCGGCCATATTCTGGGTGTATATTAGGTCCAAATCAAGGGGAGAAGAAGTGGTCAATTCACTTGTGCTACTCCGGGTTGAATGTTTTCTACTAGATCCTGCAGTACTCGACATGAACGCCCAGTAGCCTTTGAGGTTGTTTTATTCCTACCTTTCGCATATGATAGAGATAGCTATTTCCAACGACCGCCATCTAGTGTGATCGTTAGCATTAGATATTCGTAGGAAATAAAAAGAGAAACTTGCATCCAATCCAGTAACATTAAGGTACTGCTCGAATTGTCGGAAGTCAGTGCTATGTGAATTTTCAGTTCAGGCGCCTCAAAGGGAATCAAATGAAAACTTACTCAGAGAGAATGATACCAGAGCTGAACACATCATTGGCGAAGACTGTTCCGTAAGGTCTGTGACAGTGGTTCATTAGGATAAGCATATAATATGTTCAAGACGGCAACAGATTGACGTGCCTGGGAACATGCGAATAGGCTTGAATCATTTCCTCTGAGGTCGCCTGGAACAAAAGTTCACGTCCGCTTGTCCCAGCTGCTTCGAGGTTTATGACGGCGCGTACTCTAAGCAACTTGTTAGACGACAGTAACGGCAGTGACAATGAAATTCACGTTGATGCGATGGGGTGTTGGGTAGAAAAGAGATGAGAAGCATCTTGCAATGACTCTTCAGCATTATTGAACACTTCCAATGTGTCAGTTAGACTGAAAACGTCCAGGTGGGTTAAAGAAACTTACGCATTATGATAGCATGTTTTGGAGACCAGTCGGGGGTATTGACGAGCACCCGTATACAATCTAGCATGACCCCGATGGGAAGAGCATCGTCAGCTGCACCCGGACTCGGCAGAGTGCTATCCAGGTGAGCATTGACCAGTACTGCGTGTTCCTTGCCTTCTGGAGTGCCATCGGAAATGCGGACAACGATGTTTGTAAGATCCACATAGGTCTTATAAAGGCGCTTGCTCATCATGTCAAACCTTCATATTCGCCATGAGGATTCCACTGGTCAGAAATCTCTCATGGACGCGACATACCGATGACTGCCACTTCCTTCCTGTCGCCAGACTTCACACTCGAGCTTCCGACCCGTAACTGCGGCTACCTCTTCGCAGTTGCGCTTGACTGCCTCTGCCTGCTGTACCATCCATGTATCTGCCAATGCATGTTCAGCTGTTCCCACAGTCCGATACCCTATTTCCTCTGAAAGATATTTTGCGAATCCGAGAATCCGAGTTTCCGATATTTGAGGAAGGTTAGTGACAGGGTCGGTTCTATTTCAGTGCATTAATAAATCCAATATAGCCATATAGTGTCAGTTAAGTCTTACAGATCCGTTAATGGTTTAGGAAGGACTTGCAGAAAAAGAAAAAAACAAATGTATCATCAGCCATCCGAACCTAGGTCACGCGTACATTATAATACCAGAATGTTGTTTGTACGCAAGATATGGTGCACATATAAGGACAGGCGCTAGGAACAAAAGAGAGCGAACAGGGCCCCAACGAGGGGTAGACATGTTGTTTAAAGTTAAGAACAGTCAAAGCTTGCATAGCTTCCGAGGGTGATCGGTGGGTGTTCATGACTAATTTCTTTTCCTTCTTCTTCCATTATGATGACCACACTTTGAAAATTGAGAATGCTGGAAAGGTTTGAAATATGGAACGATATGTAAGACCTTTTTTCTTCATACTTCAGTGTTCGGCTTATTGGCTAAATGCCAGGAGCCCTAATATGTATGTAGGCACTTGCACATGTCACATATCTAACCAAATTGTATTCTCATAGTGAACATTTACTCACACACTAGTACAAAATGGCTTTCTATACTTGGATCAAATTACTCGGACCATATTATTCGGCCTTGTAGACCACGCAATACACTTAAGTCTACCTAAAAAATAGCTCCCATCAGAACAACTGTGCTGTCGTACTATTTCTCCGATATTGCTGCAGTTTACTGGAATTGATACGTGAGGCAGAGAATCGCGACTCGCTTAAGTTGTCCTATTCCGCAAGTGTTAGTTCAAATTTAGAGTAGATGCATGGACTTACAATTGTCAGAGAATTATCAGGTCCTCTAATGTCCTCGTCTGCCTGGACCATTCGAACAAGTTCTCGCTCTTCCAACTCGGGACTCGTTGGCTTCGTTGACGGAATACCCTCAGATTCATCATCGGCATGCCATTCGGAGTCAGATGATACTGTCGCTTGCGATAGAAGCGCAACACGTTTCTCCCTGAAGCTTCTAGCACGGGCCCGTTTCTTCGGTGTTGTGTTGTATCCCGCGTGATGTTCTGTCTTCCTCATTCGCCAGAGGTCAATATCAGCATCCACGAGCCTAGTCCCTTTGAGCTTCCGTGTAGGAATTTTCTCATCAGGAGCCCAGTCGTCGTAGTCAGAAAGTTCCTCGCAGCATTCCTTCTCGAAAGTTTCAACATGTTGCTTGAACATAGCCGAGTTAGTATCGTCGGCACCGCATGTGTCGCATTCTATGTTGGCAATGTCCGTTTCAGTGCAGTATAGAGTTTCATCATCAGAAAGAGAAGAGCTGGAAGAACGAGGCATTGGTAAAAGCGGCGAGTCGAGATCTGCGAGTTTTTAAGATGGGTCTGGATGAGCAACCGTGAATGGTAGAGCGAGTATTTATACAAGACTGTGTTAGATATTGAGATACAGTAGATAAAAAAAAGCGGAAACAATGATCGCCACTGGTAGAACAATGGGTGACGACCAAGCGTAGTATGTGGCCCATTCAAGGTATTGTACATGGAAAGGGAACAATGTCACCTACAAGGGTAGGACTTCCATCAATTTATTGTGCTCGGCTGATCCGCAACGTCGAGAAGAGAGCGATCCCACGTTTACACAGGTCCCTGCATCCCTTCAGGCGTAGCCAAGGCGATTGAAGTGGACAAGTCAGAAGAGAGCGATCCCACGTTTACACAGGTCCCTGCATCCCTTCAGGCGTAGCCAAGGCGATTGAAGTGGACAAGTCGCACTTGACAACGCTTCTTTCAAAGATCAACGAACCCTGGCCCATTCCTAGAGAGAAAAAAAAAAACAAGACAATTGAGTTGTCATGGTCCGCAGCGTGAGTTAAGAGCAAAAATGCCGGGCGGGCGGGCTCAAGCGTGTTGATGTATCATGATGAATGTAGAGTATTCTTTCACCTCAAGCTCTAAGCTCATGCTCAGGAGGTCTGATTGCCAGGAGCATGATTGAAAACTCGTTACGAAGGATGACTGAATGATTGCGGATTCCAAGGGGTAAAGCCTTTTTCTGAGGCTTCTTCGTCGGCCAGTCAAAGTCCACACATGAACGTCAACAACCGGGGTCCTTACTACATTCATGTTATCGTATCACGTATATGCTGAAGCCATCCCATACTTGTCAAGTGCTGTAAGAATCAAACCTTCATTCCTAATACTCCATCCTGATGCTTCCTCTTGTCATTCATGCTTCATGTTCGCTATAACTAGTGAGAGAATGAAAGAAACACATGGCTGACTGTAAGCTTATTGTCAGAGGTTGTAGTCATGAATGGCAAAACAATGTCAATGCATGCGGACCGATACTGAGCCAGATGTCCATTTCTTTTCCGTGCATCTCACCACACAGCATTGCAATGCTCGCTTTGTCCTGTCTCGCCCCCACCTGTTGTCGATAGCCTTGTACGACACTACTCCCGAAAGTAAGACTCTCACCCCCGTCTAGAAAATTTGCTTTGAAAGGATTGATATGAACTTACCAAGTTCCTTTTTAATCAGTTCTACTTTTCGGCACCCTTCCACCTCAATTGTCGAATTATTATCTGCTCTACTTATATTAGGGTCTTTATTAGAACAGGATGTTTACACTGAATAGCCCTCGCATCATCGCTTCACAAAATAAATAAGGAGGCAGCTTTAGTGACCGCCCTGTCAACCTGAAGAGGTGATAAAACAACAAAAGAAAAGTCTACAGGGATTATTGCAGGTGCCTCACAATAAAATTGATGCAAAATCGCAATGATCGCTTCTTATCAAGAAAAGAAAGGGAAGAGATCGATTTCAGCTATCACCAGCATCACCAATCCTCCTCCTCCGACTAATCTTCCCGGCCTCTCTCCATCTCTTCTTCCACTCTCTCGTCAACTCAACTTTCGACTCTTCCCATCGCTTTCTGATATCCTCCTCTGTCCCCGTCCGATAGAACTCCACAGCTGGATCGCGCCAATGCCATTTATTCTCCATCGCTACGTCAAAAATGTCTTTGGGCCTTGCCTTGGTGATTATATCACCAGGCGAGCAATGTGGGAAGAATAGAGGGAGTTTGGTATCGAGCTGGGAGGCGACGTATGGTGCAGGGACGCTCGGTGCGGTGGAAATGCTTTGAGAGGGTTCTTGAGGGTGTGATTCAGCGATGGCGAAGGGCATCGTGTCATCAAGTTCCAAATCGAGATCAAGGTGACCAAGAAGAGAAAAACCAGCTAGTCAAGTGAGTTAGGAGAACATGACTTGTAGTAAACAGACATACCATCCTCTTCGCGTGGAGCAAACAAGTCTTTGAGTTTAGTGACCTCTTGTTTTTCCTTCGTGAATATTTGTGGGACAGACACTTCTTTTTCGACAACCATAGTTTCGTCAGGCGTTTCCCTAGGAGGTAAGGCTTGTGTGAGATCAGCGTCCATGGGCACGACTTCAAAATCTCCGTTGTCATCTGCCTCTACAACCATCCGATGGCGCGTTGTAATTTTGGTTTCATCCATATCAGAATCAACGCTTTCTCTGCCGACCCAGTCCGCATCGTCCTTATTTCCAAAGAGAGAGGCAAGTAAATCGAGAGTTTGTTTCTTCTCAGCCGCAATGTTGATTTTGTCGTCTAAAAGGGATTCTTTAGCAGGAGCGTTAACAGGGGGTGTTAGTGCCGGGGGCGGAACACTCTTGACGACCTCTGATATAAGCGTTTGCTTTGCTTCCTCTGCTTCCTCTTCCTTTTCTTGAGGAGCCTCTGCATCGCTCTCATCGGAATCATCCATTACCTCCACCTCCAGCTCTAATCCTTTCTCCTCTTGCCCCTTTCCGACATTCATCATCTCCATGTCCAAAAACATTCCCTTCAGATGTACACTCCCATACCTCGTCATATCAATCGTCTTCCTCCTCGCACGGGTATCTAGCTCCCTCACTTTCTTCTTCACTTTCCCACCCTTTCCCTTCGATAAAACTTTCTTGTCCTCGTTAGGTGGAGGTAAAGGATGCGAAGGACGCATACGCATGGGTCTCAAAATCCTCCCGAGTGGGGTTACCGTCCAGCCACTACGGGTTGCAACGTTCTCAGGAGAGACAAGAGACATGTCCGCAGCTTCAATGCCACCATAGCGACGGCGTTTTTTCCTAGGTGGTTCGTGGGATGCTGCTTCTCGCTCGACATGTCCGCAGCTTCAATGCCACCATAGCGACGGCGTTTTTTCCTAGGTGGTTCGTGGGATGCTGCTTCTCGCTCCGCGGTTAACCTATGAGTATTCCATCTCAGCGACATAGTAAATGAGCCAGTATGGATACTAAATACAAACCTATCGGCAAAATCAGGTTTTGCCTCCCCGATTCTTAGTTTCGCGCCTTTCCATGTGATCCACTGAGTAAATTAAGACCTGAGACCTGTTCAAAATCAGATTGTCTTGTGCAACCTGGGAAATCGACTGACATCTAGAAAGTTGTCCCTGGGTCGTTTCAAGTGTTATATAGCCAAACCTTCGTGGTTGACCTAGACCATCTGGGAGACCAAATCCATCAATGGCTTTCACGGTTCCAAAGGTCGAGAGTCGTCTCAGATATCGTCAGATGTTAACGCTGGTGTAAGACCTGAGATATGTAGCCTTTAACGATGGTTGCATCATCAGAGCCGCCAACAAAAAACCAGACGAGAAAAGTATGGACCTGCAAATAGACTTTGATATCAAACAATAACAAACTGGACAATCCTGCCGTTAACTTCTTTGGTTCATTGCCTTGCACGACCCTCTTTGAACTTGACCACCATGCAGAGCACTCCGTTTACAGTGGCGGGGATGTCGTCCTCGACGACCACACACCATTCCCCAAACATCAATCCGTGGGGCAGTACAAGTACTGGTCCAACTCAATTGGGTTCTAGTTTTGGAGAGTCGCTCTCACAGTCTAGAAGCCATTATCAACCAGGTTATCTACTGGTGAGACGTGTCAAACTTCTTGAAATGTCTGTCAGCTAACATAACGCATTTAGTCATCTCAAAATAACGTAGGTATCGAGTTAAACAAGGAGAGAGGGATATTCTCAACGACTGACTTCATAGGCTTCCCCTCAAGGGAATGCGCGCGTAGACGAGTTGCCTATTGTCAAAACAAAGGCGAAGATGAACCATATGCTATCACGAGGACCATCAGATTTTGGGATGAGCTCAATGTTTGAGAGTACCAGGTATGTCGCGCAGGCTCTTGGCATCGAATCACCTGCCTTAAATGTTGTACTAGACAAAGAAAAAATGTTGCAGATGAAGACGCGCCACCCATTAACTCCGTCAATGATATCCCCAATGAGATTAGCTTCACATCGTCGTCTCCTTTCCATGCCTCGAGTAGGGTACGTCCTCGCTTTGATCAGTCAAGCACAATTAATCCACCTTTGAGTGTTCGCTTCCCTGCGTATCACAGGACTCTGCCGCTGAAGTCCCACTGTTCGCTCGTCGCTCTCAACGTCCACCAGGACCAGGAATATCACAACAACCCACGCAAACTCAACAGCCTATATACATCATCGTATTTGGCTACCCTCCAGAGAAATATAGTACCGCGGTGGAGTTTTTTCAGTCTTTGGGAGCGACAACGGATCCAGATCCACATTTAGAGATATCCAACTGCTTCCGGATAGGATTTACAGATGCAGGAGATGCGTTGAGGGCGGTCCGAAAGAACGGGGAAGTCCTCAGTGGAAGTTGGATGGTTGGCGTTAAATGGGCTGTAAGTAGCCTTTGCTGATTCTCTCCAATTACCTAAACGTGACACTCATTCTGCTTTGTAGGACCAAGCACAAGCAGATGCTGTAATCAGCCAGATCCAGTCCTTATCGACAGAGGGTCCGGAGTCGCTCAACGACAGCGTGATGGCTATCGATGAACCCTCCTCTGCCTCGCCGCAAAAAGGATATTCGACTGCGAACCTGAAAGGAGCAAGCGGGAAGTACAGCACACCAACCAAACTTGCCCCAGCGACTGCTGCATTCCGAAAACACAACCCTGACGCCGTGGTGACCCCGCAACCACCGCGGGGTTGGAGTTCGATCAACTCTGGATGGGCAACGCAGCAATCGCAACCACAGGTCCAGATCAGTGTACCGCCGGGCTCGAATACGCCGAATAAGGGTATGCTTGGACAAGTGTCGGATTTGATTTTCGGGTGGTAGATCGAGGAATTGTCGTTGGTAGATTGTAGTAGGTGTCGGTCTCGATATCCTGTTTAGAATTCCCCCTTCTGCATGTGTGTTTAGCCAAAACGAATTGCCTTGACGGTAAACATTTCTTTGGCCGCACATTTCGCAAGATTCATGGAATGCGACCCAACCGGATTCAGTTCAACCTTCATGATATCTGTCCGACCCCGCTCGACCCTTCCAGTGGGGTATTGCGATGACTCATTTATGATATTCCACTATAGTCCGCTAAGTGGCGGTGTCTAGGCCTAGTTAAGCATATTTGACCCCAGTTTGCGGTAAGCTTGATTTTACCTCCCATCAATCGCTTTTTAATAAGAATATAGGGGATGTACCAGTGAGAAAAATGTCTGGTTCTACGGCACTCCGGCAACTTTGAAAAAAAAATCATAGACATCGAAGTCGAAAAGCCCGGTTTTGTCGTGGGTTTGAAAGATGTAAATATTATGTCCTTCCATAAAAGGAAAATTCTCAGAACCACCGGAAGGAGAGTGCCTTTTCGGCTCACCTTAACATGATAGATATCATCACTGAAAGCTTCGAATATGTCAGCGAATATGTGACTTACGGATCTATTGACAGCCTATCAATCGGGTAAGTGGAAGTGACTCATGCACAAGCCGGTCACGGTGTTGCATATTACTTGTTCAGGCGTGCAGAAGGTCACTAGAATGATATATGCTCAGGTTATAAACTTAAAAAGGTCCTGGGCATACTAGATGGTTGACTCAATTCCGATAATCATTGAGCAAAGGTACAGCACCATCCTAGCCCAAGTCAAGGACTTGAGGCGCATGCGGCTACAGTCTCTTCTGATACAACGATATAAAACTATTATCAATCAGTCTTTATGTGATAGATAATCATGACGCCGCTTGTGGCGCACCTCCTGTAGCAGGACAATAGTAATAATATTTTGATCAGTCTTCAATAGAACTAGAAACCCAGTCATATATTTTCATCGATGTTGGATAACACCAGGATCCGGCAATGTGTCATTGGAAGCATCTCTTCGAGCTTTCAACAGAAGAGTAAATGTTGTCCGATAGCGGATTCAGCAAATTTCTCGTTATTTCAGGAGTTATTAAGGTGTTCCCATTATGTCCTAAGATCGGAATGTGCTAGAATTGTCCGCAAGACTGATAGCTCGAAGGATGTTCCTGAATGACACATCCATACAAGTATCGTAAAACTTTCGGAGTGCGAAAAACCTGATCCGTCCTGACAAACCTGACGATCCACAGCTCGGACGACACTTCCAGTGTCCACTGTCACGTTTACGAAAAACCTGATCCGTCCTGACAAACCTGACGATCCACAGCTCGGACGACACTTCCAGTGTCCACTGTCACGTTTACCTCAACGGTCTTAAGCATGGAAACTTGGTCCCGATATCTCATTCAATAAGAGCGTAAGTAAGTCAGCTCAAAACGTGGCGCCTCGCAATAATCATGTCATTCACTTGAGCAAGACCGTGAGGCGTATCTAAGGCTATGATGGAGATGTTACACCATGTTTCCGTTTGTTTTCATCTTCTGAATGTCTGATAATAGGTTCTTGTCCCTGAGTATCCCTCACTATTCCGTTTCCGACTTTGGTTTCCGTGTACCTCGCCCCCCCTTGCGATCTGGTTTGATGCCGATGTAAATCCTTATTGTCGATTGGTTGGTTAACGATCACGCCTAAAATTAAATCACCTGCAGATGTTCTGGGAGCGACAAAATCGTGGGATTTCCATCCGGGGATTTCCCTCCTGATGTCTTTGCCTAACTTCTGACCGTCCGCAGAGATCTGGAATGCTAGTATTCTTATCGGGATACTTGACCTACCAAGATCACTGTCCGGGACAATCGTGTCTTTTGCCAAGCCCTACATGATTAAAATGTCCAAGTTCCACTGCTATAAAATTCCCCTTCTTGAATCGTGGTGGTGAACAGTTTCCCCAGATCCTCCTGGAAACATGGGCTCTATGTGCAGGCTTCGAATTGTTATTTGGTCCGTGACTATTAGACAGATTTGGTTGGCTCTGACCGTTATCATCTGCTAGTGGGGCTGGCATTGGTGGCTTGACTACCGCAGGTCATTCATCTGATTGTTCTGCTTGTGATGCGTACTGACCTGTCTGGGACGCATCAGCTGCTTTATCGGCATATCCTGATATTGACGTTGAGATCTACGAAGCCGCCGCACAGCTTACTGAGCTCGGTGCTGGAATAGGTATATTCCCCCGTAAGACATCCACAATACTAGTTCATTTAATGCGATGTAATTGTATCAACACTTTTGAAAGGTCCTTGGGAGGTTATACGGAAACTAGGTATTGAAGAGGAATTACTCAGATGTTCTGAGGTGAAACGGAAAGACGGGCCAGGTATTATCTGCTCATCACGTTAGGTATTGAAGAGGAATTACTCAGATGTTCTGAGGTGAAACGGAAAGACGGGCCAGGTATTATCTGCTCATCACGTATTCATAATCTACATTAAAACCTGTCAATTAGTACCGGCCTTTAGGTACCGAAAGAGTGATCAGGAATTGGGGTATGACTTCTATACCTTGGTTACGAATGGTACGTCTCTGAAGCACCGATCCAGAGCCTTTTGCGCTTATTCCTACCTGATTGTAGGTAGTTTGATGTTGTTCCATCGGGCAGACTTCCAACGGGTACTTCTCACAAGGCTACCTAAATCGTATAAAATCCACCTCAAGAAGCGCATTCGGTCCTATACACAACGGTCGTCCGGTCCAATCGAAATCGTCTTTGAGGATGGCTCAAGGACCAAATGCGACCTGCTTATTGGTGCAGACGGTTTGAAGTCCGCAGTCGAAGGAGTCTCCTTTCTGAGAAAATCGCTTCCGCACTTTCTGAGGGAAGAAACAGAGAGGCCACTAACATGCAAGCCGCTATAGAACCGGTGTGGAGTGGCACGAATGCCTACCGCACGTTGATACTCTCAGATGATCTGCGAAGGATTGCTCCTAATCATACAATCTTCACGCGACCTACTCAGGTACACCGATCGCCCTCTTCGTTTGTGTAACATTGATGACATTTGTATCAACTTCAGTACCTGGGGAAGAATGGCGTAAGTTGTTTACTCTCAGTGTATAAACGTAAATTAGCTGATCGCCCGTCTTCCTTGATAGTATATAATAGGATATCCCGTCGCCGGTGGGAAGTACATCAATTTCGTCGCCTTCATTTCAAGACATGACCTTGAGTGTTCGCATTTTGACGGACCTTGGGTCTCGCCTGCGGATCGTTCTGAGTTTTCTGGTCATTTTTCTGGATGGGAGGCAGAGGTCCAGCAACTCATATCGGTTGACATTCTTTCATCTGATGGCGATCTTTGACTGAAATACGGACCAATACAGTGCGTAAGTCGGCCTCTTCGATGGGCCATCCATATCACAAAACCGTTGCCTTCATTCGTCTCCGGCAGCGTCGCGGTAATTGGTGATGCGGTATAGATCTTGATCATTTCCTTTACTCTTCTTTACCCTCGGTTCTAGGCGCACGCCATGGCACCACATCAAGGATCAGGTGCAGGCCAAGCTATTGAGGTACTCTTCTTTCCCTGTTTCCTTACAAATCGGCTCACGATTTGTGGATACGAAGGACGCGTACATTCTTGCCACCATCCTTGGACACCCATCGACCACACGAAACACAATACGCCGCGCACTGCATATTTTCGATAAGATCCGCCGCCCGCAAGCACTGCAAGTCGCAGCAGGATCGCGACGTAATGGCCAACTTTTCACTCTGCACAATCACAATTTGGACGGATTGTCTGGTGATGCTTTGTCAAAACAATTGAGACTGTTGAGTAAAGAAGTGACAGAAGGCTGGGAATGGACATGGACAACAAGCATAGATGACACGAGGAGAGAAGCTCTACATTTACTGGAATTACGACAGTAAGTCTGAGATGTAGATCGAGGTTTTCCTACTTGATCATCCTTGCTTCGGATATTCTATCTCCAATGACAGATTTCCCAGCCTGATTAGTGATCTGTGCTCTCATTTTCGTTTCAATGACTCTCCTTTACGCAAACTCAGCTGAAAATGCTCCTCAAGCTTTTTCTACCAGATATCTCTGAATTGGCATTTCATCTGATATCAAGTCTTAAGTCAGTGTTGATAAGATTCCATGTCTCCCAATGCAAAGTAAATCCAACCCATCTGGTCAGTGGACACTCCCCTCTGTCCTAGAAATTCCAGGGTCAGTAGCCATGTGCTAGTGATGTTTTTCCCAACCCTTATCAAATTTGGGCTCAAAGGCTTTATGCCAGGATATTGCCCCTGTCAGGGATCAATCTGCGAGCTTCTGGGTCAGTTGGGTTTACTTTATGTTGGGAGACATTTCACTAAGCCACTGTGTTGGAATCTAAACAGCATTTTGTTCTATAAGTAACACATAAGTTAAATTCTCAGATCATGTTATACAAACTGTATTGAATACTTGTAAGTAACATGTAAGTTAAATCTAGGTATTCATCATGAGTATTCTATGTGATTGTAAATATGGTGAATAGATGTATCTTCAGATTGTGTTATATGAACTGAGGGTACAGGACTGTGAGTAAGCAATATCTGTAAGGAAACAAAGCAGTCTTTCTGGTTACTTGTAGCCCTGACATTGTGTTGGAGTACCCGTCACACTTATCACACAATTGTTCTGCTCCAACACTCCTTACCACAAACTTGACCCTATTTGCATCTCTTCCTTGTGTTTGGAGTCAAGACATTCTGAGTATTTGCTGCAGGCATAGGAAAAGTGGTTTTGGCAAGGCTTTTGTAAATATATCTGTCATTGTCTCTGGTTCCAAGGTCTACTTTAGTAGACTGAGGTTTTACTACCTGCTTTGGCATGCATTTTGTCTTTGAAATTTTTGCCCCTCACATGATCTTGGCCATTGCCATGTCTCTGCCTCTACCAGCTATGTCCTCAAAATTTGCTCCCTTTCAGCTATCTTTACCAGCTATTACTACTGTAACGGAGTCATCCATGTTATTAGCGTCAACGGCGCTATAATCATTTAATAGAGTATTACATAAGATAACATCTTGTTTTCACTCTAAGTACTAGTCAAATCCGATACTGTGGTCTGATTTAGCACTTGTGTGATACACACAAGATAGTTCTAACTCGTAACTCAGGTTACATTTTTTTAAATCTTCTGCTATCAGCTTTTAAACTCTAGGCTTGTTACCGACTAGGCAACTATCATCAAAACCTCTCAATTTTCTGTTGGCATCACGTTGAAAACGTGCTTCCATGACTGGCTCTCTTGATCCGGATCCTCCGTTCCCAGCTGCAGACACAGGTGACCTACCTGTGCTTCAAGCTGTGAAGACGCAATCTGTGTCAGCATACCAACCTCCACCAAAGCGGGACGAAAAGATTCCTCACGATGTCAGCGCAAGCTTTGGAATGCCTGGTGGGCTATCCATATCACGGATGATGTCCATTGTACGACCTGGTGGTAAACCAGGAGAGAGATCCGCGGTCTCAGGAGTGTCGCTGCCAGCGAGCCAAATGCCTTCATTGATGTATCCGGTATTGCCCGAGAGCTCGTCAGCTCATTCTGAGGGTCAACCGGATATTACCCAGTACTTGGAAATGGTACAAGGCAGCATGTTTGCGCATAGTACTCCCTTCTGGACTGCACCTACTGAACGGCTTTTGGAATATGTGGCCGATGCGGCTACTGAACCGGGACCGTCGTCACTGATGACACAAGGACAGGCGCAAGGACCAGCAATAGTGGTCAGTAGGGAGGACGACAATGTCATAAGGTTAGAAAAGGCGTCAACAGCACCTGGACCTCAGACGATGAGGAAAGCAAAAGGTTGCATTCGACCTTGTCTATCCAGTTACAGCTGGTGTTGGACCGATATCCATTGGTCGCAAAGGAATCGATGCAAAAGCGTCTGCAGCTTTATGTAGTAAAGCACTTACAGTTGCTGGCTGCTAGGAGCCACGATGTACCCCGTGCAGATTCAAATGAATATATCGAATTGTTTGTGCGCATCTTCGAACTCGAAGTAGTGGAATACCTTAAGCGCAAAGCGGCGCGAGGGTCAGCAGTCTCAACGGCTACTCCAGCCGACTCAGTAGAATGTGAGATGAGTGTGCGCCAACGAGCGCCATTAATCGCGGACACGATGGAATTGCTCAATGTGCCTCGTCAGGCTAATGAGTCTCAGCAAGACTACGTTCAGCGTCAGAATGCTACAAACCATCAATGCATTGTTAGCGGAGTGCCTCAGCAGGCATTGTCTGAGGTAGAAACTGTAACGACAACTCCAGCAGAGCCAGAGGCACTACTTGCAGTGCAGGAGGTTAAGACACCTCGTAAGCAAGTTACAATCAAGGAAGAGATGGACGAAGTCCACATTCTTGATGAGCAAACGCGACCACGACGCGTAGTGCAACACGTCCACCTAGTGGACAACTGGAATGAACGCGTCAATTACCAGAGGATACGCAACCAGGACTTGCGCGATCATGGTGAGTCGTTAATTGATGACCAGGGGGTAGCCTTTGAAGAGTGTGAGGGTGTAACGCCTGTTGATGATATGCGGCAACAATTCGTGGCTCGGACAGCTGAACCGGACAGAGGTTCGGGTGGTAGTGATGATAGTAGTGGTCACTACGAATGGAGGGAGCCAAGTCGTCGCAATGACAATGGTGGAGGTCGTGATCGCAAAAATAACAATTGAGACGATAATAATTGTCGTGATAGTGGCAGGCAGGCTGGTGGATTACCAGCAGAGCAACAAGTGAGGCAACAGCTCACCCCACGGCTGGAAAGAGTGGCCAATGAGCACCTGTTTCGCAGTTCCCAGGCATTTTCGATGTCCGTGCCTCATGAATTGCGTGAAACTATGCCAGGAATGAATGAAGCGGTCAGGATCCATATGGATCATATGCATGACCATCTCACTTGTCTGGTGGATGACTCCCTTGGAGTCTGATTTAAGTTCCCTGCTGGGGTAAGTTCCCGTAAATCCGATGGTAAGCACATACGTGCATACGCTGAAGGACATAGGTTCTCTCAACTGAAGGACTGGGCCATGGATGTGTGCTACCACCTCGCAGCCTGCTGCTATGGTGGAGACGACATGGACCAGGAGAGGATATTTGTGCTACACGAATTTATAGAGGGAGAGGCTCGGAATTGGTTCCGTTGCCATGTTCTCCACATTAATCGCGACAAACTGCATTGGACATTTAAAGAAGTCCTGATAGGACTGTACAATTGTTTCGTCAATGCTGCTACGATGCAGGAAGCCTGTGATGCCTTTAGAAAGGCAGTGTATGATGCTAAGACTGACGTCCAGACCTTTTATGATGACCTGGTGGGTCATGCACAGAATATGGCCGTCTATCCAGACGAATACACTATTCACGAGACATTCCTGCACGGAATACCTGCAGACATGAGGAGAGCGTTGATACGCGATGACAATTTGTCTCCGAAGGTCAATACTGTGACCAAATTCTTGGCGTATGCCATCCGTTATGAGCAGTCGACACGGACAGCGAACCATTATGAGCAGCGGAGTTCCTGCCAAGGAACTGTGAACCGTCAGGCAGTGAAGGTGGGAACCTTCCTGGCCAAATGAATGGAGATGGAGAACAATCGCAATCCATGATTCGTTGTTTGTAAGACAATCTCTGGAGGCCAATGGCCTCGACTGAAGCCTGCTGGACAATTGCCAGCAAAGGATAGTTGACCCTTTTCAGGTCAGAATCAAGTAGCACCAAGAGGAGTGGTGGCGCCTGCAGCGTGTATGGCGGGCAAAACCGCTGGGGTTCTGGGAGCGGCCCAGAGAAGGCCTGCCGGGGATCCCTCAGCATGCTACAATTGTGGCAGGAGTGGACATTTCGCTAAGGAGTGTCCCGCCCCACCTAAGGCACACATCTGAGCAGCCCATACAGCTGTGGCACCGAGCAATGTTGTCAGTGACGATGAGAATGATGAGATCATTGACAAAACGGAGGAGGAGCTGCAAGTAGAGGCTGACAGGTCGGAAGTGGATGACGCCAAGAGCGTCCAGATTGATGGCAATGAATACGTCGCAGTGGACATGTATGACAGTGACTATTATGCTCGTGAGGATGAGGAAGAACACCTGTTTGCACTGACGGAGTGCCGTGGAGATCAGCGTGTCTGAATGAGACGCGTAACCCTGCAGAAGGCAATGAATAAGTTGCAGCAGCCACGATATACTCCTGAAGAGAAGGAGTGCCTGGTCACGTATGTTGATGTCAATGGACATCCGGCATGGACATTGTGGGACTCAGGGAGTACCACTACGGGCATTACGCCCCAGTTTGCTCCCGTCAACGCAATTCGCATTCATGAACTGGAGGAGCCATTGATGCTCCAGCTGGGGACTGTAGGAAGTTGCGCTATGGTACAGTTTGGCGCGGAAGTGAGAATAAAGACGTCAGGGACGTTGATGAGAGAATATGTGGATATAGCGAATTTTGATCACTACGATATGATCATCAGTACACCGTTCATGCGTAAGAACAAGGTGTCGCTGGATTTCGTGAACGACATGGTCGTTGTGAATGGTACGCCTTTGAAGGCGGAGAAAGTTGTGTTAAACGACACAGATGGTCGTTTGAGGTGCTATCGCACAACTGAAAAGCAGCGTGATGAACACAACTGACTAGATGGTCGCAGGAGAGCGACTGTACAGGAGGTGGAGGACAAACAACTGAAAAGCAGCGTGATGAACACAACTGACTAGATGGTCGCAGGAGAGCGACTGTACAGGAGGTGGAGGACGAACAGGTCCCACTGAAAAGCCTGCTGGCAGACTTGCCGGCTATACTGATGTCTGAGGAAGAGTTTCAAGGAACTCTGAAGAAGGGGAAGCACCCGGATGTGATTGGGTGTACCAATGGAAAGCCTAAACAGGCTGTACAGTGCAAGAATGAGCATGGTAGACGTGTGGTGGAGTCGCTGGAATGCCAGCTGACTAGCTCTCGAGTGAAGGTTGAGGATCTCGTCAAGGACGAGGTGTATAGTACGATGGGAACTGTGGGTAGCACTAGGTTGCTAATGGATCGACCAGTGCCTTGGCCAGGAGTGCAATGGGCGTATGACCCACGTATGCCATGGGAGTGGAATGAATTGGTAGCGTCAATGGTGACGCAGACTATGGGAAGGGTTCAGGCGACCCAGATGGAAGAAGTATACCATCATGCATGAGAGGACGAGATCTCCGAAACAATGGATATCGTATGTGATGGACTCTCATTGAAAGCGAGAAGTGTGCAGTCATCGTCAAGGACAACAAGAGTGGTAGATAGACAACCCATTGTAAGGTTGAACCCAGGAGATCTCACAGAAGAGCACGTACGTGCTTTACAGGAGCAATTTGAACCAAAGGTTCAACCACGTATAGCACACGTAGCAAAAGGGAAAGGTAAGGCTATGAGCCTTACAGAGGAGGATATTCCTCGACTGTGCCAGCAATGGCAACATGAGTTTGCTGATATTGTCAATGGAACAAAGGAAGAGCTTCCTCCATGGTGGGAGGTTAATCATGAGATTAACCTCATGAGTTTGCTGATATTGTCAATGGAACAAAGGAAGAGCTTCCTCCGTGGCGGGAGGTTAATCATGAGATTAACCTCATTGACAATAACAAGCAGTACAAGTATCATTTGCCTCGCTGCCCGCGAGCACTACAGGATCAACTTTGTGAAAAGACAAATAGATACATAAACGCAAAGTGGTGGGAACCACGACCAGCGGTGCAAGCTGCACCATTACTTTGTATTCCCAAGAAGGATGGAACGTTAAGGACTGCATTGGATGCGCAACAGCGCAATGATAATACAGTCAAGGATGTGACACCTCTTCCAGATCAGGAAGTAATACGAGAAGATGTCGTGACAGCAAAGTATAGGTCGAAAATCGACCTCACAGACGCGTACGAACATGTTTGCATACACGAAGAGGATATACCAAAGACGCTGTTCTTGTCCCTGATGGGGACGTTTGTGAGTAACATCATGCAGATTGGTGATTGTAATGCACCGGCGACATTTCAGAGGTTAATGACCTCAATCTTCCGAGATGTAATCAGGAAGTTTATGCACGTCTATTTAGACAATATATTCATATTTTCTGACACCATTGAGGAGCATGAGCAGCACCTACGAGTCGTATTTGAATGGCTATGGAAGGCCAGTCTCTATCTCAAATGGAAGAAGTGCGAGTTGTACGCAACGAGTATAGATTGTCTCGGTCACGTCATTGACAAGAAGGGCATTCACCCGGATACAGATAAGCTCAACCGAATCTGAGAGTGGTGTACTCCACGCACATATAATGATATCCAACAATTTGTCGGACTTGTGAACTATATTGGCAACTTCTTGCCAGACATCACCGCATACACAGGGCCACTTATGGCCATGACCCAGAATGGGTCCCCTTTTCACTGGAGACCGCTGCATCAGCAGTGTTTTGAGATGATTAAGCGCATATGCGTGAAGATGCCAGTCATCCAGCCAGTTGATCCATGCATCAACGAGCCCATCTGGCTCATATGCGATGCGTCGAAGACTGGGGTTGGGGCCATGTTTGGCCAAGGTAAAACGTGGCAGACATGCCAACCAGCGGTATTTATGTCCCATAAATTCACTGCTGCTCAGCAGAATTATGCTGTACATGAGTTAGAAACACTCGCTATCCTGGAGGCCCTCCTAAAATGGGAGGATAAACTGATGGGATATAAGATCCACGTCATTACGGATTACAAAGCACTAGAGTTCTTCAAGACTCAGGTGCACCTATCTCCACGACAACGGCGCTGGATTGACTACATGTCACGGTATCAGTTCGACATCACCTATGTAAAAGGTGAATTGAACAAAGTTGCGGATTGCCTGTCTCAATATTTTGAGAGTGATACTCGAGATGACGTCCATGAGTAAAAGGTGAATTGAACAAAGTTGCGGATTGCCTGTCTCAATATTTTGAGAGTGATACTCGAGATGACGTCCATGACGCGCATGACTATGTCCAGGCGGACAAACGTATTGACCCAGAGGGCAAAGATTTGCCTCTGCATCGGTTCCACGAAATCAGGGAACATAGGGTCGAGCTACGGGCCATGCGAGCGCAAGAAACACGTCACAGTAAGCAACTGCATGAACAGCAAGAGACTCGCGATATCAAGGCCCAGGTGCTAGTGGATCATGAGGCCCCTCAGCCAAGTGAAGAGACGAGGCAAGGGGTGCCTAATGAGAGGTACTGATATGATGCTCCAGCAAGCGCTGGAGTCACAGGACCATACGCCTGCACCGGCCAACTTAGGCAATGCGCAATTCTGCACACGTATCCAGCAAGGATACAAGGATGATAATCTCTTCTTAGAGATTTTGAACAATATCCAAGCGCATCTGCCCTTCAAGGTGGAGCAGCAGCTCGTCTACCTTACCAGAGCCATGGGGTCCAAAGTCATCTGCATTCCCCAGGAGAGGTCGCTGATTACGACTATCCTGGAC
The DNA here is from genome assembly GCA_027475525.1 of Macrolepiota albuminosa. Taxonomy (NCBI): domain Eukaryota; kingdom Fungi; phylum Basidiomycota; class Agaricomycetes; order Agaricales; family Agaricaceae; genus Macrolepiota; species Macrolepiota albuminosa. The sequence continues at coordinate 311,113 of JAMWFC010000116.1, forward strand.
CAGGCCCATAGATTAGTGGGCCACTTCGGAACTCAGAAAATGCTGGACTATGTGCGGCGCTAGTACTGGTGGCCGCAAATGGCCAAAGAGATGAGCCAATTTTGCTCGACATGTGAGCTATGTCAACAGTCAAAAGTATCGACATTGAAGCCACCGGGAAAGCTTCACTCGCTACCTATACCGGTCAAACCTTGGGATTCAATTGGGATGGACTTTATAGGTCTGTTCCCCGAGTCGAAAGGCTTTAACTACCTTTGGGTAGTGATCTGCCGAATGACCAGTATGGTCCATCTCATCCCGGTGAGAACTACCATGACAGCGTCGGACTTGTCGTGGATCTATCTCAAGGAGATAGTACGCCTCCATGGACTGCCAAGTTCGATCGTAAGCGATCGAGATGCTAAGTTCACTTCCAAATGGTGGAAGGAGTTGCACAAACTGCTAGGAGCAAAGTTGCTCATGTCAACATCGTTTCATCCGCAAACAGATGGTCAAACTGAACGTGCAAATAGAAATATTGCGCAAATATTGCGAGCATTCGTACATCCTGATCAGAAGGACTGGGTGGATAGATGTCCACTCATGGAATTTGCGATAAACGTGAGCATATCAGAAACTACAGGGTACTCACCCTTTGAACTCAACAATGGCTACATGCCATCCATGATTCGTGAACTCCGTACAGACAAAGCTATTCATGTGGGAGTAAAGCAGTTTGTGTGCAATGCGCTAGGGAACTTGGCAGAGGCCCATGATGTGATTATAGAATTGCATGTATGGCAGACCAAACATGCAAATAATCACAGACGTGATGAACCGGACATCAAGAAAGGAAACCTAGTTGTACCTTTCTACAAAGAACTTGAACCTGCTGAAAGGCAGAGCAAGTAAGTTGTGTCCAAAGTGGATTGGACCATATAAGGTCCTTGAGGCGGAGCCAAGCACGTCTAACTACGTGCTGGAACTACCCCATGCGCTGCAAGCACGCAGGATAGTTCCCAAATTTCATGTGTCGCTATTGCAACCATATATGGCCAGTAGTGATGCGCTCTTCCCTAATCGCGCAACTCCAGAGCCGTATGACTTTGGAACTGGCAATGACCAGGAGTGGTTTGTAGATGACCTCATAGGTCACCGGTGGACAAAAGGAAACCTCGAATTCGAGGTAAGGTGGAGCTTAAGTGATACTACCTGGGAACCACTAGTGAACTGCAAAGACCTTGCAGCGATGGACAGATACCTGGAGTTGCAGGGCGTGAAACACCCTCAACAGCTAGCAAAACGCGCATAACGCACGTGTGGTGTTGGAATGTGGACGAAGTCCACTTTGATAGCCGGTGACTAACCGGGTTTTTTTCTTTCTTTTATCAGCCTCAATACACGTAGTCTACGTGTCTAGTGAAAATGGCCTATTGGGGGCCGCAAAAGAGTGATCAGAGCCGGCAAGGCTCTAGTGGAGGGGGGAGACCCCCGAATATACAAATGTCGACTCAGTACCAGAGGCAGCTGCCATATCTGGCAGCAAGCCAGTTTTAGTCAGCGGGCATGGCCTATCCAGGCCGCGAGGAGCCGCTGCCATACCAAACACCCCTCCACTCGCAGGAGATGGAGGTCGATGACGAAGGGCGCTATGGGCGCCCAGAGGACAGCACGCGCCGCAAGCGCTATTACCAGGAACCATCGCCACACTTGTCCGTGTCGCATCTGACGTATGCGGGTGTGGTGACGGGGCCGCCGTCAGTGCCATGGGCGCATCGGCCTGTGGCTGAGTTGTATGAGGAGCGCAGAGGTTAGCAGTGCCAGACATGCTGTTGGGCAGACTGGAAGCAGCGGGACAGCCAGTCCCTGCAACTGCATCCTTCCTGCAGGACAGTTTGGCTGTGATGGTGATGGAAGGATTGCTCGACCAGATCAAGCTGATGAAGAGGCAGCGCGTCGTAGCGCTGGAACAGATCAAACACGCATCTAAGCACAAAATTGCAACAGTTGAGGAACCGACCTCTGAGGTTAAGAGGGCCAAATATCAGCCTAGTCGACTGGTCGACCTGCCATGGGCAAGGATGTCGTTGGATGCGCAATTCGCATGCCATGAGCAGCCTGCTCAGACCGTTGCTTTGTCATCACGGTTACCTGAGTCAGGCCCTCAGGCTTCCTCAGAGTCGCTGGCTGCAGTCAGTGAACCCTTGGCAGGCCTGTCCCTGGGTCAGCAGGAAACCGCATCATCCCGGGCCCCACCTAGGGGGTCCAAACCCGTCGCTGTGGCACCAAGAGTGCCCACTATTGTTATGCCTCGAGCTGAGCCTGGAGGGAGGACTCTGGTGTGAAATGCGCCTGCCCCTCTGGTGGCTCAGCCACCATTCGAATCATCCGCCCTGGCCAAGTCGGGGTCGGTACACCAATGTCAAGGCCGTAAGCCTCCTCTTGATGCCTCCAAGCTGGAGGTGATAGAGTTCCCGGCTGGCATTCCTGCACAGGCCAGGAAGGCCTCAATGTTGTTCTTGTTGCCCGTTACCGTGCTGGCACTGCAGGCACACTTTCCCATAGTCATCTTGACCACCGACCCTCGCTCTCCTGAGCAATATGATGGTCTGGTGGTGATCTCGAAGAATTGTCCCATGCCTGAAAAAGGCAAAGCACCTGTGGCCTCCTTATCCGACGAGAGCGACTATGGAGAGTCGAGCTCGGAGCATGAGGAGGAGGCAGAGGAAGGGGAATTGGCAGCGGACCAATTCCAGTGAGTATCGCGCAATAAGCGCATTGCAAAAAAGAAGGCGATCTGCGCCAAGGAGCTGCATGCCCTCAAACAGAGGGCCGAGGATGAGTTCTCGGGGAGAATCCCCAATGGATTGGGGGTGAAGGTGTGGGGACTGCTCGATATCAAGCACACAAACTCGTGCTTCAGAGGAGCACTCAGCCACTGCACATATTATTCATATCATTCGAACACTGTGCTGTTGGGAGCCGAGGCTAATCGGGCAGCGGTGTATGAGTTTTCTTCTGGGCACCGTGCTGGCATTCCTGCCAGCATTGTTTACAAGTATTCTCCTCGCGGCCTTCCTCGCACGCCATTAGAGCTAGATTGGCTCTACAAATATTACTCAAACGAGCATGCTCCCCATCGCGACTGGGTTACCGCCTACCTCCTCATTACAGAGCTTCAGATGTTCACCCAGCGAACCAATGAGTCATTACATGACCAAACAATGATGCTCCTGATGAAGGACCCGCGCTATCAAGACCTTGTCAACCCAGCCCAGGAGACAGACGACCTTGCGCTCATCGAGTGCCGACACATTCCGGGGCGCTTCCTGCGCACAAAAGAAGATGGCTCAACTGCACTACACGTAATGCGCGCTCAAGACCCATCCACACCGTTTGACCTGGATCAGCTTGCGCAGTACGCGCTGATCTTTGGACGTCCTGGTTTGGAAAACATGTACCAAGGCATTGCGGTTGATCATGCCTACCGCATGCACTGGCAAACCCTCTTCGGGTTCGCCTTGTGTCAAGCTCTTTGCGCTAACAGCGCAGCCAAGCCCGTGATTGTGCGGCGCATGATCCTCGTCATGGCCTGCCTGGGTTTGTACCGTGAGGCTATTGCCTCATATAATGACATGTTCCCCGACCAGCTGTTCGAGCCCCAGAGAGGGCCCCAGCTGGAACTCCACCCTGTGCACGTCCCCGACGACTCTGCACGGAACTTCTTAGATGACAACGTGCTACACGTCTTATTGCACAATCAGATACCTGCCGACTGGGTGGACCACACGTATACCTACGGCGTGGTCTTCCTGGAACAGCAGTTCCACGCCCCCACAATGTCTATAGACATCTTTCGCCAAATTGATGACGAGCACATGGAGCGCTTGAACGAATATGGTACCCCCCCACAATTCCACAATGGGATGGATGGCGGGAGATGACCGAAGATGATCATTATCATCTTATGTTCAAGCATGATGAGGAGAGTCGTCTTCCCAAGAACTCCGAGGCCAATGGCCTCTACTACCTCATCGGCATGGACCTGAACCAGGTCCACCTTCTAAAGCACCTGGCAGTGCATAACATGCCTGCAGCCGACGCAGACCCAAGCCGGGTCAATCTCATACCACGCATGGCGGCGCATGGTACGCTACCCACCAATGTTTCAGCAATTAATGTCGCACTAACTGATTCTATGGTAGTAGACACGCCTGTAGTCGAGGGGCCTATCACTCCACTGAGGACGGAATCGGCACCTCCCCCTCCCGTGATTAACGTCGCACTGGAGGAGGAGTCAATGGTGACTGAGACGGGCGCTGGTGCGGGAGCATTGTCAGACAGGTCTTAGACCCATAAATTGTTGTGTAGGTACTTCCGAGTATTTCACTCGAACCATTCCAGCTGATACGCACTCTAGAGTCGCATGTATATACAGCGGACCCAGAGGAGGGGTCACTCTCTTTTTGTTTTTTTTTATTATTTGTTTATATATAAACATGTCCCACCTACTGCTGGTGCAACCTGCGCTCTTGTCTGATAAGGACTGCTTCCTATTGTGTCCAGAAGACACATCTACACTGCACATAAATGCTAACGCTGTGCAGCCACGCAATACACATGTTATTCATCTGTTGTTTGCACTATCGTGCATCCTTTATCTTGCTCCACCTCCCTTCCTAAAGACCAAGTATTCAGTCTCATTGGGGGGTATGTAACGGAGTCATCTGTGTTATTAGCGTCAACGACACTATAATCATTTAATAGAGTATTACATAAGATAACATCTTGTTTTCACTCTAAGTACTAGTCAAATCCTCAACGACACTATAATCATTTAATAGAGTATTACATAAGATAACATCTTGTTTTCACTCTAAGTACTAGTCAAATCCGATACTGCGGTCTGATTTAGCACTTGTGTGATACACACAAGATAGTTTTAACTCGTAACTCAGGTTACAACTACCATGTCCTTGATATTTGCTCCTTTTTGGCTATCTTTACTGGCTATTACTACTGGCTATTACTACCATGTCCTTGATATTTGCTCCCTTTCAGCTATCTTTACCGGCTATTACTATCAATCCCATCAGGCTTACTATACAGCACTGTCCTGAAGCACCACTGCAGCTGGTACTATTATAATATGTGGATTTGACAGAACCATCATTCAAGGAAAAGCAACTGGCACACTATACCAGGAGTTCCAGGATTTGGAGTTGCTGGATGAGATAACAAGGCTGAGATATGTAGGGAAGCTGCTAAAGGGTTTCTATGATGCTCCAAGATGGTCTGATTTGATAGCATCATTTAGACAATGCAAAAGTGACACCTACTTTCCTCCTCATTTGCATCTGTCTCTGAGATGGGGTAAAAATGATCGATTTGATGATTCAGGGTACATAGACATGAATTGGCATATAATATCAAGAGAAAGGCCACTACAAGAAAGCTCATTGTCCAAAAACACTTTCATTCCTGCCAGAGGGGCCAAGGTATATAAGGATCCATATAGCACAGGAAAATGGAAGATACAGAAAGACATTGAGCATGGTCCAAGCAAACACCAACGGTTGAGTCATGCAGATAGTCTGTCTATTTTGCAAGGTACTTGTCCCCTCTTTGCCTGTTCATGGAAGCTGAACAGTTGTGCATATAATTCTGTATTGTCTATTATATACAACTTATGGCAAAAAGACCCTCTAGAATAGTCTCAAAAGCTTAGTGCCTTGAGCCTGTGTCTAAACAAACATCTAGTGAAAGATTTCCATAGTATCACTCCAGGAGATCATGAGGCTCTTGGAGAGACCAGGGAATGGCTTCAGACCAAGCTGTCTCAAAGGAATCACAGAGAGTTCCCATTTGGTGAATACACATCTGTACACTCTTTGATTAATGAACTGTCTGTCAACATGTCAGATGTGCTTGATTCATTTATGGTCTGTCCAGCTCACCATGCCACGGCTCATCAGAGAGTTAAATTAAAATCAGTAATGATCATACTGATGCCAGGAAGACCATCCATTCATGAGCATGTTGACAAATTTTGGTGCTATACAAGCACAAGGTGTGATTTGTGTGTAAGACAACTAATCAAGGTTTCTCAGTTTCTGATGGCCCCTCCAATTATCTATTTCGATATATCAAGTGTATCAGTTGACATGGATAAGAGGCTTGAAATCATAATGATTGATTCTTTGAATGTGACTAAGTACACACTAAAAGGAGTTATATATTTTAGCAACTCTCATTTTTTAAGCCGCTTCGTATCTTCATCCAACAAATCTTGGCATCATGACGGATTGACAACTGAATATAAAATGATAAAGGAAAGTGAATCTATGAGCTTGATTGATATGTCAAAGTGCAATTCCAGAACAGCCACGTTGGCTGTATATATTAGGACAGATTGATCACATCAATGGAAGTGGCAAATTACATAAACAACTGCTGGAGCAATGGCTTATATAAACAACTGCTGGAGCAACAGCTTACATAAACCACCACTGGAGTGACAGCTTACAGAACAGCAGGTTACTCTAGCTTGACATAAATACTGGCTTGAGCATTTTTACTGGCTTCTGCACAGTAAACAACTTAATAATCTTGTTTGTTTCAGACACTGGAGACTATGCCATCTTGTTTGATGGTCTACATGACATTGGGTTTATACTAAAAAAAAACAGGCAGCAACATAAACTACAATAAAAAACAAACACTACAATTGTCGGATTTGCTTAGCAGCTAAATTAAGTGAATGAATACAATATTGATACCTGTACCAAGCAACTTACCAGGCTTGTCCAATGATTTATCTTTACTGCTTAAGCTACTTGAAGTATCACTTGCTTTGGAACTACAGAAGGTCATATTTCTTGAGCTACTCGATGTATCACTTGCTTGGCTAGGACTATGGGGCATATCTGTAAGAGTGAGAACTGGAGATTTGGGGGGGGTGTTGCTGATATAACCAGACTCAGGGCAGGCATTGTAAGTTTTCAATTCATTGACAAAAAATAAGACAAGTTAGCATCTTCTTTACATCAGGGATTGAAATTTATAAGTGTGACACCGATGATGACGCCAACTGTGGTTGGGTGCGCTGGACGTATACGCAGTACAACACCGTCTCCAGTGCTTGGCATGCATAGTTATGAGGAGTTCCGACAGAGTCTTGGTATGCTCGAGCAAAGGTGATAAAACGACGTGCTAGATGATAGCGCCTCGTGTGCTACCTGACAAACGGTAAGCGTCATAGTTTACACAAAGATATAGAAGACAAAGTGAATAGCGCAGCGTAGCGTGCCTGTAGGTGGCACCGTAAACGACAAAGACAGGATAAACAAGGCTAGCGCCCAACTTAGTGACAAAGTTTGAGCGAGCTAGCGCGATTTGAACGCTAAGGGTAACTTGGGTGCTCAAGAGGTTACGATTTGTTGCTATGTACATCCCAAGTAGCTATCTTTTATACTATGCGCTATTATATTTTTAAAATGAGTCCATTAGCGGTGCTACCAATTAGCGCCTCTCCTCGTGGTTGTAGCTAACGGTGACCTGTCAACAGCAACCGGTATGCATAGGGCAACGGCGACCAATGGTGTTATAGCCCATTGGCTACAGCAACTCCAAACTGACTTAAATTTTTGTAGGAATCTGCTCACTTTTTAGTATAATTCCGATTGGCCAGGCCTTTGGTGGGGTATGGTTGGAAAATCCTTGACAGACGCCGTGAGTTCTGCTGCCAGCGCTAAATCTAGTATCAATTTTTGATGAATAGAATGTCAGGCTAGAGTATATTCTGTTCTGTCACTGTTGATTCTTTAGACTTCTGATTAAAGTGCCTCATCCAATGGCAGCGCCTAATGCTAACCCCTTTATGGAACTGATTGGGGTTTGGTCAAAGTCATGTCTCCGCCGTCTTGCTAGTGCCCAGAGTCTCTGGTCTCCTAATCCTCCAAGGTCAATAAATGGTATATGCTGAAGGCCTGGTCATAGTAGTTAAGACTGATAACCAGCACCTATAATTGAGTGCCAAGATCCGTGGTTTCCTGTATCCAAGAGGATCGCTAGGATCTCAAGTATAGCCTGTGTCCATAGACCTGTAGTGTACTCCTTGATGCGCTCAGTCCGAGTAGAAGCCTATTACTGAGTTGGCATACAATCGTGAAATTCTGCCAAACATAACTGTCAATGTATGGATAAGCTGAGGAAGTATGAAAAATGTCAGAGCTTAGACACAGAAAGCACTCATGGAAGTCAACCATTGGAACTTTGCAAATAATGTATCGGCTGCCCCTTCAGGCAAACATTGATTCAGCAGAATCAATATTAGAAGCATCAAGATGTGGGCAGACAAGGGTGTATGCCTTCCAGGCAGGTCCATCATAGAGGATAGATTGGATGTTGATACAAGTTGTTGATGGGGGGGCGTCTGCATCAGAACCATGTATATGATTTAGCCATGCAATTTTTTTGTAGTGCATAAGTACACAAGCATGAGTAGCCAGGAACTGAGACAATATGTATTCAAGTGCAGGCAGACCCATTATGATACTGCTATCAGACTTGCTTTTGAGTTTGTGACTGGAGAAGATCTAGTACATCAGCCTTCACATGTGGACCTGGGTTTTGATAGACACCTCAAAGGATTAAAAATTGCCGTTCCAAGCATAGTCTGAAGACACAAGTGCATCATGCAATTCAAAATAATTGCATAGATGAAGAAGTATCAGCACACCGTCCCATGAGTTTGTGTTTGGAACGTAACTATTATTATAATCTGCACATACATGAATGGTATAAACAGATGTGATAATGACTTTACATACTATGTTTGGTTACCAAATTACTAAAAACAAATACAAAATATGTGAGGAGGCACATCAGCACCATGTCTGAGGCAGGGCTATGGTCTGTGTTGAATATTGATGTCAAAGCAATGTAATGGTGATATAAGCCGATTATCGAGGCAGCAAGAGTTGATGTATTGTAGAAATGACCCCCACAGCATATTGTAGATATTGAAGTAACTACAGCATGAGGTAAACATGGGCATATGATGCTGTAATAATACATTATCAGTAAATAAGACAAGGAAAAGAAATAACCAGTGGACAAACAGCATGGAACCTGGCTGCAGAACAAGGAGCTCAACATCCAACTTTTCATTGTTTGGCTTTCTGGTGTAGAAATTGTTAACATAGAGATCCCATGCTCTAAAGTCATCATAATTTCCAGATTTGGGCGCCGCCACAAACCACAACTTTGTGCTAGTCTCAATGAAGACGAATGTAGCAAATTCATTGGCGTTGATGTGCCAATAATGGTGGGTGCCACTGGTGGATGCAAGATTTCATTGCATGTCAGAAATTAGATAAAAATTGTCCACTTTACAGTACCTGTGACCTTGAACTTTTCCCCAGACAGCCGAGTCACTCAAAAATAGGAGGCAGGGATATCCAAAGCATTTAATGATCTTGGATACAAAGATTCCAGTGTTCTTAAAAAATCTCAAGGGGTTGCATGCTTGAAATGTTTGGTACCAGGTATAGTGAAATCTGCGAAAAAAAAATTAAAATTAAAGATAATAATAATAATACAAAGGAGCTTAAATGTATCATGCACCTGAATAACATTGTTCAAGATGCATATGTCTGATAAGGAGTATGCATTGAAGCCCAGGTCAATATGCTAGTCCTCAATAACATAAATACAAGAATGCGATGTCAATGTATTTGAGAGAACAAGTGGAGAGGAAGAGTGATACTCAGTTTGAGTCATCATCTTCATAGATGAGGATCGATCTCAATGAGCAACAGATGCAGCATACAATCTGCAAAACCAAACAAGGTTCCTGTTGAGCTACAGAGCAGTGAACAATCTGCAAAACCAAACAAGGTTCCTGTTGAGCTACAGAGCAGTGAATGGAAGGTTACTAGAACGGAATAGAATATATACGCACATGAAGTTTTGATGTGTACTCAAATATCCCATCGCTGCCAGACAATGGTATCTGTACAGTGTCTCCTTCACAGAGAATCCATGATTCTGAGAGATCAAGACAATTTGGAACTTTGACGGTATAGCTATTCTCATCATCCTGAACTCAGAATCACAGTCAGTTGATCAACACATAGACAGTAACTCACCATAGACTCAAGAATCAGGTCAATGTACAGTGGCTCAAAAAACTGTCCCAATGTTTCATACTTTTTGAAAGATGACATTGGCATGAAGGATGGGAAGTATGTAAAATTCTGATTAAATCATGTAAAATACTATGGCATCGTAGCTACAGAATGAATTTAGGTTTATGTAATCAAGATCAAAACTGATGGAGCAATAGCCATTTTAAAATATTCACTCATTGGGACAGTTTTTTGAGCATCTCTAATTTTTCAGGTTTATCTCTATTTTACTCAGAAATAAAGAGTAAGTTGCATGTGAAAATATAAACAAAGTCATGTGACCATGTTTAGATATATTTGGGAGTAGTTCAAGCTGGTTGAACCACATCTTGACCTTCAACCACTATCATGAAACCTATTCCTTCTGCACAACACTCTACTGTTGTTTCTCTTCTTGCTCAAGGGTATTCTCTGGTCAGATTGGGGCTCAAACTGGTCTAAGGAAGTCTACTACTAGGAGGATTGGTAAAGAGTTGGAGATGGACAAGGAAAACCATCCTGGAGGCCATCCTGCTAAGCTTACTCCATGTGATAAACAGGCTATTGTTCGACAAATCTCAACTGGGAGACTTGATACAGCTGTCCAGGCCACTAATTTTATCAACAACATCATTTCCAACCCTGTCTCTTCCAAGACTGTCTGGAATGTGTTGAAGGAGGAGGGGTATTGGTCTGCTACCAAGAGAAAAGTTCTTATGCTCAAAGCTAAACATTGACAACTACAGCTTAAATGGGCTCAGAAGCATCAGAACTGGACTATAGAGGACTGGAAAAGAGTGTTGTGGACAGATGAGACAAAGATTAACAGGATTGGGTCAGATGGGAAGCAGTATGTGTGGAAGCTACAAGGAGAAGACATTTCAGACTGAACAACTACACCTACTGTGAAGCATGGAGGAGGGAATAATCTCATGGTATGGGGCTGTATGAGTTGGAATGGGATAGAAAAGCTTGTAGAGGTGGTGGGGATCATGAATGCAGAGCAGTACTGTGAAATTTTAGATGATGGAGCAAAGGAAAACTTTGAGAAGTTGGAGATGGAGGAGGGTGCCCACTACTTTCAACAGACAATGACTCCAAACACAACTCCAAGAGGGCTGACAAGTGGTTTGAGGACAACAACTTTAATGTCCTTTGGTGGCCAGCCCAATCCCCTGATCTCAACCCTATTGAACATCTCTGGGAGTACCTCAAAGAGCAACTTAGGCAATATGAAACACCTCCTTATGGTGTGCATGAATTATAGGAGAGGGTTGCAAAGGAGTGGGATGAAATACCACCAGAGGTATGCCAAAGACTAATAGAAAGCATGCCTAGAAGGATTCAAGCAGTTATCAAGGCAAATGGAGGACATACAAAGTACTAGATACTAAAATTAGAGATGCTCAAAAAACTGTCCCAATGAGTGAATATTTTAAAATGGCTATTGCTCCATCAGTTTTGATTTTGATTACATAAACCTACATTCATTTTGTAGCTACGATGCCATAGTATTTTACATGATTTAATCAAAATTTTATGTACTTCCCATCCTTCATGCCAATGTCATCTTTCAAAAAGTATGAAACATTGGGACAGTTTTTTGAGCCACTGTACCTTCAATCCATCTCAACATTTTCAAGAGGTGAAGCAACTGCTGTTACCTTAGCGGAGTCATTGGAGGAATTGCTAGCACTATCTGAGTCTATCATGGGAGGCTCGCTAGTGCTATCTGAGTCCACATGAGCCTTACTTGTATAATTTCTTTTTCTTTTTCTAGACGTCAAGGATGCCATACTACATTGCTTGTTTTTGGCTGCAATATGCGCTGACTTTTTCTCCAGTTTAGAAGTAGGCAAATTGTTGTTAACTGCTGTCTCAGAGGCATTGTCTAAAGTTAGTGAACCAATACTAGTAACTATGGGTGTCACCTGTTTTTTATCTGGTGCTTCTGTACTAGAAAGAAATGGTGCCATATTGGAATTAGTATGATCAACCTCACCAGCACCTGCAGGGAAATTCTCAATGTCACAATTCAAAACATTGGATGCTACATCCATGAGATCCGGATCAGGAAAATCCTCAACTTCACGATTTAAAATAACGGACAACACATCTATAGCATCTTTTAAGACACAGACATTATTTGGAGAGGAAGGTATATTGGTTAACTGGTTATGGTTTTTGGATCCTGTGAGGTCTTCCAATGCATGATCGAGTGCATCTGTACAAGGAGATGGATGAAGGCGGAAATCCTCAGCATTGTTATTGGAGATATCAGATGACATGTCCATAAGGTCTCTAAAGCAATAATGCTATTTGGAGAAGCAGTCAAATTGCCCAAATTTTCAGGTCATGTAGGTGAAGACTGCTTATTACTATGAGGCTTGTCTTCAACAGTTGAATGAGGAAAATCGACATGACCTGATGGGCTTGCTGAGCAATTAGGGGGTTCTGATAAGTCAACAAGGAATGGAATAGGTCCAAACAAGAGGCTTGCATCAATATCTTATTTGGCTTTGTTGCTTATTGAAGTGGTCAATGCAGCAGTCAAAACAACATGTGAAGCATTACATAGATGCTTCTCAGAAGGTGAAAGGACAGATATGATTTCAATCCAAGCAGGAGCTGTTTTGTTGATTTGATCAGTTATAGTATTCAAAGCAGATGACAGCTTGGTTAGCAGGTCACCACCCTGAGCTGCCAAGAACAACACTCTCTACAATGCTCAATCTGCCTCAACAATGATACGTGGACATTCCAGCCCACTAACATGCCTCCAAAGCTTTAAAAGCAATCAGAGCTGCTCAAACAAAATAAAATGTATATCAATTTACCTGTAGCAGGAAGTCTTTACTGGTTAGTGTACCATATTTGTGAGGAAGAAGTAACATGAGGGGAAATATGAGCAATGCTAAATAAAGGGAGTTGTGCATAATAGTTAAGCAACCATATGAACTGGCCCTATCAATGGCACTGCCATGCATGGTATAGAGGTATTTTAATTGGTTTTGATTGCTAGACTGCTTTTGCTATACACAATAAAGACAATGAGCAGACATTATAATAAGGACAAGAAGAAAAATACTCATCAACAATGATATCTTCGATTGCCATAATATTGGACAGTAAATAAAGATTACTCTGAGGCAACTTTAATGGATATTCATTCACTCATTCAATTAAAATTACCTTCAATAAACAACTCAGATATAACACCACATTAGTAAAATTAATTATGGTGTTTTGAACACCTTTATTGCTGACCTGAGAAGTGAGTTTGGAGTACAGCTTCATGCAAGGACCCATAAACTTGGGAGTGAGATGGTCTCTCAGTTGTTGTTCTCTAGATTCAGCATTTATTTTTTTAAAATATTGTATGAGGTTTTTATGGAATTTTCCAATAAGATTTGGGAGTGAGTTCAAAGGGTTTACTGGCTAAAATACAAACTCAAACAATGAAATAAATAGTAGGGATGAACCTACTGAATAGCTATTTTCTATCATCAGCTCTGAGGTTTGTGGAGAGTGCATCTCATCCTCACATACAAGCATGTATATGTTGAGTACACAATATGACAAAATAACTTTGAAAAAGGCTTTAAGTGCCTTATTTTTTGGTACACAATAAACAGAGACATCATTTATAGTATCTTAAAATATGGAGAATACGTCTGAACAGCTAGCAAGAGAAATATTCACATGTGCAAGTGCTTTAAATAAGTCAGCAAAGCATGCATAAAGAATATCTAATCAACTTGCCACCACAGATGTGCTGTCAAAGTAAGAAGACAGGTTATAAGTGTTAGGAATAACATCTGAATACCATGAGTGATTGTAAAACTTAGAGTTATTGAAGTAAGGGTGGTGAGATGATATTGTACCATTTATGGTGACAATTGCAGAACAAGAACAGATGTGGACAATCAAACACAAATCATACAACAACAATAAACATACACAATTATTTGTCATCCACTGCTGGAGCTAAGACCGCTATGATTGGCATTTTCTGATGGAACATGTTTCTGGAACCAGTGGTTTATTCTAGAATAAAGTGGAAGACTTTAGATAATGTGACATGACAGATCTGTGGCAATCTCCATGCAACTATGAGCAGTTTTGTTGTCAGCCATGGAGTCTTAAGCATGCATTGTTGGCATTCAAAGTGCTAGGTATGTCTCCTCCTACCTGCATGATTATATATTTCAAAAACTTCATATAGTCCTCCTAGCAGGTTATATGTAGCCAATCCCAAATGTGAGTAAAGTCAGCATATAAATAAAGGGCTCTACATGTCTCCAGAACTACAATGCAGTTCATTCTTATTAATTCTTTCCATGTTTGATAGCATTGACATCATTGGGTTACAGCTGATTATAAGCTTTGAAGTTGGTAATTGAATATTCTATGTCTCACCCACATAAGAAGAATATAAAGTATAAAAATTTACTCACTTCTCCTTCCTCCCACAGACACATTCATATTCTGCCTGCACTGCAGCAAAGCAGGCAACACAGCTTATCTAACCATGATACTATTTTCTCCATCTTTCAGGGTAAATTACAAGTAAAAACTCAACAGGGTATCATCAGACCTGATTTAGACAAAAAATGAAAAGCTCTGATTTGATATTGACAGAGGCATGAAGCTGTCCCTTCCTTTTCTTTAATAACAAACATTTGTTTATTATCCATTATTCTACTAAATATCAAGAGATCAGAGCCACCGGTTTCATTTCTTGCCCTCAATCTTCTACTCTACACCTCTGTTCTCAAATGCAGTAGAGAAGAAAATCATTTACACTAGTTTCTATTCAATATTGGCAAATTATAATGGTAAAAAGCGTAGGTATGGCCAAGACTATCTTCTGGGTATTAAATTTGTGCTAGAGCTGTAGAACCATGCATAACTCTTGGATATGGCCAGGACCATCCTCTTGGTGCTAGATTTGTGCTAGAGCCTGTAGAATTCACTACTTTACATTATTCCAGCCATACCTTCAGCGTCTAGACTAGCATTGATGACAACTCATCTTACTACATTATATTCTCTCAGAAGACTCACTTTCTATACCAACCTCTGTACATGCTCTTGAAAATGATAACCTAGAAACAACAACCTCCTAACCTTTGACCATGATAGGAAACATATCACAATACCCTCTATGTATATGAGTTTGAAGTATGACAATTTGAATGCTATTATCATGCACTCCTTGAGAATTATAGGACACCTGGAATCTATCTATCATGGACAACAAACTTATACTCTTCTGTTTGCCACCTGCTGCCCAAACAATGAGAACCTTTCTGCTACTGATGCGTGGGCAGGTGTTTGTGATGAAATGCTGCATCAGACTTGTTAACTGCACCTAAATTCATCATTTTGACTCCAGAACGTGCATTAAAGCCCAAGTCCATGTGCAGATGCTCCAAGAACAATGCAGGGGCTAATAAAAAGCCAATGGTAGCAATGCAGATGCCTGGGCAGAGTTTTGTAGTCAACTGTTATGTAGAACTTTTATCTGCATCCTGAACTTATGATTTTGATTCTAGGACATTAAGAACATATGTAACTCATGTGTGGATGCTTCAAGAATGACCAGGGGGCCAATGTTTGCTGTTCAAAAGCTAATGTGAGTGACGCTGATACATATTAGTGGCTGTAACATGTGATTCAAACTATCATGGCATGCCAGACATTGAACTCATAATTTCAATTATAGGACATGAAGAACCTCTTTAACTTGTGTGTGGATGCTTCAAGGACAACAAGGGGGCCAACATTGGCTGTTTAAAAGCCAACACAAGCGATGCTGATGCATATTAGTGGCTGTCATGTATGATTCAAACTGTCACAGCATGCCAGACATTGAACTTATAATTTCGATTATAGAACATGAAGAACCTCTTTAACTCACATGTGGATGCTCCAAGGATGACAAGGGGGCCAATGTTGGCTGCTTAAAAGCCAATGCAAGCAATGCTAATGTGTATAAATGATGTCATGTGTGACTTGAACTGTCACGGTGTGCCAGACATTGCTCAACTTGGACTCTATATTAAATGTCAATTTTGTCCTAACACCATCTATGAATCACTTATTGACTTCCAATGAATCTTCCCATGCTGTTTTCCAAACTATTGATAGCGACCTGTTGAATAAAATTGAAAAAAGACAAGGCAAAGAGACTAGTGTGATTCAGGGCATGAAGTATGTACTTTTATGCCTTCTTTTTTGGCTCTATTAGATTAACACACATTTAGATCAGTGTGCACACTTGTTATTTGAGCATTCACATGCTGCAAGGAGATTATGGGGAGGATTAAGTTAATTAATAGGCATGAGCAGGTTCATTGCCTGTTTTCAGTGTATTTTGTTAAATAAAACCTTTTTACAGACTAGGAACTCAAAGCTGCATTGCACAGGAATATATCTATTCTTGTATGGCAGTTGTGTCAACATCAACATGTTTTATGTGTACAGGAATGACAAAGATAACTGAATAATACAATTTTTGAATTTTTATGTTTTTTTCATATATTTACAGAGCATTTTTTTTCAATTTATGCTTATAAACAGCAATACATACATTTTTGATTTTGATATATACACAAATGTGGTCTGTATTTCTCCCTAGATTGTAAGCTATTCTGCACTGTATTGCTGTGCTGGCACATCATGCTGACACGTCACATCTTCAATAACATCCAACTGTGTAGACCTTGGTCTTGCCATGCATTGCAGCGGCCTATCTTTTTTGATATTGATGTATTTGATCATGATTTCTCCTGTTTGTGCTTATTTGCAGATGAAATGGTATTTAATATCAAAGTGCTTCATCTATGCATGGGCAGTTGCATCTTCAGATAATGTGATAGCCGCTTTATTATTGGTGAAGAAGGTTGTTGGTTTTTTAGTAAAATCCCAGCTGACCACTTTCAAGAGCATTCTAAGCCAGATACATTCCTATGTAGACTTGTAGGCAGCTATATATTCAGCTTCACATGAGGATGTCACTACTGTCTTTTGCTTTTATACAGACCATGATATTGCTCCTGTCTCTAGTTCTGAGATCTAGAATAGATCGAGGTTTTTCTGTGCAGCAGACTATGTGTGGGAAAAATGTCTTCAATTTTTGCCAGTTCTGAGATCTAGAATAGATCGAGGTTTTTCTGTGCAGCAGACTATGTGTGGGAAAAATGTCTTCAATTTTTGCCATCATGTGATTTTGATTTAGATCGAGGTTTTTCTGTGCAGCAGACTATGTGTGGGAAAAATGTCTTCAATTTTTGCCATCATGTGATTTTGATTGTTGTTGTTGATTTTTGGCCTGAGGCTGAGGTAGGTGTGTGGGAAAAATGTCTTCGATTTTTGCTGTCATGTGATTTATCAGACTGTTCGTCTATCTGAATTGCTTGTGTAAGCAGCAGCCTGTATTAGTATGTGAAAAATGTCTTCAATTTTTGCCGTCATGTGATTCATTGGACTGTCAGATGCTTGTGCGAAAAATGTCTTCGATTTTTGCTGTCATGTGATTTATTGGACTGCCACTTAGTAAGCAGTAGCCTGTGTCAGTGTATGAAAAATGTCTTCGATTTTTGCTGTCATGTGATTTACTGGACTGCCAGATGCTTGTGCAAAAAATATCTTTGATTTTTGCTGTTATGTGATTTATTGGACTGCCAAATGCTTGTATAAGCAATAGTAGATCCAGACACTTAGTAAGCAGTAGCCTGTGTTAGTGTGCGAAAAATGTCTTCAATATGCTTGTGTAAGCAATAGTAGATCCAGACACTTAGTAAGCAGTAGCCTGTGTTAGTGTGCGAAAAATGTCTTCAATTTTTGCCGTCATGTGATTCATTGGACTGCCAGATGCTTGTGTAAGCAATAGTAGGTCCAGACACTTAGTAAGCAGTAGCCTGTGTCAGTGTGGGAAAAATGTCTTCGATTTTTGCTGTCATATAATTTACTGGACTGCCAAATGCTTGTGTAAAACATGTCTTTGATTTTTGCTGTCATGTAATTTATTGGACTGCCAGATGCTTGTATAAGCAATAGTAGGTCCAGACACTTAGTAAGCAGTAGCTTGTGTCAGTGTGGGAAAAATGTCTTCGATTTTTGCTGTCATGTAATTTACTGGACTGTCAGATGCTTGTATAAGCAATAGTAGGTCCAGACACTTAGTAAGCAGTAGCTTGTGTCAGTGTGGGAAAAATGTCTTCGATTTTTGCTGTCATGTAATTTACTGGACTGTCAGATGCTTGTATAAGCAATAGTAGGTCCAGACACTTAGTAAGCAGTAGTAGGTCCGGACATTTAGTAAGCAGTAGCCTGTGTCAGTGTGCGAAAAATATCTTCAACTTTTGCTGTCATGTGATTCATTGGACTGTCAGATGCTTGTGTAAGCAATAGTAGGTCCAGACACTTAGTAAGCAGTAGTAGGTCCAGACATTTAGTAAGCAGTAGCCTGTGTTAGTATGTGAAAAATGTCTTCAATTTTTGCTGTCATGTGATTCATTGGACTGCCAGATGCTTGTGTAAGCAATAGTAGGTCCAGACACTTAGTAAGCAGTAGTTTGCTGTCATGTGATTCATTGGACTGCCAGATGCTTGTGTAAGCAATAGTAGGTCCAGACACTTAGTAAGCAGTAGCTTGTGTCAGTGTGGGAAAAATGTCTTCGATTTTTGCTGTCATGTAATTTACTGGACTGTCAGATGCTTGTATAAGCAATAGTAGGTCCAGACACTTAGTAAGCAGTAGTAGGTCCGGACATTTAGTAAGCAGTAGCCTGTGTTAGTGTGCGAAAAATGTCTTCAATTTTTGCCATCATGTGATTCATTGGACTGTCAGATGCTTGTATAAGCAATAGTAGGTCCAGACACTTAGTAAGCAGTAGTAGGTCCGGACATTTAGTAAGCAGTAGCCTGTGTTAGTGTGCGAAAAATGTCTTCAATTTTTGCCATCATGTGATTCATTGGACTGTCAGATGCTTGTATAAGCAATAGTAGGTCCAGACACTTAGTAAGCAGTAGTAGGTCCTCATGTGATTCATTGGACTGTCAGATGCTTGTATAAGCAATAGTAGGTCCAGACACTTAGTAAGCAGTAGTAGGTCTGGACATTTAGTAAGCAGTAGCCTGTGTCAGTGTGCGAAAAATGTCTTCAATTTTTGCTGTCATGTGATTCACTACTGCCAAATGCTTGTGCAAAAAATGTCTTCAATTTTTGCTGTCATGTGATTCACTGGACTGCCAGATGCTTGTGTAAGCAATAGTATGTCCAGACACTTAGTAAGCAATAGCCTGTGTTAGTGTGTGAATATTGTCTTCGATTTTTGCTGTCATATGAATAGTCTATGTCAGTGTGCAAAAAATGTCTTCAATTTTTGTTGTCATGTGATTTATTAGACTATTTGTTTATCTAAATTGTGTAAGCAGCATCCTCTGTGCAGATGCTTATATAAGCAGTAGACTATATCAGTATAAAAAGGCCCTGAGAAGCTCCCAAGAAACCTTGTTTAGAAATTTCCCATATCTTGGCCTCAAATCTGCAATTTTTGGGGCCTCAAATCCACAATAACGGACAATTCATGCAAAACATATATCTTAAAAAGGAAATTCTCTTTTTTTTCCTTTTTTTTTCTGTTTGCACAACATTGGCACCAATATCACACAACTGAGCTATAGCTAGCATATCTCTAATTACTAGATAGCTTACCACCTGGATCAGAACAGGTGCCTTGGCAAGAATAGGTTTTAATTTTACATTATTGCCAACAAGGGCATGCAAGGTTAAAGATGATGTTGTCAATGTGGGCATGCATATGGAGATGGAACTTCTTTCTGTTGATACTACATGTGAACTCAGGCCTGGTGGTGTCTGTATCCCTCATCACTTTCTTCATCAGAATTGGTGGATCCAGCATTATGAAAAAACATATAAATATTAGTAAGAGGATGATTATTGTGTCTCACCACCCTGAGAGGAAGATAGACATAAAGTGACAACCAGGATAGGCTCTCCAGTGTTGTTGAGCTATCAACAGAGCCATACCTCAAACTCTCACCCTTTTTATATATGTCAAGAACTTGTCTGATATAGGTATGCCATTCTGTCTGCATGATAATGTATGATCCACATAGCAGTGGATGGACAGCAGTCACATTTCTCTGGCTCAGATGTGGCAGTGCATCAGAGAGGGGGGCGAGATACTCTGCAAGACTTGATTTCAATATTGCAAATGTGCCGCCTTCCTCACACCTTACGCAAGAGAGCTTCCCATGTTTTTGCCTCATCAGGCATACTGAAAATTACTGAGGTGAGGATTATTGGAGCAATGATGCAATTTTTTGTGCTATTACACATGTAACAAGTTGATACATAAATCAGATTGCCTTGAATGCTCAGAATTTTGTTGTCAAAATCTCAAAAATTTCATCCAGCAGGGCCTCAAATCCACAATATTATGGACAAAGTTTGCATGATCAGAGGCCTCAAATCCACAAAGTTGGGACTTACATTTGGTCAAAATTTTGCCTCAAATCTGTTATTTTGCGGACAAGGTTTCTTGGGAGCTTCCTAGGGCCTGTATAAAACAATGTCAACAAATAGATCTCGGACATGCCGTGCTAGCAACGGCCCATACAAGCAAGTGACTAGCACAACTGCTAATGCTCCTCCTGATATCCAGACAACTTGCCCAGTCTGCATCTGTAAGTCTTAGAAGTGTGATTGAGGAGCTACCAAGATAGAGTGTGAGGTCTTTTGTGCCTTTAAGGTAACAGAAAAGTTGTATGCTTGCATTCTAGTAAGATGAGTCATAACTGTCTAAGAATTGGGATAACTGTTGAACTGTGAAGGCAATATCTTGTCTAGTACCTATGGCAATGTACAACAGACAGCCCACCAGTGATTTGTATGGTAGTTTTGCTATTCTGGCTTTCTCCTCCTGAGTCAGAAATTTAGGCTTGGTGTATCTGAGCTTTAGTTCCAGATCCATGGATAGTGACAGTGAGTACATGTTCTTTTAACTAAACTAGTGAATCACTTGCTCAATGAAGGCCAATTGGAATAGAGATACAGTGTGGTTGCTGTCATTCTATTTATTTTATTTTACTGAAATGCCTACAATATGCTTTGGTCTGCCCAGGTCTGTGATTGTCCAGGATTCATGCATTTGTGTTTTAAAGCATTTATTTTACCCTTTTGAGTCTGCCATAGAGAGATAAAGAAAATTGTTGATGTGGACTGTAGCTATAACAGTGCCTGTTCTAGACCTCCTGTAATAGATGCAAGATTTGCAGAATAGATGTATAAACCCTCACATGACCATCTACTTGTTCAGTATTTGGTTCCATATTTAACCTGCTTGCTTCATGCCATAGAGTCTTTGCAGAAGTTTGCACACCTAGGTCTCCTTACCCAGTTTTTTAAATCCTTCAAGTTGCTCTATGTATTGAACCTTATCATCAGGGAGTATACTATATAGAAATGCAGTTTTCATGTTGATCTGTGTTGTGTCTCATTCTTTTGATGACACAATATGCAGTAATATCTGTCATGACTTCTTATGCATAGTTGGTGAAGTGGTTTTACTATAATGTTGTCTGTATATCTGCTCATACTCCTTAAACACCAGGTGCATCTTGTAACAAACTGCTTTTCCATTTTTGTCCCCCCTCTTTATTTTGAAAATGGGCTGCTCTTTTTATACTTTTTGTCTGTGTAGAACTTCTAACCTCAGGATAAGTCAATACACACCCATGTTTTTCAGCAACTGCACCTCCTCTCTGTAGGATTTTTCTCATTTCTCCATGTCTGGCCTTTGCTGTGCTTCTTTTCAGATGTTTGGCTCCTCCTCTATGTTTAGCAGTTCAACATTCTAAGAGAGCAAGATTGCAGCCAGTATGCAATCAAGATTGATCTCTGTTTCATCTCTTGTAGGTTCAAGTGCCTGTTCTCCTGTGGGCATCGCTGGAACAGTGGATGCCTGTGGCTGTGCTAGTTTATCATTTGTGAGGTTGCACAGTTCTCACTTGCCTTTTTTCTGCCCTCTCTTTTGTTCTCTTGGCACTTGCTCTTCTTCTATTGTTCTCTCTATCCTTGTGGGCAGTTTGTTGTCATTGTTCATGGCTTTCTCTGTGGGTTGACATATATACAATTTGACCTTTATGGAATCATGGTAATGTCTTCTCAAAGCTGTGAAATTGAGTCTGGTATATTGATCTCCACATCAAGTTGGCTCAGATCATCATTGTGATCTTGTGGCATAGTAGGCAAGGAGTCTTTGATTTTCTAGAGAGACAAGATTGGAGGTTTGGAAGGTGTGTGAGTCTGTGCAGTATGAAGTGGTGTAGTCTTAGATGAGGTTTTGTGCTGTTTGATGAACTTAATGTGGGTGACTGATACACCTTTTGGTTCTTATTTTCCCAGCATCTATATGTCTTAGAGCTCTGTCTATAGCCAATCAAAACCACTTTGATTGATCATGGTGATATCTTTGAATTATAACTTGAGATCAAAACAAATGCTCTGCATCCTATTTCTGTCAGGGGTTTCCTCATTTCTTTCTTCTTTCATTCTTTATTCCTTCATTCTCCCTTTATTCATTTTCTTATTTCTGCTGTCATTCTTTTATCTCACTGCTATTCTTTCAATACTATCTATTAGTATTATTCTCAGCCCTTGAGGTGCTCTGGTTCTTTAGCTATCATTTAGACAAGTGTGCATCCTTCAGCACTGCATACAGACCACTTACATAAGCCAGAGTTTGCCTTTATGACCTCCAAAGTCTGGAGTTTTCCTGTCTTGTTTGTGTACTTGTTTGTTTAGGCAATTTTTGAGTTTTTAAGGTTTTGTTGTCCTGTACAATTGTTTTCCATGCTTCAGAGGTCCCAGAAGCATCCAACCTGGCATAAGAAATCTCTAGACTTGTTCACTTTAGATCTCTCTCTGCCAGATGATTAGTTATTATGGTATTGTTAGTATCTACTCTAATACACTTTAGATCTCCCTCTGCCAGCTGTGTGACTGAGCCATAGCTTCAGAGGTTGCCCTTACAATTTCTCATATGTAGGAGTAGTCAGAAACACATTTGAACCATCTTTCATAAGGAGTTTGGCCACTGAGTGACTTAGTGGGTGTTTTTGTATAAAGGTGTGCTGCTGTCATAGAATTTGTCACAAAAATTCTAGGCATTTTGCATTGATCCTCATTGTCCTGGCTTTTCCTATGAATGTTCTATGCATGTGATTGACTTTTTCAATTTAAGCCAATATATGCAGAGCACTATGTTCTCTTGTTATGCCTCTTGAGCTGAGCCATGTATCCATTTCACTGCTGCACAGTTCACTGTCAAAGCTAGTTTGATACTTGCCAATTTTTAATCCAGCCCATTTTCACAAGCTTTCTCCCAGGCCTGCAGTGCAGAAAAGGCATCTCCTTTGCATTTTAATGGGATAGACCATGGCATGTTGGTACAGTCATCTAATATGTCTACTATGTAGTGGTTCCCTGATCTTGATCAAACTTTTACTGGACCAAACAGATCTACCTATACAATTCTTAACTTCTCCATTGCCTTATGCCCTTCCAACCATCATCTCTTTGGAACAGAAGTATGTATCTGTTTTCCCAAAATACAGCTGTTGCATTTTGATGGGAGGAGGTGAATGTACTTTTGATCCTTTGATCACAGGCTAGCTGTTGTATGGCATGGTAGTATGCATAGCTGAGATGACAGTACCAAATCTCTATGTTGACAGTTGTATATGTGTGTTCAATGTTTGCATCTGACAGGTTCACTATATAGAGTCCTTGCTTCTTTGAAAGAGGGCCTCTCGCAATGGTGGATTGAGTTTTGCAGTCAATTATGTGGACTTCTTCATTGTCAAAGCATGAATAAGTTTTGTTATTGATCAAGATACAACTGATAGAGATGAGGCAGATGGTCAAATTAGAGACATATAGTGCCTTTTCTAGTGCAAAAACCTTTCCTTCTGCTGTTCAGAGTTTGATGCTTCTGATGCTATGAACAGCAATGGTTGACCCTTCCATGCCTTTATTTGCCTTTGGTGCAATAGCTTGTACCATAGTGAAATTGGATCTGCAAAGAGAAATGCGAACAGTGGTGCTAAAATCTACTTAAAAAGCAAGGCCTTAACCACATGGAGTGAGGTTGAGGTTGGATCAACAAAGCCAAAAAACACATCACAGCTCATGTAATGAGAATATGCCCTGTTATTCAACACACTTAAAGATTGAGTTCATACAGGCCTTCAGGTTCCCATATCTCCATCACTTCATTAATTACTTCCTTCGTGACATCCTTCCAACTATCAACTGCAACCCCTTCCTTGTCTTCAACACTCCCTATATAAGTGACATCAAATCGATGGCCAGCCCAAACTCCTCGATGAATTTGCAATGAACCATCATAGATACAACCAAGGCTTGGATCAGAAGACCAGGTCGTTCGAATATAAAGCACATGTTCAAATCCCATTTCTTTAAGCCATGGCTTGTCCGGCATGTCCCTTGCCTTCATGATAGCATCCCCTCGAACATACTCCTTGGTTGTCAAATTGCGAAGGACCATACACCCACTGAAGAAGTCAGCAGGATCCAGGTCCGTGATAAGAATGAGCCTTTTCAGAACATCACGGGTTTCATAATACTGGTGCCATCTCCCCCCTCGCGATTCATAGAGTCTGTAGTATAAGTCAAAGACAGAATGGGCTGTTGAATTTCTTGAGCGTATAGGCCTCAATGAATGCGGTCGCGGAAAACGGAGTAATGCGTCCCACAATGACTCGATCTCATGATCATACAACAGTTCGAGACGCTCTACTTCTGAGTCCGTCAACATTCCCTCTGGTAGATCATCTATCTCTGCATTACCCAAACATATGAGTTGATCACCAGCCCACGAGACAATGATTGAATCTTCAAGTAATCTTTCAAGATGGCGCCGTCCTGACTCCCAATAATGTTGACAAGTCACCATGAGACTGATAAGGTCCGAAAAATCAAGTACTTTGCGCATGATTATACCAACAACCTCATTTGGAAGTTGGTTCGTAGGCCCCTTCGATAAATTTTCGTTAGACCTGTCGGAGAAAATTTGAGCGACACTCAAAAAGGGATAATAATTACTCTAGGCCCCTTCGATAAATTTTCGTTAGACCTGTCGGAGAAAATTTGAGCGACACTCAAAAAGGGATAATAATTACTCACTCTTTTGGAAATGACAAGCCTTCTGCCTCATTCAAAGGTAGTACCAAAACCCGTTTTTCATTTTTGTTAGGACTCCATAGAGCGCTTAAGACCTCGGTGTTCGGCATGGGAGTGAAGTAGAACTCCCCAAACTTGCCGCCAATGCAACTAGACACATGCACGAAGTTGTCAAGGTTGAATAGTTTAAACAATTGGCCCATCTATATATTATGGGACAACCCGTGTGAACTTCACCCTTTTTTGGCACTGCTGACCTAAGATTTGTCAGAATATCAAAATCTTAGCTAATCTTTGTCAGCAGCTTATCAAATAAGCTGACTTTGAAATGGTGGCTGTGCACATCAGATTTTCGGCTCTTTCCATTGTTTAGCATTAATTTGCATGATACACATGTTCTGCAATCATTTTTGTTTTTTTGTTGGTTCCTCTCTTTATCACTGGGTGCAGGAATAATTTGCATGATACACATGTTCTGCAATCATTTTTGTTTTTTTGTTGGTTCCTCTCTTTATCACTGGGTGCAGGAATAATATTTTTTGCCAAAACAATGTAAAAATACAGTGAAAATAATGCAATTAAGTTCAGATTTTTATTTAAATCTTTCTGTCAAAATTATTAAAAAAATATTGTAATTAGATTTTGAATGACACTTGATCTAATGCTCTCAAAGGTATTGGAGGGACTATATTGGTCATTTTTAAGCCTAAGAACCAGAACTAGCTTCCTGTGGCAATTTTTCTTATTTTTCTAAGTTCAGTCAAAATGTTTTGTAACAAAACTATTCAAATCAAATTCTGAAATTAATTGGATTACAAAAGAATGTCATTCTCTGCACCCAATGTATGTATGTCCTGAGCATATTTTATTGAAGATTCATATAGTGCAAAGTTAATAAATTAATGTTTTATATATTAAACAATGTAATGTTAATATTTGAATGAGTTGAAGTCAAATTTGAGCTCAATTTCTTGCACCGAAAAAAGTAAGGTTGAGATTGTATTTGAGCTTTTAACTACTCAGAACATAAAATATCAACAAATTAATAATAGTATTGAAGTTGAATTTAAGACTTGAGTTGAAAAACAAAAAGATTGAACAAAGAATTGTCTTTTTAGTATGTTTTCCAGTAGATCTTGGTAGAAAATACTCAAAAACTTCCAGAAAAATCAATGAAAAATCAGAAAAAACTTAAAGGCTACTGATACACTGATTTTTTTAAGAGTGATAAATGTTTAAAAAATCTGAAAAATTCAATTCAGCTTACAATAATACTTTGACAAGTTTGTACCGAGTGCCTTAACCGAACGAAGTGAGGTTGAGGCCGGGATTGAGCACTGAGTTGGGAAATACCGAGGCCTTAACCGAACAAAGTGAGGTTGAGGCCGGGATTGAGCACTGAGTTGGGAAATACCGAGGCCTTAACCGAACAAAGTGAGGTTGAGGCCGGGATTGAGCACTGAGTTGGGAAATACCGAGGCCTTAACCGAACAAAGTGAGGTTGAGGCCGGGATTGAGCACTGAGTTGGGAAATACCGAGGCCTTAACCGAACAAAGTGAGGTTGAGGCCGGGATTGAGCACTGAGTTGGGAAATACCGAGGCCTTAACCGAACAAAGTGAGGTTGAGGCCGGGATTGAGCACTGAGTTGGGAAATACCGAGGCCTTAACCGAACAAAGTGAGGTTGAGGCCGGGATTGAGCACTGAGTTGGGAAATACCGAGGCCTTAACCGAACAAAGTGAGGTTGAGGCCGGGATTGAGCACTGAGTTGGGAAATACCGAGGCCTTAACCGAACAAAGTGAGGTTGAGGCCGGGATTGAGCACTGAGTTGGGAAATACCGAGGCCTTAACCGAACAAAGTGAGGTTGAGGCCGGGATTGAGCACTGAGTTGGGAAATACCGAGGCCTTAACCGAACAAAGTGAGGTTGAGGCCGGGATTGAGCACTGAGTTGGGAAATACCGAGGCCTTAACCGAACAAAGTGAGGTTGAGGCCGGGATTGAGCACTGAGTTGGGAAATACCGAGGCCTTAACCGAACAAAGTGAGGTTGAGGCCGGGATTGAGCACTGAGTTGGGAAATACCGAGGCCTTAACCGAACAAAGTGAGGTTGAGGCCGGGATTGAGCACTGAGTTGGGAAATACCGAGGCCTTAACCGAACAAAGTGAGGTTGAGGCCGGGATTGAGCACTGAGTTGGGAAATACCGAGGCCTTAACCGAACAAAGTGAGGTTGAGGCCGGGATTGAGCACTGAGTTGGGAAATACCGAGGCCTTAACCGAACGAAGTGAGGTTGAGGCCGGGATTGAGCACTGAGTTGGGAAATACCGAGGCCTTAACCGAACGAAGTGAGGTTGAGGCCGGGATTGAGCACTGAGTTGATTGAGCACTGAGTTGGGAAATACCGAGGCCTTAACCGAACGAAGTGAGGTTGAGGCCGAGATTGAGCACTGAGTTGGGAAATTCATACTTGGAGCCTTAACTGAACAAAGTGAGGTTAAGGTGGAGGCTGAATTACTTATACATACTTGGAGCCCTAACCGAACAAAGTGAGGTTAGGGTGGAGGCTTAGTTGGGGGGGGTTTGGGGGCAAAGCCCCCAATGAGATGCTAGCTGCGTGCCGAAGGCACGCGGCGCAGCTTGTATATTGAAGCTCAAGCAGATACCTGAAGGTTCTACATATTTGCTGGCACTGCATTATGTAAGGAGTCACAGGCAGACAACCGTAGAAAGTTTGATCATGTTTTCGGGGGTGGAGAAGATGTAAGTAGATGCTTACGTGCACTGTGTAAGGAACGCTCTCCTGTGATCTTAGGTACATCGATGGAGTCCATACTGATGCCGAATACATTGACACGAGGACACACATTTGGAGTGTCTATATTTAAAATACCCCCCACCTGCGCTCAGTAGTGCGTGTCAGAGTTAAATCCTACACCCTTTCGCCCTAACGGGGATTATTCCTGATGAGGAAAGGAGACATCCACGCTTAACTCCAAAGAAGCACAAATTTATCCGAATTCGTTCCTCGGGATTATTCCTGATGAGGAAAGGAGACATCCACGCTTAACTCCAAAGAAGCACAAATTTATCCGAATTCGTTCCTCGATATAACCACCAGTGGCGCTTTCCCTGTAAATATACTCTTGTAACGTCAATGTGATATATCTCGACAAACGGCTGGAACCTCTCTGATCCCGCCACGTAATATGTACCATATGCACAAGAAGTGTACATAATCTACGGGACTCCGATGTCCAAGAATACGCTACCCAATAGACCAGAACTGGGGCATTTTCGTAAAAAAAAAAAAAACTCTCCACAATGTCAACTACGGCCTGTTTCACCCCACACTGTGAACCTCCCTAAGCTCGCCACGTAATAGTGGACCATATGCACAGGAAATCAATCTTGCGCGTCTCGCCTGTCTCTTACCTTGGTCATATTTTTAGATCATGCTCTGAAGTATAAAGCCCTCTAAGACTTGAATCCAGTGGCAACATTCGACTGCTTTCTTCTCCCATATGCATATCTCGTCTACACTGATTGCTTCCTTCGCGGCCCTCTGTGGTGTCGTGTCCGGCAAGTGGTAGCACGCTATCATTGTTGCGACATTAGGGCTTATATCAGTCTATCTAGCATCCCCTGTAGCTGGAACAGTTGCGAAAACCATTCGCCGCGACTGTTCTAGCGAAGCTGCTGCTTTCAATATCGCTCGTCGTGGTCAGCGTAGCGCTAAAAGATCATTCTACCCGACTCTCCTTAATGTGAGCTAGGTTCATGAAGAGACTTTCGTTACTCACTTTTCTGTAGACAACGTGCATCCTGGCTCCCGAAGCCGAACTTGGTAAATCATAGCTCAAAGACCATAGATGCGATGATTCGAAGCTGACTTCTTGCATTGCAGAGGATTACACGAGCAATCCGGTATAAGTCCTGGTATAATACCTAGCTTCTGTCTTGACTCTTTATTTTAGCCTGTGCGACAGGATGTAACAGACGGTCAAGTGTAAGTCATATAGCTTGGACTTAGCCCAAGTTTCTGAAAGAGATTCAAGAGGAATTGCCTTAACCCTCGATATTGGAATTCTTGATGTCACGACTTGCGAACCCCTTCCAAATGTCATGGTCGAAATTTGGTCTGGTCAGTCAAGACGTGCATACTACTTACATTGCTCTAATGTTGAAGTATAGCTAACGCTCAAGGAGAATACGGCACATTCTTGAGGGGCGCCTCTCCTGCAGGGTCTAACGGAATCGTCGAGTTCCAGACGATCTTCCCTGGATTTACGTCCAAAGGTGCTAACCACATCAACCTCATGGTTCACACCTCTTCCTCTGCCTCCTCTCAAGTTTCGCATGTCGGACAAGTTTTCTTCACTGACGGGTGGACCACGATCATCGGAATGCAGCCGCCTTATAACACGAATACAAATGTTAGGATATTTGACCTCGATGACTCGAAGTATATGGCGGCAATCCAAGCTGGCTTTAACCCCGTTGTTGAGTGAGTCCGCACTATTCATTGAAGGCAGAAGCTCACGACTTGTGTTTAGCATTGAATCGATCCATGACGACTGGCCAGAAGGTGTTATTGGCTATATAAGTACGTACATATCGCCTATCTTCTCTCAGAGTGTTGAAATCGTCCATCCATCCAGCCGTCGGCGTTGACCCTTCTCAGTCACATAGCGTCGAGTAATAATAGTACATGGAGTAAAGGCTTATATAGGCTTTGATAGGCTTTTGAAAATTCGTTCTGGCTTTCTGATCTCTATTTTTGATTTCAATCTGCTATCTATAAAGCGTTTGTAAGCACTGTAAAGGGGTGGATGGTAACGATATCGCGTATCACGCGCTCCAATCGCCGCTGCATCTCGATTCTCCTTTGCGCACAAGCAATCCGTACATAGAACCTACAGGTCGCTAATGGCCGCAAAAATGACTCCCTCGTGGTACGACTGAGAATTTCTCGGATTTGCCGTGCTTGTAGATTTTCTGTGGCCCTAGAAGGTGGCAGCAACGGCAAGTGTTTTGAATACAACGACTATATAGCGCACAGAATCAAAGCCACTTAAAAAGAGCCTTTTTTTAAGTATAGCCGACAATTCTGGAAATCACTCTTGTCCATCGAACCACATGGTTTACTTTGATGTGATCACAGGAATCGTCTAGGGATGTGGATTCTCTGTGGACGATGTAAGGCTGCAAGGAAAAAGAGATGCGGGGATAGGAAATGGATGCTCCCTGACATACATCCACGCCTTGTGCTTGGTTTTTCTTGGGTAGCTGTAAGGTGCATGATAGGACAACAGAAACAAGACTTGATATATACATGTACGTATGTACTGGACAAGGTGGTGTACAAGAGAGCAAATGCAACCAGATCTACGACAGAACGACAGCAGTGGAGGTATGGACGGATGAAAAGATATACGATATCGACTGACTAGTGTGATATATGGCAATCAAACCGAGGGTGGATGGAAAAATAACTTAAGAAAGCCAACAAGAAAGAGAGAGAGTAACAAACACACTGCTCCCTAAGTCTGTGGATAAGACTCCAGCAACGCCTTTACCTCCGCAATGCACTCAACAAGCTTTGTATGCACCCCCCTCGCATTCTCCAACAACGGTCTAATATTCTCCGGCGTCATCGCCAGCGTCGGATCGGGTAACCCATTCGTTATCGGGTGAGGTGGCATCGACCTCACGGACCCGCTCTTCATCGTAGACGGGCGGTTGAAGCTCGAGCGCGACGACGCCCGAGGCGGGGGCCGATGATAGGGCCGGTAATTTTGAGGCGCACATCCCGACTTGGCATCTTCCTCGACATTAGACAACTTGGTTACGCGAGAAAGCGGCGGCGTTCCACCGCTTCCAAGTCCATGATGTCCCCCACTCCCATTGCCCGTCGAACGAGTGGACGCTTCGCCCCATATAGACGACTGCGATCCGCTGACCGAGCGCTTTGGCGTCACCGTGCGACCAGGCAGAGACGGCAGCGATGGATACCCGTCCTGCAAGTACGGCGAACGCCCTGGCACTCGGGCCTTCTTCTTTCCTCGGACAGTCGCAGACGCATCGTGGTCGAGATTGCCGAGAACAATCTCATCCTCCGCATCATCCATGCGGTCCCAATCCTCCTCCTCCTCCCCCCCTGTACTGCTATCCTGCCGCGAAGTCGATCGAGAAGATGTATGCGACTCAGGCGGGACCTCGGGTGAGGTGGGCTTGCTCCCTCGACCGATACGAAAGATGGACGCAAGAGACGGGCGGCGTGGGGACGACTTGTTATAGAGAGAAGGCGCGTACGGAGATGAGGGGCGACTGGCACGCATGAATTCTCCTGGTCCAGAGCTAGTTTGGGGACGCCGGCGGCCATACGAAGGCGATACCCGTCGGTGCGGATAAAGATGGCTATCCATCGAATCGTCCGTGGCGCTCGTGCTGAGCGACGTTGTCGACTGCGGCACCGACGGCGGGGGCGGGGGCGTTGGGGCATTCACACTCGCATTCACATTCTCCTGATCCTGCGACCTCGTAAAACTCCTCAAAATATCCCTCAACCCCAACATCCTCAGCCGACTCGCTCTTCTCTTCTTTTTCAGCTTCCCCTTCTGCTTTGCCTCACCCGCAGCATCCGTGCCCGCATCCACCTCAACAACAGCAGAACTACTCTCCGAAGGCAACGTCAGCGTGCTGTTCATCCCATCCTTCCCCCACCTCCACTCCCTATTCACATTAACACTTTCCTCTGGAATCGAGATATCCTCCGCCCCACTCCCATCACCCCCGCTCAAAATCTCCTTCAACAACACCAACTGCCGCTGGCTGAGATCATGCTTGCCCGTCGACGCGCGCCATCCCGCCTTCCCAATCCCAGGCGACGGCACCGGCGGCGGCGGGCACTGTCCGGTGATGGGCGTCGGGGTCTTTGAATCTTCCCCGTTAAGCGTAATCGCACGCTCGCGCCCTGTTTTGTGTACCGGAGACAGAGGCATTACAGGCACCGATACACTAGGTGTCGGCCCACGATCAGAAGCGTTGTTGCCTGATCCAAGCTCAATGAGGAGCTCGGCGCACTCCCATGATATGCGGTATTTGGAGCGGATGGTGTAGTACGCCGAAGCGAGCTGCTTATATGCGTTTACTGCAGGAATGGGAGGGGTTGGGACGAGTACTGGAAGAGAGACTGGTGCTAGACTTGCTGCGAGGGAGAGACTGCTTGCAGATGGAGGTGGCGGTTTCGTGGTAGACCGGGACCGGTTGCGTGATAGGGGACGGGGGAGGTTGGCGAAAAAACTAGGCGTGGAAGGCCGTGTAGCAGACCGTGTAATTTCGGGCTGTTGTTGATTCACGAGCTGCTGTTGCCTCGCAAGTTGCTGCTGCTGCTGCTGGTGATGTTGTTGATCAAGAAGGTTTTGTACTTGGGTCACCAATTTTTCGTATGTAGCTTGCAGTGCCTTGAGTCCTATAAAAGAGAAACAGACAAGGTCAACTTCATCCCTGACCAGGTAAAGAAGAAAAACACCTACTCTCGACACCAGAAGCAAACTCCCTCACCCGTTCCATGTCCTTCCTCAACCCTACCTGTGCTTGACTGATCCTCTCAGGGATCTTCAAATCTCCCAAAGAGCTTCTCCGCAGTCCAGCTGCATTCGCTATGACAACCTCAGGACCAATACTCGACCGTCCCAAAGAAACTGATTGAGGCGATCCAATTGACGGGAGGTACTTTCGCGAAGGCGACATCGAAGTCGAGGTCGACGGTGCTGGTGAAGAAAGCGATGCGTTGCTCGACACTGTAGGGAGAGATCCGTTTGGAGAAAACAGAGGTTCTGCGACACGGGGTCTAGTTTTGTCAGGCCCCGGCGCTGCAGGTCGCACGCTGGGTGGCGAAGGCGGTTGGAGTTCAATGGGTGGGAGGAGCGGCTTCCCTGGTGGGGATTTCGGAGTCGGGGTTTTTGAAGGCGTAACGGGAACTGTTTTTGTCTCCTTGCGAGCAGTGACGCTCTCCGGTGTAGGAGTAATATTCTCGTCTCTTATCCCATTACCAAAGCCGACGATGTCCAGGAGTCCTACGACGTTTTGCAAAGAAACTCCGCTCTTTGTGCGTCTATGCCGACCAGCGAGGCTGAGACGTCGGACGGAGCCCATAAACGAGCGTGATCCCTCCTTTTCTTCCACTATCTGTTTTTCGCCCGGAGGCACACTGCTCTCTTTTCCTTTGCCACTCTCAGTGGCACGTCCAAGTCCCAGCCCGCTATACTTCTCCTCCGTCCTCTCCTTAGATTTTTCTATTCCTCCCTCATTCCGATCATCTCCATGTCCTCCGATTGCACTGAGTCCAAGCTTAAGCTGCACAAAGCCTCGGCTCTTCCGCTTGACGAGCCTGGAAGGGGTACCCTCATCCGGCTTTGGATGCTGCTTTTTCGTTGGTGTTTGCGGTTGAACAGGTTGAACGGAAAGATCTACTTCGCTCGTGCTGCCCCGCCTAAAAGGGCTGGAAGTAGACCGAAAAAACCACGACGGACCCGGTCCAACGGTAGATGAGCGTCTCCCTGATTGAGAAAGGGGTGGTGCCGGGGGATCTTCCCGGTGCTGATGTTGTGCGTGAGACGAAGCAGAGGACGAGATGGAAGAGATGGACGCTTGGCTCTGAGGGCGGGCGGAGCGTGGCGTAATATTATCGCGAGTTTCTGTAAATACTGTTAATGGTTTGAACGGTCACGGGACGTGGCGCAATTTACTAACCAGTTTCGCTCGGAGCCGTGCTCCCCTTTCTCCTCCTGACACCCCATTTCTTCATGCTTCCAATACGACTGAGTAGTGCACCTGCTCCGCCACTGCTATTTGGAGTCGCAGGCACGCTTTGGGCGGCAGGCGGCGGTGTAGTCGGGCGAACATCTCCCTCGCTCTCTTCCCCTCGTATGACACCCAACTCTATAGTGTTGCCCTGAGGCCTGCTCTTCTTCCTCAGTCTCCTGCGTTCACGCTCTCTATGTACTGGTGGGGAGGGAGGGAACGCGTCAAATGCGCTGGACGACCGGGAAGTTGACGGGCGCAAGTGTGTCGTGGAGGTAACGGTAAATGCCGAGGACGGCGGGCGGGCTGTCGGGACCGAGAAGACGGACGACGTTGGGGAGCGGGGGAAGGGGCTCGGTCCGGAAGCCGAGCTAGGCAGAAGGAAAGGCAGGGGAATAGCAGGAACGGGCGGTGGTGGATTGGAAAGACGTGCAGGCGAGCGGTGAGGGCGGGCCGTGACAGTCCGGTCCTCCTCGTCGCGCTCAACGTATCCCAGATCGTCGTCCGAGTGCAGTCCTTGGCCTTCCTCTGCCTCGAACTCGTCGTCCCAGCTCTCTGGCCGTGGCTGTTGCGGCTGTTTGCGTCGTAAACGCAATGGCGAGGCTTTGTCTATACCTGGCGATGATGGAAACGCCTTTCGAACAGGCGAGTCCTCAAAGTCGTCGTCCCAGTTCTCTGCGTTGTTCGCTCGACGCGGCGTTGAAGGTCCTGGTTCGATCCACTCTGAGGACAGATCCATTGTATTTGTTCTGTCTTCGAGAATCGTGTTGGTTTTCGTTTGATGGTGGTCGTCGCTGTCGTGATCCCAGTCTGAGCTGGCAATGGACATCCGATGGACATCCTTGTCGTGTATCATAGCGTCATTCGTGGTCGTTTTATTATTTGTCCTCGATAAAGGGTTGAACTCGAAGTCGTCGTCCCAGTTGTCTGAAGGAGCTAGATCGCTGTGTTAGCAGGGACCTTTGACGCGTCGTCTGGCTCACCTAGTACATGAACTGTAGCCATCATGGCGTTCTGTCATTAAGCGTGTTCGGTAGCGTTATAAGCTACGCGAACGCCGTCTGTAAAGAGAGGAAAGCAGGAACAACCCCTTGCGTCTGACAGCAATAAATAAAGATTTCTTTGACGTGGGCCACAACTCGGGTTAGGGTTCTCCTGATCGTCTACTTTTGTCTTCCTCTCTATTCTCCACCCCCATCATGGCCCCACCAAGCCCAGATCATACGCTCTGGCCTGTATACCGCAACCTACTCGAACCCCCTATCTGATTTACTGTGCGCATCTGCCTCGAGGCCAGCGCCTGCCCAACTTGCTGCATCAGGTTCGCTTTGTTCCCGATGTCGTCAAGGTGATGGCGGTCACCTGTTCCTGAACCGTTCTGCCCGAACGCGGAATAACCCAGTCTTTTATAACTTTTTTCGATGACATTTGGACTTGACTTTAAATCAAATGAGCTCATAGTTTATTGGACGGGGACAGGTTGCTCGATTTTTTAATTTGTATGCACATAACACAGCAGGAGTTGCTGTCTCTCACTCTAAACACAGGGCAGATGGGCCGCAATATTCATCATCACGCATATGATGAGATTGGCCTTCCTTTGTCCACGCCTTTGTCTTCCTTTCACACCCGTTCGTTCAATCAATAGAGAGATAATAGCCATCCGTTTTCGAACAATTGCCTCTTATTATTCTCTTCTAAGAACCATAGCTATTCAAACTCACAGCCATGGCCCAACTAGGAAAGCCAGCAACTATCCTCGCCTATGGGCCATTTGTTTTCTTTCGCTTTGATATGTCGAGGTGGCAACAAGAACAAAAGACGCGACAGCTTTCAAAGTCATGCCAGAGTTTCTACTGATCAAAATGATGAAGGTTCCCACGCTGAGC
This sequence comes from Macrolepiota albuminosa, assembly GCA_027475525.1. NCBI lineage: Eukaryota > Fungi > Basidiomycota > Agaricomycetes > Agaricales > Agaricaceae > Macrolepiota > Macrolepiota albuminosa. Next base: position 347,197 of record JAMWFC010000116.1, read on the forward strand.
TATTTTGAACTCACGCCCACCCTTGCAGTACCCTTTCCACCAGTAAAAAACCCTACATGCGCGGATATCCTGTTCTCGGTCTGTTGCGAATATACATCATAAGCGTGCCTTGAAATCACAATATCACATCTCCTTTTGATATATCACATTCCATTCTTACGCTCACTGACTCTACTACTGGACACCCTCAGTTTACACAAGCTGAGGGCGAGCTGAACCTACTTACATATTTCGTACAGTCACTAAGTATACCGCAGATAAGTACCTACAACGTCTGTGGTTATCTAGGTTTTTTGAAGGACATATTCTGACCCGGTCTTAGAGTCCCATTGGCCTTGACTTGGATCTGTACAAACGGTTTGTCTGTCTCTCGAGTGAGATCAATCACGACGCTTTGAACAATAGACTGAACAATGTCTTCGTATCAGTCTCTCGGGTTGCCTCTGCACAGACCGCTCATCTCAGTTTTTGTGGCTTTATGACTTTCCGTTCCTACTTGAACATCTTGACAACCGTCCTGCTTTGGCATATCTCCTTGTCTAGCAACTTGTCTTGACTTTATTCCTGATGTCCTGATGTCCGTTCCATCAATATCAATACATCTCTGAAAGGAAAAACAACAGGATTTATCCGCGACAATATTATTAAAAAAATCTTTACGCCGACAAATTATTGTCGACCTCTCAAAACAGGTGACTGCTCACCTGTGTACATCATCAATCAATATCAACCAGTCTTCTCCCTAACCTTTCATTTTTTTTGCATACGTCCGCACCGCATCAAGCTATTCTGGACAATCAAGTTTCAGCCTTGATGACGGCCCTTTCATTTCCGAATCGTCGGATCTCCATGGAGGAGATTGGCTAACAAGAACAACAGAGCGAACACTGTCAAAGGAGAGCCATGTCTCCTCAAATAGGAGTCAGGAGAGCAAGGAGCGTTGGTCATGTGAGTTCGGCTACGCCCCCCTTAAAATGTTTTTTATTCTTCGCCACACCTCAGTTCGTACTGCATTGACGTGCACGATACTGAGGTGTGTACATACTTGCTATTTACCAAACTACGCTACTTTGGTTACCTAGTACATTGGATTTGTCTAGAATCCGTATCTACCGCACGTCGATCGCTGATAAACACCTTTGGAGCTAGCGCCTAAATTTGCATGATTGTGCACTACCATACTCGTATTCGATCTCTCCGTTTCCCTATTAGTACGGACGAAGAGCTCGGCGCTTAGTATCTTTGTCCAGACTTCAACTTTTGTATCTGATTCGGATAGTAGGTCGGTTTAGAACATCTATCCACCTGCCCTACTTGTGATATCCATTAATACCAGCGCTCGTGCTTCTAGCTAATCTGTCACTCAAAGTTTGCATCCGACGAGAAGAACGGAGCGGCACACATCCAAACAACCGTTCTCAGCGTTGCTAACAGCCAGCTGCTCAGATTTCGTTTGTCAATAAATCTGACTTCTTCCACAGAAGTGTGTACTCACCCTACACCCAAGCTGCTTCTAATCGCCATCCCCTCAATTTCCGCATGTTTCAACCCCGCAAATAAGACGCGCGCATCACGCCTAATTTACACATCCACCAGAAATTGTATATGTGTCAATCTGTAGATGGACTGGGCGCGTCGGCTTGATATGAAATCAAGTCATCGTGTGTTACCCATGTGTGAGGTGAGATACTTATTTGATTGCAGATCTCGACCTTCTCTCTGCAAAACGTTGATTCGATCCGAGGTATGAGTCATACACGGAATTCTGGAACCTCCACATGTGGCATACAGCGATTGTCAGAGTATTCTGGGAAGAAGTGTGTACGCCATGCGTTTGAATACAAACGTAAGGTGAGGACGCGCGCTCTCTCCTGTAGATGACAGATCCACTTCTGTGAGCGTGCAACGACGTTTACAGACCGAGGAAGTAGGAAACAAAAGTTCTTCTCGCAATATAATTGATCTCGTAGATATGACCGAGAGGACACAAATCGACGATCGAGCTCTTATGCATTGCAAAAATTGAGCCACATAATACGAGACTTTTTTTCTCATAAAACAGGGCAGCTATGATTTAAAGCTATGAAAGAAGACTTTGGAAGTGGCATAACATATTACGTATAAATCACACTCAGCGCCACACCCATACCTGAGTGTTTAAATCTAGCTAGAGCGAAGCCAGATAACCGAAGAGTTCGGCAACTGCTCTTTATTGGCCTCAGTATATGTAGCCATTGCCGAGGAAACCACTATTTCAAGCAATTTATCATGCGTGAACTTCGCAAGTTGAGGTATATCCAGACTTTGCATCATCATGTGCCCTGCATTCGATGTACTGCCTTGATTGTCCGAAGATCTTCCCCAATGATACACGGAGCTTAGTCAATTCACTACATCGCCGGTAATAGCGGGTGACGGTCCAGGTGATAAGGAATTTCTCGGTAGGACGAACTAGGCTGACTGTTGTGCTTGAATCTTCCCTCTAATAGTATCACGTACAAAATCTTCGTATGACAAAGTCATAATGGTATAGCGCAGATTAGAATACATTCCGATAGCTAAGAAAATTGTCTGGTGAGACTAGCACTGAGAATGTTCTTGGCCGTCATTCGAGTAAGGCCTTAACGACGGCCCGATTATCTATCGAAGCAGCTTTGGCCAAAGTGGAATCAATAGCAAACTTGACGGTTGCCAAACTATCCTTCGTGCGAGCTGAAGTCTTCTCGTCCGGCTTAAGAGCTTTCGTTAGCAATGTTGCGTCTCTATTCACAAGGGCAGCCAGAGACTCACATAACGTTTCTTGAGGTTCTCAAAGTCGTCCATCAGTCTAATCAACAAATTTCTTTGTTCAATCAGCTTTGCCTCAATATCGGCAAGCTTGAACATCATGCTATGTGGCATGAGACAGGTCACTTATGAATCGAGAATGAAAGCCTACCCATTGACTCGAACATTGTCATGAGGCGGGAAAGCAGGTTCGTCCGACGAAGGCATTGCGTATGGGGAGTTTCAAATAAGATGCGTGGAGGATGATAACTTTGCGACCTACACTTATATCTATCCACAGTATAAAAATGTACTTTATGATGAGAATGAAATTAAGCGGCCATGGAAACACGATTTATTTGGTTATTCAACATTCGGGACCTGAGTGATATAATCCTGTTGTCGGACATAAGACAATGACAGCATCGTAACAAGAAAAGGGTACGTATACACTTGAATGAATGTTCAAACAGGATGACTCGACTCAGTCCGTGGGCACGGTAAAAGACGTCATTGATGGGTACTAGTGGGATACAATATCGACTACAACTTGTATCAAAATCTCGTGTTTTGTCAATAGTACCTGAAACACAAAGGAAAAAGGCTGGTAGTACCTTGCTACTAGGTAATTTTCCAACCACCAGTGACATGTCTTGTCGTTCACGTGAAATAATCAAGGGCTAGATTGTTGACTATGCCACGGATGGGCGGAAGCCTGCGGTACAATTCTGTCTGGGTTGCGACAATGGTATGATATATTCACGCGTATTGACCGGTCGCATCATGTTTCGAAGTCCAGATATAGTATATGTTGATGCAACGGGCGCTTTGGGGATTGACAATATGGGCGCATTCCAAAAAGAAATCTAATGGTCAAGATACGAGCACTCGAGGAAGGCTTAAGCTTGAAGCTTATTTCGATTGGACTTGATAAAACTTTGAATTACAGCAGTTCCAGAGAATACCAGCACTCACAGGTAGGTTTTAACAATTTCCTTCTGGACCAATTTTTTTTTTCGACGAAGTGACTTCATGTAAGGCACATCGGACAGAAGACTTCACCGAAGAAAAGACCGTGTCGTGGCAAAAAACTTGTGCCGAAGCGCGCTGTAGCGGTTTGGGTCCCCGCCATGAATGACTGGCAGTACTAGAGGCCTCTGCCACTCTGAGTAACGGGTCACAGTATACTAACAATGTTTGTTCTAACGGGACAGGTAGTCCAACTGGGTTCGTTGAGTGCAATTCCGACGTGGCACGTGCTTCTGCGACTTCCATTTCGACCCCACGTTATGACAGCAAATGTACAAAATACACAGCAAATCTGCACGTGAAAGGAGGCACAGCGTATTTATAACAACAATACCCATCACCGAACAAATGTTAGTTGTTAGTTGAACTTCATCCATGGCTGTGAACACCGAGGCTCGGGCTGCTCTTGTCTTTCTCATTCTTTATACCATCCTCTTTGTTCTCCTTATTCTTGGATATGTCACAAGGCGCCTTAGATTGCGTTCACGCTACACGATCATCACACTACATGTCGCAATTCGATTGGCGGCTCAGTCAACTGGACTAGCATTCGGACTGCTTGGTTTCTCTAACATTGGGATCTTGGTCGCATATTTTACTCTGTACGCCAGGACTCGTTACCATGTTATTCTGTCCTGATATATCTGAACAGGAACACAGAAGGTTATTTCACCCTGGTGCTGTGTGCATACAGATTCCTTATCAGCTGGCACTATCATAATCTCGCAGCACACGATAGCTGGCTTGAGCCGCGCGTTCCACCGGATACCCCAATTCTCCGCCGTCTTCGTGAATCCCTCTCCTTCTCCGGTCCGAAGCGAAATTTCATGGCAATCATGCACCAGTTGCTTATTGCAGCTAATGTTGTCATTATAGCCGGTGGCTCATCACTTGCTGGAGCTCAAACCAGTTTGGAGGTATTCAATGAAAGACTTCACAAGGCCATGATTTTGCGAACAGTCGGTGGATCTATATTCCTAATGTTGACCATGGTGTTCTGTCCTTGCGTCCTGTATACCATATGGCAGTACCGCCAAGAGCAATCAAGAGGACAGATGCACCCTACCTCTATCATCCTACTTGTGGCGTGGCCATTCCTTATGGTGCGTGGAGTGTATGGCATTTTATCAGCCGTATATTCGCCATTCGACTATTTCTACCCTGGGAATTATGCAAAAGACGGCCTTAAAGACTCGTTTGTCATCAGTGAATACGTGCTTTCGACGGCGATGGAATGGACCACATGCTTGTTGCTCATGTTTACATATGTCACTTCACAGAATGACCCCCCAAAACCACCATTGCCAAGTTGGAAAAAGGATAAAGAAAACTTACAAATCCATAGTGGTGACTCGTAGGTAGAGTATGCTTGAGCGCTTTTCGAACCTGATTCTATGTAGAGTTTTGTTTTACACGTTGTAATCACCTTGACTACAAGTGCGAGTCAACCGTGATATCTCTTTGTAGTTCAATGATTTACCTCCAAGTGTCCTTAATTACCTTATTATTGCGAGAACAAACACATAATATTTGTAGCATCCTCGAAATCAACAAAGCATTTGAACATTAAGGCATTTTCCAAACCTTCCATGCCGACGCATTGATGATCTCGAAAGAACATATGCCAAAACACAGTCACCGGCGCCACATTGTCAAGGCAGTTCTTTGTAAACGTCCTTGTCCCTAAAACTCTCCTTGTTCTTCAATCTGAAGGTTGCATCAGTACCATGTTCGTGGTCTGTATAAGAGGTCAAGTCCTGTCCCCACCTCACAAAGCATGACAGGAAGACATGAGTAAGTAAACTTGCATGGTTTATTGTTTCATCTGATCAACCTATCACGTTCAGCTTCAGCCTTCCCGCGGAAGTTCTCGAGAATATATTCTCTCATAGTGTTTCACCAAGCGATGCGATTTCCTTTCCTGCTAATGTGACGCAGTGGCCCTGGCCTTTGCTGAGTGTTAACAAACAATGGCAGGCCGTCGCCCGTGCAAATCCAGAACTATGGAGTAAGCATGAGGTCGCGATTAGCAGGCGTCTTACTCCATACGAAGCCAGTCAAGTGATTAATCGCCATGCGAAGTTGATCAAACCCAGGAATGGCACGAAACTCTCCATCGCACTCTCATGCGCTTCCAAAGATTATAGTGCAGAGGCAGTCCGGAAAATTATCAAACCCAACGCGACATCCATAGCCGAACTCCGGCTGGATTTCGTTCCTTTCACAGCCTTGGCGGAGCTCTTTAACTCCTACTACGAAGTGACCAAGTTCACGAGGATCGCCTCTCTTGAGATGAATTTCTCGGTTTGGAAGACTGATGAACGCCTGGCTGGTCTATTTGTGGACAGAGGCATCTTCCGCACCCCCACCTTGAGGAACCTTGTCTTGTTTAATAGCCGCTACGACCCGGTTCTGATGGGTATTTTGTTAAATCCTCAGTCATTCGGATGGAAACATCTCACTTCTTTGACCTTGCACTGGCTATCTATCGGGGCCTTGCGCGAAGTCCTTTGTCAATGCGATTCACTTATATATTTTACCGGTTCAAACATCTTGCATTCCATGGAAGATATTCCTTCCCCTGAGTACCACGAACGATATCACCTCCGACGATTACGATCTGTCACACTGAGTAACAGGATTCCTCCTCCTGACATGCTGCTGCACATACCTATCCCATGGGAGACCCTCATTGTTCTTGATCTGGGAGGCAGAGAGACGTATATCAATGACATGCTGACGATCTTGGAGAGATGTCACAACTTACGAGGGTTATCAGCCGAAGTACATAAACCTCGCATCCCGCGCACACTCAATGTCTTCCGGGTATATCTTCCATACCTCTGGTCCCTCCGTCTGGATTTGGAGGATGGACTCTTGCTCCGGTGTCTCGTAGTGCCAAACCTCACTAGTCTGCACGTCAATCAGCTCGACAAACACGTGGTTTCTTCTCCGCCAATCTTTTTTCCCGGAGAAGAGGTTTTAGAGATGCTGGCACAGAGCAAATGTACGCTTGTCGAATTTCAGCGTCGGCGCCGTCACTTTTACGACGAAGATCCTCCAGCGCTCGACCCAGGGCCACAGGATTTCCTTTACTGGCCATTCGCAACTGTCCAAACTCTCATCTCATATGGAATGAGCAGGAACGCGCGGTTCTTCATCGTGGCTGGCCTAGTTCTTCAGCGGTCATTTCTAGAAGCAATTCTGAGAGGAAAATACCTTCCCCATGTCGAAGGTCTTGAATTTGCCGTCGAACCACAAGATCTGGAGATATTCATGCGCATCATAGAAGATCGTGTTCAACAGGGTAAACTGCGCTTTGCCAGGGCGACAGTCCCGGGAATCAGGATGGAACAATTACAACAAGCTAAGTACCGCATGCACAGCCTCAGCAAACAGTGGCGAGTTGATTGTACAGTGGATGCAGGGTTACCTTGGAACGCACACCATTATGACGGTGTCTCGGATGACGATACGGATAGTAGTAGTGCCGGGAGTCTCTCCGAATGGATGACGGACAGCGAGGATGATCATGCTCCTAGAGCAAGAGGGAAATTGTATGAGTATCATTATCGTTACGAAAACTGAGGTTACTATGTATGGTTGCACTTGTTCTTTGACATCCAGATTGTATGTATGAGTATCATTATCGTTACGAAAACTGAGGTTACTATGTATGGTTGCACTTGTTCTTTGACATCCAGATTGTAGTGAGCTTCTCGAACAACACGACATGTAGTGCCTCTTATCATCGTGCTATTCTGGTAACTCAGGTCCTAAAAAATAATGAGCTATGACATGTACATTTGGCATGTACCTTGTATCTTATTAGGGGCTTTGCTCCCAACCCTCAAAAACCAAGTTGTTTAATGGCAACTCCAACCTCACCTTCTTTTCAAGAAATTAAATGCTTAAATTGTTAAAACCCAAGTTATATTCACCCTGACAGACAGTACGGATTAGTTCCTCAGTCATGTACAAATGACTGTATTGTAAGAACAGTACCTGACATAAAGTACAGATTAGTTCTAATGTGGAATATCGGTCAGCAATGAATATGTGTGTCAATGAGACTCACCCTCAGTCATGTACAAATGACTGAGTGTTTATGTGTGGTATCGTGGGTTATATTCCGAGATCTAGAATTAGATCCAGGCCTTTCTACTGATTTTTAATTAGAAAATATTTGCTCTTGTTTTGAATTAATTGTTGTTTGCTGATTTTATTTGTAGTTTGTAGTATGCTTCGAGATCGAAGGAAATGTTGCGAAATGGGAGGGGCGCAAAATCGCATGAGAGAACAGGAGATGGTGACATGAGAAAGACATGAAAAGCTTAATCGAGCCCACAGAGGTGTACAGGATGTGCAGACACAGATGATCATAGCATATGTATTGGTTATGACAACAATTTTTTTTGGCTTCTCAGAACTACAGTATCAATGTAGGTATATGTCAATATCAATGTGTGGACACCTCCCACCTGTCCTGTCTAACACCAACCAATACTTCCACCAATTCTAGAATGCTTCAAATGATCACCTTCATACTCACATCCCATGAAGAGAAATATCCCATGCAGTGTTCAGATCAAATTCAAATCTTTGAAGTGTAGTAGTTAAAATCCAGATTCTATTCTTGCAACACCCAATACATACATTTCTGAACATCTCAGCATTATACTCCTCTCATTCAGTGCACCCAACCCCTCCAGCATTTTATCACAATGCAATCTCTATTGTACCTTGTTGATTTTTTTTCTGCTTTACTCACAACTAATAGTATTCTATATATTTTGATTATTATAATTCTCTACTATACAACTTAACTTAATGTACATTACTTGTACATAGCCTGTTAATAGATTTTCTCTTGAGTTATAGTGCTGTATCATAAAGTCTACATGTCCATGTGCCAGCAATGATTTGCCACTGATGTAGCGTAGTCCGCTATGTGGCGTTGGCCACATAGCTTTACTTACTGTATAGTAGTAAATATTATATTATATTTATTATAATATAATATTATTTACATTTGTATATAATTAGTTACTCAGCTGCTTACAAAGCAGCTTAATTTTGTTTTACACTACATAGTCAATAGACCGGTCTGGTCTGATTCTGTACTGTGTGAACTTAAGCTCTCACAAATCCTGTAACTTCGTTACATTTTTTTGAATCCGCCAGCTAGGATCTATTGCCTAGCATCCGACGTCAGTCGCTGAGTTCGTTGACAGAACTCTATCAGCTTCTCGAGCTTCTTGCACAGCCACACCGTGCAAATTTCAAACAGGGGATCGATGAGTAATCCCATACCTGCAGCGCCCACTGACGGCGGGCGAAATGCCCACGACCTACAGGGAGACCCAGCAGACACCCAGGACGCGTCAGCGTCCAATGCGGGTCAGGTAAGACCCAAGGCTCGAGACCGAGGTCAGAGTACCGACCTAGCCGGGAATGAGAGCGAGGCCCGGAGAGCTGAAAGCTCACAGCAGGACGGCCCGCAACGCCTCCAGGACAAGATGCCCGGGGGATTAACGCCCCCAGTTATGCAGCTGCCAGGAGGACCGCGACGGTCTAGCCGACTGGCTTCCAAAGGACCCCCGCAGGACGGCTGACAGTCAACCGGCGCCTATGGCGCTCCAGGAGACGCCGAGTTGTCAGTACGGACTGGGAGAACCCTCCCTGCGAGCCGGAGCAGTGGGACCAGGCGGTCCACAGCGGGTCCAATGCCTTCTAAAGTAGCGGAAGCCCGCTTAGAAGAGGTACTGGAGGAGGCTGCAAGGCCTGAAGGATACCGCGCGGAAGATCGATTTCCGTGCACACCAGCAGTGGAGGAAGCTCCGGAGGTGGTAGAGCTTCCAGAGGAGGTGATGGAGTCGTCAAGTGACGACGACGCCGGAGCAGAGGAACAGCGGCTGAAAACCGCATACACCGTGCGCTTGCGGGTGTTCTGGGACTTGCACCCAGAGGTGATGAAATACACCACCCAAGCGCGACTCGAGCGCTACGCGTCAGCCCATATAGTAGCACTTAGGCGACAAGGGCACGAAGTGCCCAATGTATTCAGTACAAAATATACTGATTTGATGGTGAGAGTGCTCACTATGGAGCTGCAAATGTATGTGCAGCGTAAGGCCACACGGCAATCGGGGGTCTCGACCCCCTGGAGCCACACGTCCGAGGAATGCTCGGCACGACGCAATCAAGACGTCGGAATCGAGCTAGTGGAGGCACTAGCACGGGCGCAAGAAGTGCCCAAAGTAAGACCAGTGAGTACTTTTTATACTCCAGCAGGACAAGGGTGGCGTGAGGAGCCCCCGCACATGCGTAACCATGACCGTAGGACAGATATGTCAGGTCCGGATGGGCACAATAGCACTGTGCTCAAAGTGGAAAGCGAGGCATCCGTGATGCCGCGCGTGCCCATGGCCGAAACGTTGAGCGACAGAGTCGCGTATCAGCGTATGCGCAATGGCGACCTAAGGACTAAGGGACAGTCCCTTATCGACGATCAGGGCATCGTATTCGAGGGCACTAAGCCCATTGACGAGATGCGTCGTCAATTCGTCACGCAGGGTCAGGAGAATCAAGCTTCTCCAGGTCCAGGGCGGCGCAACGATCATGATCGAGGAGACTTCCTCGATTGAGATGGCGCCACGAGACGTGATGTCCCTGGTAACGGCCAGGATGACGGCCCTAGGCCGATTCCTCGAGACGAGGGCAATTATGCCCACAGTCGAGGAGGCTCGGGACGTCCCCCGCAAGGTGGACGGGGAAAGTCACTTCCCCATGCCGCTGATTTGGCGACTAGATCCCCGGGTCAGCGGGAAGCCATCCGAATGCATCGTGAAGCCATGCACGATCGCCTGCATCGAGTAGTCGATGATGCCCTGGGCGTAACCTTACGGTTACCAGACGGAGTGAAGCTGCGTAAAGCAGACAGTAGGCACATTCGCGCCTATACAGGCGCGTCCAAGTTCAGCGACCTGGAAGATTGGGCGATGGATGTATGCACCCATCTTGCCATGTGCTTATACGGAGGTGACCGTATGGAACGAGAACGAATTTTCGTTCTGCCTGAGTTCTTGGCCGGAGAGGCCATGGGTTGGTTTCGACGGGCAGTACTGCACGTCAATCGTGTCCAATATGACTGGACGTTTAAAGGAGTCCTTACAGGACTGTACGATCGATTCGTACACCCCTCAACGCTCCAGGATGCAAGGCGGGACTTCCAGTCCGCCAAGTACACCGAGAAGTTGGGAGTACAAGGGTTCTATGATACCCTTAATGACCATGCCCAGAACATGGCAGTATACCCGGACGGGTATACAATGCTCGAAACGTTCTTGGATGGAATTCCAGCGGATATGCGCCGCTATTTGATACGTGAGGACGGCTTGTCCCCAGAAGTCAACGATGTGGAAGAATTCGTGGCATATGCCATCCGGTATGAGCAGTCTCTGAAGACTGCTAACCACTACAAACATCGGAGTGGACACAAAGGGGGATCCAGGCGACTACCGCCTGGTGGGACGCCCTCACGGGGTCAGCATGTGGGGACCTTCCTGGCCAAGAAGACCGATTTGGATCGTGACCGCAACACGCGGTTTGTTGTACGCAAAACCCCTGTTGCGAACCGAGGGCGGAGCCGCCCACGCCCAGAGCGGGCGCCGGACGGAGAACGTCCTAAATCAAGGCCGGACTTCAAACCGGCCAACCCACCAGGTCAGACGGGGACTTGTTTCGTGTGTGGCCAACCAGGCCACTACGCTACCAACTGCCCTGTGAAGCCAGGACCCCCGAGGAAGGGGTATACACCCCGCGCCCACCTTCGAGCTGCACATACTGCAGCCGCGAGTGGGAGTGACGGAGACGTATCTGCCGATTCTGAGGCGGAGAACCCCACAAACGACCAGGAGCCCCCAGAGGAGGCATCGGGCGCCGAGCCCGAGAGTGTGGTCGTGGAGGGGGAGGAGTACGTCACAGTCGACGTATATGACGACGTCTACGACAATGAGTATTACAGTCGCGACAGCGACTCTGAGTGCCTAGCGGCAATGACGGATTGGCCGTCCGCAAATGACCCCGAACGGAATAACGTGGTTCGGATGAAGAAGGTGACCCTTCGTCGTGCAGAGGGCACTTTGCAGCGCCCTACATTGAAGCGAGCAGACAAGGAGTGCCTGGTCTCGTATGTGGACGTAGACGGCCACAAGGCATGGACCCTATGGGACTCTGGGAGTACCACATCGGGCATAACGCCCCAGTTCGCCCATGTGTACGGAATATCCGTGCAGGAGTTGGATACGCCATTGGCGTTACAGCTGGGCACCGTAGGGAGCCGAGCCATGGTGCAGTACGGGACAAATGTGAATGTCCAAACGCCGGGCTCACGTAGCCGTGAATACATGGATGTAGCGAACTTTGATCGCTACAACATGATACTGGGAACGCCATTCATGCGGCGTAACAAAGTCATACTAGACTTTGACCAATGTCAGGTACTAGTGAATGGGAAAGTGATCCCAGCCGAACGAGCAACAGCAGACGACACTGATAATCGTCTGCGACGTCATCGCACTACGGAGAAACGCAAGGACTCTCCATGACTTGGCCGGCGCAGAGTGCCGGCCGTGGAGGATGTGGAGGAGGAAGTGCAGGCTATGCCTGGACTGAGAGCAGACCACAACGTGGTAATGATGAGCGAGGAGGAGTATCAAACCTCCAAGAGGAGCAACGAGCGAATAATCGCTCCTGAGATTTGAGGCGCAAGGCCTCCGGACAAACGCCATCGAAAGGCGAGACGACGGGAGGACTCAGTGGATGTATGCCCACCTACGTCCTCACGAGTCAAGTTGGAAGACTTGAAAGACAGCATCCGAGAGGCGGAAGCCTCAGTAGAGGGGGACACACGGTCTCTATGGGAACGACCAGCTCCCCTACTGGAGTACGACTGGGCATACGACCCCCGAATGCCGCAAGAGTGGAACGAGCTGGTGGCAGCCACGTGTGCGCAAAATGCGCACCAGAGACGGATGACCGTCAAACCAGTGTATCGCCAGCCAGCCCCGGACGAGGTATCCGTAGCGTACTCGCTTGTACGTGAGGGAAGAAGCCTCGTGGCTTATAAGGCAGCGGCAGCGGGTGCCCCGCTGAGACTACATATACCTGATGACAGTGTCAATCGGGTGCTCGCAATGCACGAGCAGTATGCACCGCCGCCTCGGCCACCCTCAGAGACGGTGGAAGTACTTCCCCCGGTACGTATGAAGGGGAAGCAGAAGGCGACAAGCCTTCGTGAGGAAGATATCCCTCGGTTGCGTCAGCAATGGCAAGAAGAATTTGCCGACATGGTCAATGGGACCAAGGAGGAGCTCCCGCCGTGGCGGGAGGTGAACCATGAGATTAATCTCATAGACGAGAACAAGCAGTATAAGTACCACTTGCCGCGCTGTCCGCGTGCCCTCCAGGAGCAACTACGCGATAAGACTAATCGCTACTTGAATGCTCAATGGTGGTCCCCATGCACCACCGCTCAAGCTGCACCGTTATTGTGCATCCCGAAGAAGGATGGAACCCTTCGAACAGCTCTTGATGCGCGTCAGCGCAATGACAATACTATAAAGGATGTAACTCCTTTACCAGATCAAGAGGTGATCCGGGAAGATGTGGCTCGGGCGAAGTATCGCTCGAAGATTGACCTTACTGACGCTTACAAGCAGGTGCGCATTCGCACCGAGGACGTACCCAAGACCGTATTTGCGTCGATCATGGGTACATTCACGAGCAATATAATGCAGATTGGAGACTGCAATGCTCCAGCAACTTTCCAGAGGCTAATGACCTCTATCTTCCGAGACGTAATAGGACGTTTCATGCACGTCTACTTAGATGACATATTCATCTACTCGGATACCATGGAGGAGCATGAGCAGCACCTCCGAGTCGTATTCGAACGACTGCGCAAGTACAAGTTGTACTTGAAGTGGAAAAAATGCGAGCTCTACGCTCAGAGTATAGACTGCCTAGGGCATGTCATAGACGAGCGGGGTATCCACCCTGATCAGGACAAGCTTGATCGTATTCGGGAGTGGCGCACGCCCCGAAACTACAATGACATCCAACGATTCGTTGGCCTTGTCAACTACATATCGAGCTTCTTGCCCGATGTCACAGCCTATACTGGGCCACTTATGGCCATGACACAGAACGGATCACCGTTCAATTGGAGGCCGTTGCACCAGCGGTGCTTCGAGATGGTCAAACGGATTTGTACGAAGACTCCGGTGATTCGACCAATCGACCCTAGACGGGACGAGCCAATATGGCTCATTTGCGACGCGTCCAAGACAGGCGTCGGGGCCATGTACGGCCAGGGAAGCAGCTGGCAGACGTGCCGCCCAGCAGGGTTCATGTCGAAGAAGTTTACGACGGCCCAGCAAAACTATGCAGTGCACGAGCTGGAGACTCTTGCCATACTCGAGGCCCTCCTCAAGTGGGAGGACAAGCTGATGGGATACCCCATCCACATCATAACGGACCACAAGGCCCTTGAGTTCTTTAAAACTCAGGTGACCTTGTCGCCGCGCCAGCGACGGTGGATAGACTACATGTCGAGATACCAGTTCGACATCACCTATGTTAAAGGTGAACTCAACAAAGTGGCAGACTGCTTGTCGCGCTACTTTGAGAGTGATGTAGTCAGGGAGGCTCACGAGCCTCATGAGTATGTGCAGGCAGACTGCCGCATAGACCCTGATGGAGAGGATTTACCTCTCCACCGATACCAGGAGCTCAGGGAGCATGTCCTGGAAGTACGCGCTATGCGTGACGATGAACGGAGGCGAAGCACTCGCCTCAGAGAGCAGCGTGAAGAACGGGACGTAGCCGCCCAGTTGCTCAAGGAGCATGAAGCTGTGGACCCAGCATCCACTAGGGAGCATGAGCGCCACGATGTACCCGTTACGCTTGCGGAGATGCTCGAAGGCGAATTGCCTTCATCCCAGCCTCCTAGCCTGGTCAATGACGACTTCCGGCAGGAGGTGGTGCAGGGCTATGGTGATGATCCTCTCTTCGCCGAGATAATTGCCAATCCTGACGACCATCCTTGGTTCAGGCATGAGCCTGGTGGACTCATCACGACGGAGAACTGTCAAGGGGTGGCAGTGGTATGCCTCCCCCGTACGCGTACCATTGTTACGTGGGTCTTGGACCAGGCCCATGCCCTGGTGGGGCACTTTGGTGCCGCCCGGACATTGGGCTACATCCGGCAATGGTATTGGTGGCCACGTATGGCCCAAGAAGTGACTAAGTTTTGCGCGTCCTGCGCAGCGTGTCAGAGGGCAAAGTTGCCCCCTGGATCCCCTCTCGGGAAGCTACACCAGCTACCCGTGCCGGTGAAACCCTGGGACTCAATTGGAATGGACTTCATAGGTCCCTTTCCCGAGTCCAGAGGGTTCGATTACCTCTGGGTAGTCATATGTCGCATGACAAGCATGGTGCACCTCATACCGGTGCGAACTACGCTGACGGCTAAGGAGCTGTCGTGGATCTACCTGAGGGAGATCGTTAGGCTGCATGGGCTGCCTAGCACCATTGTGAGCGATCGTGACTCAAAGTTCACGTCTCAATGGTGGAGAGAACTCCACAAACTGCTAGGAGCGCGACTCCTCATGTCGACGTCCTTCCATCCGCAGACGGATGGGCAGACAGAGCGGGTTAACCGCAGTATAGGTCAGATTTTGAGGGCAGTTGTTCGCCCTGACCAACGGGACTGGGTGGACTGGTGTCCACTCACTGAGTTCGCGATTAACGCGAGTATCTTGGAGACCACAGGGTATGCGCCCTTTGAACTCAACGGAGGGTACTTGCCCTCCATGCTGCACGAAGTTCGTGCTGATACGGTAGCTCACCGTGGAGTTGTCGAGTTCGCCAGGCAGGCCCTGGAGAACATCGCGGCGGCGCATGACGCCATCATAGAGGCGCGAGTCTTTCAGGCGAAGAACGCCAATCACCGTAGGCGAACAGACCCGCCAATAGCTGTAGGAGCGTTGGTATACTTATCAACGCGTAATCTGAGGCTCCCGAAGGGACGGGCGAGTAAACTCTGCCCGAAATGGGTAGGCCCGTACCGCGTCCTAGACGCGGAGCCAAGTACCTCCAACTACGTGTTGGAGCTGCCTCTGGCATTACAGGAACGACGCATCGTTCCTAAGTTTCATGTATCGCTGTTGCGACCTTATAGCGCGTCTGACGATGCGCTGTTCCCTAACAGGGCGACCCCGGGCCCCTATGATTTTGGGGCTCGAGACGATGACGAATGGTTCGTCGAGTGCATAATTGGGCACCGGTGGACTGAGCGTAACACGCTCGAGTTTGAGGTACGATGGTCCCTGGGGGACACAACATGGGAGCCACACTCCCATTGCTCCAAGCTAGCGGCACTTGACCGTTATTTGGAGTTGAAGGGCGTTAAGCGCCCACATCAATTAAGTAAGCGTGCCGGCGCTTAATTTGATTGGCAGTGCCGATCGCGGCTTGGCTGAGTTGGTCAGCAGCTGTGGCTGAAACACGTCTTAAAAGGCGAAATTTCTTTTTCGCCTTTTTTCCCCAACCATGGACAGCATGCCCGTGGACGTAAGTGACCAGCAGCAGCAGCAGCTACAGCAGCAGCCATTTGAGAGTACGCCGTTGGTCTTACCGTTGGCTGAAGGGGGGGGCAGATGGCTCCCCCGCTGACCCAAAATGCGCCCCAGTGGGGACAATCGCAACAGGCGGTGGGCTTCCCACAGCAGCAGCAACAACCAGCGGCGGGCTACCCGCCGCAGCAGCCGGTGATCAGTGGCTATCCGCCACTTCAAACCATGCAGGGCAACTTCATGCCCCAGAACGCACCTGTGGGCGGCTATCAGCCCCAACAACCAGCACCGGGCGCTTATGCGCCACATCACACCGAGGGCCAATTCCAGCAACAGGCCTACGGGGGGCTAGTCAGCCCCCAAGCAGCGTCGGCATGGAGGCAGCTTGCCCCTGTACCGGCAACAGGGCAACTGGGGACACATCCTTTTCCCCAGTTTACCGCCCCGGCGCACTACCCTGGGATGGGTGGTGTGCCCGTAATGATGCTGTACCCCCCGGCTTGGATGGGGGCTTGGGGCGCAATGCCCCAGTACAGCGACTCGCATGAGTCGCAAGCCAAGGGAGGCCGGTCAATTTCTCTGTCGACCACAGCACCAATTGACAATCTAGAGGGACGCAAAGCATCCCTTGTGCAGGCCACCGCGGCCATTGAGAGAGCAGAAACTCTCAATACAGAACGAAGCGTTGGTTCATCGTCCGATGCGCCGACGGAGAGCCTGGCCAAGCTCTCCTTGCTACAGCGGCTGGAAATGCCGCACCAATCCGAGCCCAGCTCGGAAGAAGAGTCGCGTCCTCGATGCGACAAAGGAAAAGCACGGGCTGTCGAGCCCACTCACAGCCAGGACTTAGTCCTGGCTACCCTTCTCCAACGTCTTGGAGATAACGGGTACGATGTACCCGCAGAGTCGTCATTCCTCCGCGATGCGGAGGCAGTCGTCCTCATCTGCCGGATGATGGACGACATGGATCATATGCGTGCTCAGCGCAAAACTGATCTCCTTGCCATTTCGGCCGCTCGTAAGCGGCAGACTACACCCCCGAGTCGGGACACCGACTCCAGCAAAAGGGCGCGTCAGCAAGGAGTGGAGGACGCGCCCTCCCGCTCGATTAAGTCGAGCGTTGCTGCCCCCGGCCGGGAGGCCGGTCTAGGACGGGACATCCTTCCTTATGAAGATGTTCCTGCTCCAGCCGCCCCCCGGCTTATCCAGCGCCTCGCCAGCGGCGCGTCTGAGGTCGCGTCTTTGCGACCAGTATCCGTGGTATCCACCACGTACTCTGGGGAGCAGAGTTCCAGGGGTGTGAGCACACATCCCACTGAGGCCAAGGCCTCACAACCCCGAAAGGATCGTCGGGGTAAGCAACCGGAAGTGCGCGCCTACGTCAACGTGCACTTCCCCGAGGATGCCCCGAAAGGGGCCCCAGGGGCTAACATCCCCTTTTTACCCGCTATACTGGTAGAGGGCCTGCCAGCCCGACTCCCGCGGTGTGTGTGGGCAATGGACCCACGATCTGAGAAGTCGGAGCCGGAGAGGCTGCCTTCCCCTCCCTCCGACGACGATTGGTATGAGGAGCCTGAAGAGGCTCGTATGGAATCCCCAGTGCCGCACGAGACGGCAGCACAGCGTATGGCGCGCGAACGGCGCAACAGCAATCGACGAGCCAAGATGGAGCGTCGGGCGCAGAACAGCGCCAAACGAGGGGCCGCCCTCCTTGAGGACGAAACTGGGCGCATCCCTGATGCGCTCGGTGTGGTGATCTACCGTGATCACACTATTGAGCGCCAGAACTCATTCTTTGGCGCGGGGTTGGCTCCCCAATTCTATTGGTCGCCAAGGACCAATACCATCTTCGTCGGGCAAGAAGCCCGCGCAGCCAGGTCCTTCGAGGACGACAAACCGGGCAACGCCGCCGCGACGCCCCACAACAGTAAGGTGTACCAAGTTGCACCTCGCGGGTTTCCCCGCAGTCCTCGAGAAGTCCGCAGACTTCACGCACTGGTCAACAACCAGTTTACGCCGCTTCGGCAGCGTCAGTTGGGCTACCTCTTGCTCAACGAATTCAAGCGGGTGGCGCTCAACTGCCACCCTACGGCCCGAGACAGAGCTATGTCTCATTTACTCGACGAGGTCGAGTATAGGACTATCGCGGTACCCTTTGCGAGTCCAGAGGAGCGGGAGAGTTTTCTGCAAATGATTGTGCCGTCGCGGCTCTATCGCCGCAAAGAGGGAGGGAAGATTGCCTTCGTCGGCCTTACCCCCCCTGATCCAAAGCAACCATTTGCTTTGGACTACCTGGGCTCATACGCCCTCCTCTATGGACGTCCTGGGACGTCCAATGTGTGGACCGGTCTGGCCATGGACCGAGCCATGCGCATTCATTGGCGCAGCCTCTTTGGGTTTGCGCTTGTACGCGCCCTCAGCGCCAGCCGCCCCTCTAAGGCCACGGTACACAAGTACCTGGCCTACGTCTTCGCCAGGCCAGGCCTCTATAAAGAGGCCGTGGCCGAGTACGAGGCGGCCACGGGGCGAGTCTTTGAGCCCATCCACGCCGACGACCCTACCTTCGAGGTTCGGGCTGTGGACATTCCGGAAGCGTCAGCTTCCGTGTTCTCCACTTCGGACGCGTTACGCGTCCTTCTTCACAATCAAATCCCGGTCAGCTGGGCTGACCACGCGTACACTTATGGAGTCACCTACTTGGCCCATCTATTCTTCAGCGACAGCCGGCTCTACAACGAGGCGGCTGCTATCGACGACGAGAGGCTACAACGCCTCGATCACTACGGTACACCCCAGTCCATCCCTCAGTGGGATGGGTGGCGCGAGGCCACCATCGGCGATCGTCAACGCCTGATGCTCCAGCAGCAGGACAGTCGTTGTGCATACGACGACGCGCTCGCCAAGGCACCATCGGCGATCGTCAACGCCTGATGCTCCAGCAGCAGGACAGTCGTTGTGCATACGACGACGCGCTCGCCAAGGGGATGTACCTCTCTATCGGGCAAGACATTCATGCCGCGAAATCTGGACGCGCCAGTACCCGTCCGACACCGGGGATCTGCCTGATCCCCAACCAACCGTATCGGGGTCGACCATCGACCCCAATCTCACACTGTCCCCCCTCCGGGACTACGACGATTCCCTGCCAGTAGCAGGGCCTTCGGGCACTTCTTACGCGCCCGCACCCGAGGATGAACTCCTCGACTACGACATGGACGACACGACTGCCGATCCATTCCGGGAGCCTGGGGACTCTCCCATTGCCCCCGTCCCAGACTTACCTACGACATGGACGACACGACTGCCGATCCATTCCGGGAGCCTGGGGACTCTCCCATTGCCCCCGTCCCAGACTTACCGACGGCATGACCGTTGTATTATCTCGAGACCGTAGCTCGGTCTGATTGGGGGGTGTGTAGCGTAGTCCGCTATGTGGCGTTGGCCACATAGCTTTACTTACTGTATAGTAGTAAATATTATATTATATTTATTATAATATAATATTATTTACATTTGTATATAATTAGTTACTCAGCTGCTTACAAAGCAGCTTAATTTTGTTTTACACTACATAGTCAATAGACCGGTCTGGTCTGATTCTGTACTGTGTGAACTTAAGCTCTCACAAATCCTGTTGTTTTACACTACATAGTCAATAGACCGGTCTGGTCTGATTCTGTACTGTGTGAACTTAAGCTCTCACAAATCCTGTAACTTTGTTACAACTGACAAAGCAGAGTTCAAGCTGACCATGTGAGCCAGCATGACAATCCATGACAAAGGTTTTGAAACTCCCAACACTGGGTGCAGGGAACAATGCTCTGTGGCAAAACAATGTAAAAATACAGTAAAAATAAGCTAATGATTTTAAAATTTTATTTGAATATTTTTAATGGTACTTGATCTGATGCTCTCAAATGCATTGGAGAGGACTATATGAGCCTAAGAACCAGAGCAAGCTTTCTGTGGCAATTTATTCTCTTATTCTTTTAAGTTTAGTTAGAATATTTTTTCTATAGTTTTGACAGAAATATTCAAATAAAATTCTGAAATTAATTGCATTATTTTTACTGTGTTTTTACATTGTTTTTAGAACATAATTCCCTGCATTCAGTGTTTTGGGACATGCTCAACTGGCATTGTTCCAACATAACAACACATTCACTATTCTCCTACTTAGCACAGTAGCATTATATTCAGATGTTATGATACTGACTCCTCAGTCCAATTGGAAAGAAGTTCTATGTATGTCTTGCTATTTGTGATTTCATCAAAATTTTGAAACTTTCAACTAATGATAAATGTTCAATGATAGTGGAGTTGATGGCAGTGGAGGTGGTAAAGTAGAGAACCTAGCCATGTATGTTATATTGAGATTTGAAGCTTCACCTTCTGTTTGTATAGCAGTGGGTCAATATTATGTCTGGTTGAAGATGCCTTCATATCAAGGATCCTTATGCAGGGTAGGTTTGGCATTAAAATGTCTGTGGATCTGTGCCTACAAGTTTTTTTTCTAGCCATCTATTGAAAAACTCAAAGCCTGTGCAATGTCCTGAAGGTCAGCCTTAAATTTTGAGCTCAATACATCCATGAGGGTCTTGCTGTTATTATTATTCCTCCCTCTCTGCCTTCTTTGCAGCTTGCAACTTCTGTGTCTTGCACTTTCTTTGCTTCTTTACTGCTTAAGCCTTCATCCAAATTGAGTTATCTTGCATCAACATTGAGTTTGTGCTGCTTTGATGACTTTTTTTCCTTGGCATTGAGGCATTAATGAAGATCCTGTATTTCAGTTACTGCAAGAGTGCAGTGTGCTCAAGGCATTAACTTTTCTGAGCACAACACAATGTTTTCTTTTTGAAGTTTTTTGTTCTCATATGAGAGGGCATTGAGATGACTCTGAACTGATGATGGGTGGCCTCCTGCTGTAAAGGGATGTTCCATTGTAAAAAGCCAAGCAGTTGTGTCAACCACTCAAGCCCACCACCAAGAGGAGCAAAAATTGAGTGAGCATGGTAGCAAGCAGCAGATAAGCAAGAAGGCAGGCTGCCAACAAGGGGTGGAGCAGGAGGGTGAAGGCAGAAGGTAAGGTTGTTACTGAGGAGCTCACAGTTATGCTAATGTGTAGACCCAGAAGCAATGCTATTGCCAGGACTGAGGATGTTCTATCTATCAGTCCTACTTATATACTACTTTGGATACACTATGACTACAATATATTGATTAATAGGGCCAGTATATACTAAGCACTAATGAGTAAGCAACAATCAGCATGAGTAAGCTAGCCAATGGCATCAAGGCCTGCCAGCAAGTAGAGTAGGTCTGAAAATTAGCTGACCTGTCAGGTGTTGATATCAAGACAGGAATGAAGCAGAATAGGGCCAAGCAGTTTGGATAGTAGCTAGATAGAGTGTCAATGCCAACACAGACTAAGCAGAGCTAGAGTGGATGGTCCAAGGACCTGTCCCCTGACACTTGCATGCTTCTACTTTTTATAGCTACTTGATGCATGAAAAATTGTTGGTGAGACAGGATCTTGGACAAGCTCATGGACAGCAGGAGCAAGTGGTTGGCAAGTAGTAGCAGGAATATGTATGGGGGAGTTCAAGATAACTGGTGATGAGTGGCTCTCACTATTGTTAATACAAGTGCTATCAATTCTAACATCAGACAACTCATCATCCAAGGAGAAATCACTGTTGCTGTTGCTGTCAGAGTCATCCATGTCTCTATCATGGTCCTGTATAGTAAGATAAAAGCTATCTGGTACATTGTAATGGCTTGATCTACTATAATTTATTTATACATTACAAAAAAGCAGTGTGGTGTGATGTTGCACTTATACTACTGTTTATACTTATTGTGGAGTTGGTTCTTTTCTTATGTTTACATAGCTGCAATCTGGACACTAGTCTGATTTACTTGTGTGACTAAAAACTTAGTACTTCTTTACTGTAACTTTGTTACATACATGTTGTGCAGAAGTAGATGTTGAAATACTTGGTGCAAAATCCTTATTATTAAAGATGTCACAATTGACTAGCCAACAGCCACTCTTTCAGAATGCAGTAATGATTGTTGTTGACTTGAAAGTCTTGTGGTGAATATCTATGTACTCTTAACAAAATCTTTATGTGGCATTTCTTCACCTGTGTTATCTACAATCTCATCACATTGCTCTTTCCAGGCATATGCAAAAGAACCAGAAATCTCTACATCATCAAAGGGCTGGAGCATATGTGTTGTGTGCAGAGAAAGACAGAAAAATATGATATTATGATGATGGGCAAGTTGGATGAGCTCAAGTGTATCATGTGAATCATGACCATCATAGATAAGAAGAATAGGTTTCCTGGATGTGTTACATGTGGCAGATTGAGGTATGAAGCTCTCCTCAAACTGCTTTGTGCAAAGAAAGTCATTTTTTAAGCTATTTTCAGACATAAATACTCTGGTACATAATTAATGAACAGTCAAATACGGAGGAGGAACTCAATTTCAGGATCTACCTCAAACTATTTAGAATTCAATTCTGTTTCAGAAAGGACAAATCCAAAAAAGAGATATGTGCTGTGAGCACAAACACACTCAATGATTATGACAAGTTTAAGATTTCCACTATGTGCTTTATGTTTTGGCTGACATGTCCTATGAACAAAATATTTCTTGGCTGAGTTTTTTTACCCTCCACCTGTATGACAGCCCTTTTCATTTATGTTATAAATATTTTCAATAGGGATATCATATTTTTGAATGATCTGGATGAAAAGATCAAAATAACTATTGACAACTAGTCTGTTGAATGCCTGAGCATGTTTGGAATCTGGTCCTGATGGTTTTCTGAGCTTGATCTCTAGGTGATACCTAAGGAAATAATGAATCCAAGTTTCACTTGGCTTCTTCTCATAGAGAGCCTCAGCCTTTTTTCAGATTGTTTGCTTGCTGAGTAGATGGCCAGTGTCCAACAAGGACTCGAGCTAATTAACAAAGACTCTTTCAACCTCTGGAGAAAGAAGTTATTAGCTGGCATAAGCCTCATGTTTGCCAAGAGAGTAGTTACAAAGAGTGTAGTAAAAAAATAGCAAAACCAGTACATTCCAGAATATCTCTAATGACTTTAGAGTAGTTAGGCTTTGCCTTGGTGCAGAGCATGGTGCAGGCCTCTTGAATAAGCTTCTCAACCTCAGGACTGATGGTACTTACTTTGCTGAGAAGAAGCTTTGGCAGAAGCTTTGTGATGAGGAAGCATGTGCTCCATGCTACAGTGGCTCAAAAAACTGTCCCAATGTTTCATATTTTTTGAAAGATGACATTGGCACAGGAGATGGGAAGTACCTAAAATCCTGATTAAATCATGTAAAATACTATGGTATTGTAGCTACAAAATAAATCTAAGCTTATGTAATTTAAAACAAACCTGATGGAGCAATAGCCATTTTAAAATATTCACTCATTGGGACAGTTTTTTGAGCATCTCTAATTTAGTATCTAGTACTTTGTATGTCCTCCATTTGCCTTGATAACTGCTTGAATCCTTCTAAGCATGCTTTCTATCAGTCTTTGGCATACCTCTGGTGGTATTTTATCCACTCCTTTGCAACCCTCTCTCATAATTCATGCACACCATGAGGAGGTGTTGTGTTTGGGGTCATTGTCCTGTTGAAAGTAGTGGGCACCCTCCTCCATCTCCAACTTCTCAAAGCTCTCCTTTGCTCCATCATCCAAAATTTCACAGTACTGCTCTGCATTCATGATTCCCACCACCTCCACAAGCTTTCCTACCCCATTCCAACCCATACAGCCCCATACCATGAGATTATTCCCTCCTCCATGCTTCACAGTAGGTGTAGTTGTTTAGTCTAAAATGCCTTCTCCTAGTAGCTTCCACACATACTGCTTCTCATCTGACCCAATCCTGTTAATTTTTATCTCATCTGTCTACAACACCCTTTTCCAGTCCTCTATAGTCCAGTTCTGATGCTCCTGAGCCCATTTAAGCTGTAGTTGTTGATGTCTAGCTTTAAGCATAGGAACTTTTCTCTTGGTAGCAGACTGATACCCTCCTCCTTTAACACATTCCAGACAGTCTGGGGAGAGACAGGGTTGGAAATGATGTTGTTGATAAAATTAATGGCCTGGACAGCTGTATCAAGTCTTCCAGTTGAGATTTGTTGAACAATAGCCTGTTTATCACATGGAGTAAGCTTAGCAGGATGGCTTCCAAGATGGTTTTCCTTGTCCATCTCCAACTCTCTACCAATCCTCCCAGTAGTAGACTTCCCTAGACCAGTTCAAGCCCCTTGAGCAAGAAGAGAAGCAACAGTACAGTGTTGTGCAGGAGGAATAGGTTTCATGATAGTGGTTGAAGGTCAAAATGTGGTTCAACTAGCTTGAATTACTCCCAAATATATCTAAACATGGTCACATGACTTTGTTTATATTTCCACATGCAACTTACTCTTTATTTCTGAGTAAAATAATGATAAACCTGGAAAATTAGATATGCTCAAAAAACTGTCCCAATGAGTGAATATTTTAAAATGGCTATTGCTCTATCAGTTTTGATTTAAATTACATAAAGTTAGGTTTGCTTTGTAGCCACAATGCCATGGTATTTTACATGATTTAATCAGGATTTTAAGTACTTCCTGTCCTTCATGCCAATGTCATCTTTCAAAAAGTATGAAACATTGGGACAGTTTTTTGAGCCACTGTATATGAGATTAGTTGATCTCTTAAAATTCCAGATGTTGAAACTTCCAACCATTTTGAAAGCTGTAACCAATGATCAGTCAGTGGGCAACACCTTAACAGTATGTGGGCCACAATAATTAAATAAAATGTGATGCAACACACTGCAGACTTTGAAATCTAATCAATGTTTAATCATACATTGTCATGCTCAGACACTTTGGATCTACATAACATCTCTTATATGCCCTCATGAATCCTGGAAACTCTGGTGGCAGTATGTTCAATGATACTTAAATCTGGAGCTGTTTGAATCCATTTTTCTCATTTTTCTAGTCTTGTTGCCTACATTGCAATCAGGATGTAGCTCAATCTCTTTGTTTCTTTAGTGAAATAGGTTTTATTAGTATAAATATAAGATACTGTGCAAAGGATCAGTGGCTATATGTCTGTGATCTCTTAAAATTGCATATTTTGAAACTCTCGACCATTTTGAAAGCCAATGATAGTATGAATTGGGTTCATTCTATTTTGGCCTGCAATAAATTGTGTTGAGGAATGCCTCGTCCGAATCATATGATATGTTTTTCTTTTATTTCTCTCTCTATTTTCTTATTTTATTCTACACTGTGCCGACGTCGACGTGCACCGCTTGATGTGGGGCGCGATCGGTATTTGTGTCACTTTACTTACAAACCTTACATATTTTCAGATAGATAACTATGATATACAAAAACGCGAGCCCTCAGTCAACAACATATCTTTGGAGTGACTGAGGGTAAGCAATTCTACCTACACTTACGTATAAATCGACTTATCATACTCTGTAGACTTATACCATAACTCTACAAATTGTTAGTTTCTGAAGTGTCTTTTCATACTACATACTTCTTATATGATG